>JARQOC010000003.1:102592341-103081576 GCA_033576535.1 Allobates femoralis | reverse complement strand
TGCACCCCCACCAGCAGTGTATTGTATATTGTGTGGTGGGCAGGAGGTGATTTTAGCCCCTCTGTCCCCACAGTGTGTAAACAGCAGCAGAGCCCCTGAGGGAGAGTGACTATCCCACCCTCACACTCCGACACATGCTGGAGGCACAGACATACGGGGACACACGATCCCCTATGGACCCATGCAGATGTCCGTGTTTCTGCACGGACCGTGGGACATACTAAGAAGAATGAAGAAAAGGAATAAATAAAAAGAATGAAGATAATAATTTATTACCAAAAGATTGTGTAGATGTAAAAAAGGTTTCTTGGGTATCTTAGACATGGAATGAACACACATCCCATATAACCAGGTGTATATTATGTTACCTGAGCATTTTAGGTGTGGAATGAACATGAAATATCTGTAGATAATAGGAGAGTGAACACATATCCCATATAACCAGGTGTATATTATGTTACCTGAGCATTTTAGGTGTGGAATGAAGATGAAATATCTGTAGATAATAGAAGAATGGACACATATCCCATATAACCAGGTGTTTATTATGTTACCTGAGCATTTTAAGTAGGGAATGAAGATAAAATATCTGTAGATTATGGGAAAATGAAACATATCCTTATAACCAGTGTATTATTATGTGACTTGGCAATTTTAGGTGTGGAATGAAGATGAATATCTGTAGATAATCGGGGAGAATGACACACATCCCTATAATTAGGTGTATATTATGTACCTGAGCATGTATTGGTGTGCAAATGAAGTTAAATATCTGTAGAATAATAGAAAAATGAACACATACACCTGGTTATATGGGATATGTGTTATTTTTCCTAATTTATCTGCAGTAATTTCATGTTCATTCCACACCTAAAATGCTCAGGTAACATAATATACCCCTGGTTATATGTGATATGTGTTCATTTTCCTATTATCTACAGATATTTCATCTTCATTCCACACCTAAAATGTTCAGGTAACATAATATACACCTGGTTATATGGGATATGTGTTCATTCTCCCATATCTACAGATATTTCATCTTCATTCCACACCTAAAATCTCAGGTAGCATAATATACACTTGGATATATGGGATATGTGTCCATTCTTCTATTATCTACATATATTCCATCTTCATTCCACACCTAAAATGCTCAGGTAACATCTGTGCGCTCTACACAATGAGACATGGGCGGCACGGTGGCTCAGTGGTTAGCATTGCAGTCTTGCAGCACTGGGATCTTGGTTTCAAATCCAGCAAGGATGACATCTGCAAGGAGTCTGTGTGGTCTCCTCATATTTGTGCGAGTTTCCTCCAGGTTCTTCAGTTTCCTCCTACACTCCAAAGACATACTGATAGGGAATTCAGATCGTGAGCCCCAATGATGACAGTGTTGATGATGTATGTAAAATGCTGTGGAATAAATAGGATTATTTGATCAGGTGGTCTTACCAGCAGATCCTATACTTTATTATTATTATCTACCAGCCTTCAGGCCACTTTACACACACAGATATCTGTGTCCAACTTCTGAACAGATCTCTGGTTGCAGTGAAATCATGGACACATTATTCGATTTTGTGGCTGTGTACAAAATGGAGCAATGTGTCCATGATTTCACTGCAACCAGAGATCTGTTCAGAAGTTGGACACAGATATCTGTGTGTGTAAAGTGGCCTTTCAGCTCAATCCCGAGTCATTGTGACTTGATGGATAAACGCTCATGTACCTTCTCAGCGGATATGTGGGGAATCGGCCAAAGCTCCTGTAGATGTCGTGGCTTTTCTGTGTTTGGAGCATTGAATCTCTTTGCCATCTCAGGGCCAGTCCCTGGTCCCCAACCAGCCCCTCCGTCCGACTCCGGTCGAACCTGGATTCGGGTGCACAGAGGTTCTCTCTTTCTCTGCCTGTGCCCTGGGGCTCCCTCATGCCTTTTCCACTGACTGTTGTCCTCTCGACCCAGGACGAGCTCCTCTCTGCTCCAGTCCCTGGGCCAACTCTCTCTCTTCTTTACTTCCTCAACTCTCCTCCTCCCACCCACACTCTTTCTTTGTCCCTGGACTGGGCCCTCCCCCATTGGGTCTGCCCACTGTCCCCAGGCTCAGGTTCTAAGGGTGTGTTGGGTGCTTGGTGGGTGTCTCGGACTTACCATCCCATTTCCCTGAGAACAGGAATACCACAGCCGTGGAGTGGTTGCAGTACCCGTTGTGGCGACTGCAGGGGTGCCACAGTTGTTTTATCAGTATTTTGCACCCCTGCTACCTCAGCCTTTGTCATTTCAATGCGACAGCAGGGATGAACAAAGCCGCCGGCTGCCGCAGGCATTCACATATGCCTTGCGGCAGCCGCATGGGCTCCCTTGGGAGCCCCTTATAACAAATCTGCTGTGGCAGGGATACTGCTCCGAAAACTGCAGCCTGCATGATTTTTCACACAGGCTGCAAATCCGATGCGGTAACCGGATTGCATGTAAAGCAATCCGGTTGTTATAATGGGCTCCTATGTTCTGCGGTTCCTGATCCGGTTTTGAGCATTTTTAATGCTGAAATCCAGATCAGGATCTGCATAGCCCTGCCGCAAATGTGACCCTAGCCTAATTCACCTCTAATTAAAATCATCGTTAAGGACACTTGACACATCTGATATCAGGTTGCACCTTTGATATGTCTGCCTCTGCCATAATTTTTGAGTATAATCTCTATAGCAGTAAGGCTGGGGTCACACTTGGAAGGGTAATTGCGTTGACCGCATTCAGATCTGGATGCGGTAAACACAATTGCCTTCACACACATTGTTTTGCAAAAATGTGTTCTGTAAATCGCAATGCGATAACCGGATTGCTCCGGCTGTGTAATCCTGAGCAATACGGTTACCGTCTACTTTTGTTCATCCCTGCTGCCACAGGGGTGAACAAAGTGTTAAATGTTATTAAAATATTAAATATTAATAGTAGCTGTGGGCATGTGAGGGGTTATTGCAGCAGTTTATAACTATTGCCGGCTTTTGTCGGCTTTGTACAAATTTCTGAATGAAGCCGCGGCTCCTGACAGTAGAGGAGATACTGTACGTAATGTACGTATAGTATCAGCCGCTGTCTAGGGTCCTTAAGCATTAACATTAGGTCTATGGCGGTTTCGCTGCCCTCTACTGTCAGGAGCCGCGGCTTCATTCAGAAATTTGTACAAAGCCGACAAAAGTCGGCAATAGTATAACTGCTGCATTAACCCCTCACATGCCCACAGAAGTGGACACATTTCTCTAGGGACAGTGGGCACCACCTAGAGACATGGTGCCCACAGCTACTATTAATATTTAATGTTTTAATAACATTTAACACTTTGTTCATCCCTGTGTATGGCCTGTTTCACATCTAATGCACCTGTGTGCTTGGCTGCCCTGCCTGCCGTGCGCCAGCGCAAATGCAAGCTCAAGTGCATTCAGGGGCAGCTGCAGCCTAGCATACAGGAGCATAGATTGCGACCATCTGCGCTGCTCTGTGCTTTCCTCCCCATTACCTTGTATAGGCAGCGCGCGCTCCGAAACCCCATAAGCGCAAGTAAAATCTCCCGCCGTCACCACGCATGCGCTTCTTGAAGCGCACCCGGAAACGTCACAATATGCGTTTCCGGGTGCGCTTCAAGAAGCGCATGGCTGGTGACGGTGGCAGATTTTTACTGGCACTTCCGGGGTTTCGGAGCGCGCGCTGCCTATACAAGCAGGGCCGCAGCATCCATGAGGCGACATGAAGTGTCAGCCTCAAGCGGCGAGCCCTGCTGGTAGACATGGGGCGGCATCTTCAGGAGCGCCTGGTGGTAGTGCGGCCCCCTGCAGATGCCGCTCCTACAGTCCTGGCCGCCGACGCTGCGACCAGGCTTGGCGTATCTGGGGCTGCTGGCGGGGCATCTCCCCAGGCTCAGCAGACTCCTGCTGCAGCGGCAGCGGCCGCGGTCTCCAAACACCCCCCCCTCCAGTCAGGGGTGAACCTAGCCTCTCTGCTGCCTGAGGCGAACTGCAAAACAGCGCCCCTCCTCCCCGCCCGCTAGAAAAAAATTTTAATTGATAAAAATAAATCTGGTTCCTACAGATTTATATTTATCCTGTAAAAATGAGCAAAATAGTGGACATTTTAGTTTACAGAAACAGAAAAAAAAGATGTCCACACAAAGATGTCTGCGCCATCACATGCACATACAAGAACCACACAGAATAATCCAGAACAAGGATCATTAATGGCAATGGCAGCTTGGCACAAGCATTTAGACACATAATGACAACTGGCAGAGCCGTGGTCCTGCAGGCAGAACTGATTGCCAACCTCTGGCACACGCCTGCAAAACTCTGGACCGCTGCCTGGCACTGAATATTCAGACCAGTCGCCATGCCGCACCTTCCACACAACACAGGTAAAGACCTGCAGTCTGAGCATCAACAAGCACCACTGCACTAAGTTGGTAAAATGGCGCTTCTTCTCCATCCAACAGACCACACTTACTCCCGAATTGCTTAGCCAATCACAAGCGCCACACACGGGGCTGTCTTTATGTAATTAATAACAGGGTCCTTCCTATTGGGTTGAGCAAAGGATATCGGAGCAGGAAGGGGGAAGAGCACCACCGACCAACCGCTGCTCAGGAGAAAGATGGCTGGATGCCTGAATGTACCGAGGGGCAGCACTGGACCTGGTGTGTAAGGGTGGTTTCACATTTGCATTCGGAACGCAAGCGTAACAGAACGCAGCCAAACGCTGCGTTCCTATGTTTAACATGGGAACGGTTCCGTTTGGATGCGCATAATTTATACGCCCTCCTCCGCCCTCCAAATGCAACATGTTGCATTTTTTGTGCGTTCACAGGTGCTTGTTTTATCAGCAACTGCCCGCGAGTGCACAAACAATGCATGGATCTCAATGGATCTGCACTGTCCTCCGCATGGCGGCGCAGGAGAACGCTGCGGATCACATTGAAATTTCGTCGGCGGCGGCTGGGAGGTGGAGTATCTCCGCCACAGATCTCCGCCTCCCGGCCGCCGTCGAGATCACTGATTGGCTGGCCGAGCACCATACTGATGAGAATCTCCACTGCGTTCACATCAGTATGGCAGTGTTTGCCCTGCGTTTGCATGCCCTGCGCATGCAGACACAAATGCAAATCTGAAACCAGCCTAAGTTATGGCCAATCAGTCCTGCAGCAGAGGGACAATGCATCCTGCATCATAGAAATCATAGGGCCCCATAGCAGAAGTTCTAATTGGGCACCCCCCAACAAAAGCAATATTTGGCTGGGTCACATAGGTACATCTCTCACAATATGTCAGCCTTTACAAAGTAATTTTCCTCCTACTGAAGCCCCTAGATTCCCCTTTCATTGCCCCTCTAAAGTGTGATGCCAACAAAAGTGCCCCACAAACACTGTATGATCCCCCATTCCTCCACACGCACAGTATGATGACCCTACTGCACCTCCTGCAACTACCCCAGTACAGCACGATCCCCAACTATGACCCCCACCCAGCCCTCCATGTAGTAAAATGGACCTATGTACAGTATAATGGCCCCCAACACAGCCCTCAAATAGCCCTTCATAAAGTATAAAGGCTCCCTTGTAGCCTCCAAGTATTATCATGCCTCCCACAGAGCTTTCCAAATATTATAATGGCTTCCATATAGTATAATTTGCTCCATATAATATAATACACCCCCATAGTATTCCACATAGTATACCGCATTTCTCCATATATTATGCACCCCCATAGTCTTCTATAAAATAGAATGCACCCCCACAGTACTCGATATAGAAAAACGCACCCCCACAGTCCTCCATATAGTATATTGCACCCCGTAGTCCTCCAAATAGCATATTGCACCCCCACAGAACTCCATAGAGAACAATTCACCCCCACAGTACTTGATATAAAATAATGCACCCCCACACATCCTCCATGTAGTATAATGCACCCCACAGTCCTCCATATAGAATAATGCAGCCCCACAGTCCTCCATATAGAATAATCACCCCCACAGTCCTCCATATAGATTAATGCACCTCCACAGTCCTCCAAATAGTATAATGCACCCCACAGTCCTCCATATAGCATAATGAACCCCCACAGTCCTCCATATAGCATAATGCACCCCCATATTGCATACTGCACCCCCATAGCTCTCCATACAGCATATTGGACCCCCATAGTCCTCCATATAGTATAATGCACCCTCATAGTCCTCCATATAGTATAATGCATCCCCTATAGCCTTCCTTATAGTATAATGCACCCCCATAGTCTTCCATATAATATAATGGGCCACAATAGTTCTCCATATAGTATATTGCACCCCCATTGTCCTATATTATATTGTTCATTACATAGTTTCCCATCAGTGTACTCACTAAAAAAAACTATTAAAAAAATAAAAAGTAAATACCTCTTCTCCTCAGCATCTCCTCTGCCGCTCTGCGCGTCTCAGCACAGCGGCGCTAAGTGATGACATCATTGTTCCCCGCCGTGCTGAGCTGCAGAGGGGTGGACAGCGGCGGCCAGGACTCGGGAGAAGAATGCTGCCGGCAGAGGCGGCCGGGACTATAGGAGCGGCATGCTCGGGGGGGCCACCACTGGTACACACATGGCTCCGCTCCGTACACCTAGTACACACTCTGCTCCGTACACCACGTACGCCTCGTACACAAGCGGCTCTGCTCCGTACACCTCGTACACACACGGCTCCGATCCGTACACCTCGTACACAAGCGGCTCTGCTCCATACACCTCGTACACAAGCGGCTCTGCTCCGTACACGTTGTACACATGTGGCTCTGCTCTGTACACCTCGTACACATATGACTTCGCTCTGTACACACCGTACACACGTGGCTCCGTTTCGTACACACGTGGCGCCGCTTCGTACACCTCGTACACACTGGGCTCCGCTGCGAAAGCCTAGCACACACGGCTCTGCTCCGTACGCCTCGTACACACGCGGCTCCGCTCCGTACACCTTGTACACTCTCGGCTCTGCTCCATACACCTTGTACACACTCGGCTTCGCTCCGTACGTTTCGTACACACGCGGCTTTGCTCCGTACACCTTGTACACTCTCAGCTCCACAACGTACACACGTGGCTTCACTCTATACACCTTGTACACACACACCTCCGCTCTGTACACCTCGTACACACACGGCTCTGCTCCGTACACCTCGTACACAAGCGGCTCTGCTCCATACACCTCGTACACAAGCGGCTCTGCTCCGTACACGTTGTACACATGTGGCTCTGCTCTGTACACCTCGTACACATATGATTTCGCTCTGTACACACCGTACACACGTGGCTCCGTTTTGTACACACGTGGCGCCGCTTCGTACACCTCGTACACACTGGGCTCCGCTGCGAAAGCCTAGCACACACGGCTCTGCTCCGTACGCCTCGTACACACGCGGCTCCGCTCCGTACACCTTGTACACTCTCGGCTCTGCTCCATACACCTTGTACACACTCGGCTTCGCTCCATACGTCTCGTACACACGCGGATCCGCTCCGTACACCTTGTACACTCTCAGCTCCATAATGTACATACGTGGCTTCACTCTATACACCTCGTACACACACGCCTCCGCTCTGTACACCTCGTACACACACGGCTCTGCTCCGTACACCTCGTACACAAGCGGCTCTGCTCCATACACAAGCGGCTCTGCTCCGTACACGTTGTACACATGTGGCTCTGCTCTGTACACCTCGTACACATATGACTTCGCTCTGTACACACCGTACACACGTGGCTCCGTTTCGTACACACGTGGCGCCGCTTCGTACACCTCATACACACTGGGCTCCGCTGCGAAAGCCTCGCACACACTGCTCTGCTCCGTACGCCTTGTACACACGCGGCTCCGCTCCGTACACCTTGTACACTCTCGGCTCTGCTCCATACACCTTGTAACACTCGGCTTCGCTCCGTACGTCTCGAACACACGCGGCTCCACTCCGTACACCTTGTACACTCTCAGCTCCACAATGTACACACGTGGCTTCACTCTATACACCTCGTACACACACGCCTCCGCTCTGTACACCTCGTACACACACGGATCTGCTCCGTACACCTCGTACACACACGGCTCTGGTCCATACACCTCGTACACAAGCGGCTCTGCTCCGTACACGTTGTACACATGTGGCTCTGCTCTGTACACCTCGTACACATATGACTTTGCTCTGTACACACCGTACACACGTGGCTCCGTTTCGTACACATGTGGCGCCGCTTCGTACACCTCGTACACACTGGGCTCCGCTGCGAAAGTCTCGCACACACGGCTCTGCTCCGTACGCCTTGTACACACACTGCTCCGCTCCATACACCTTGTACACATTCGGCTTCGCTCCGTACGTCTCGTACACACGCGGCTCCGCTCCGTACACCTTGTACACTCTCAGCTCCACAATGTACACACGTGGCTTCACTCTATACACCTCGTACACACACGCCTCCGCTCTGTACACCTCGTACACACACGGCTCTGCTCCGTACACCTCGTACACAAGCGGCTCTGCTCCATACACAAGCGGCTCTGCTCCGTACACAATGTACACATGTGGCTCTGCTCTGTACACCTCGTACACATATGACTTCGCTCTGTACACACCGTACACACGTGGCTCCGTTTCGTACACACGTGGCGCCGCTTCGTACACTTCGTACACACTGGGCTCCGCTGCGAAAGCCTCGCACACACGGCTCTGCTCCGTACGCCTCGTACACACGCGGCTCCTCTCCGTACACCTTGTACACTCTCGGCTCTGCTCCATACACCTTGTACACACTCGGCTTCGCTCCATACGTCTCGTACACACGCGGATCCGCTCCGTACACCTTGTACACTCTCAGCTCCACAATGTACATACGTGGCTTCACTCTATACACCTCGTACACACACGCCTCCGCTCTGTACACCTCGTACACACACGGCTCTGCTCCGTACACCTCGTACACAAGCGGCTCTGCTCCATACACAAGCGGCTCTGCTCCGTACACGTTGTACACATGTGGCTCTGCTCCGTACACCTCGTACACATATGACTTCGCTCTGTACACACCGTACACACGTGGCTCCGTTTCGTACACACGTGGCGCCGCTTCGTACACCTCGTACACACTGGGCTCCGCTGCGAAAGCCTCGCACACACGGCTCTGCTCCGTACGCCTCGTACACACGCGGCTCCGCTCCGTACACCTTGTACACTCTCGGCTCTGCTCCATACACCTTGTACACACACGGCTTCGCTCCATACGTCTCGTACACACGCGGATCCGCTCCGTACACCTTGTACACTCTCAGCTCCACAATGTACATACGTGGCTTCACTCTATACACCTCGTACACACACGCCTCCGCTCTGTACACCTCGTACACACACGGCTCTGCTCCGTACACCTCGTACACAAGCGGCTCTGCTCCATACACAAGCGGCTCTGCTCCGTACACGTTGTACACATGTGGCTCTGCTCCGTACACCTCGTACACATATGACTTCGCTCTGTACACACCGTACACACGTGGCTCCGTTTCGTACACACGTGGCGCCGCTTCGTACACCTCGTACACACTGGGCTCCGCTGCGAAAGCCTCGCACACACGGCTCTGCTCCGTACGCCTTGTACACACGCGGCTCCGCTCCGTACACCTTGTACACTCTCAGCTCCACAATGTACACACGTGGCTTCACTCTATACACCTCGTACACACACGCCTCCGCTCTGTACACCTCGTACACACACGGCTCTGCTCCGTACACCTCGTACACAAGCGGCTCTGCTCCATACACAAGCGGCTCTGCTCCGTACACAATGTACACATGTGGCTCTGCTCTGTACACCTCGTACACATATGACTTCGCTCTGTACACACCGTACACACGTGGCTCCGTTTTGTACACACGTGGCGCCGCTTCGTACACCTCGTACACACTGGGCTCCGCTGCGAAAGCCTCGCACACACGGCTCTGCTCCGTACGCCTTGTACACACACGATTCCGCTCCGCACACCTCGTACATACACAGCTTCACTCCATACACCTCATACACACGCACCTCCGCTCTGTACACCTTGAACACTCAGTTCCACTCCATCTACCTCATACATACACAGCTCTGCTACATTAATTTACACTGTAAATCCTCAGCCCCACACATAAACTTCACCTCATCCAGCACCATGGTGGAGTCCTGGCTGCATACTGAGGAGCTGATCATGTGACCCGCCTGACTCCTCCCCTCCTTTGACATCATCACAGGTCCTGTCAGCGCGAGGCACAGTGAAGCATGAAGCCGGCTCACACAGCCGGCTCACACAGCCGGCTCACACAGCCGGCTCACACAGCCGGCTCACACAGCCGGCTCACACAGCCGGCTCACACAGCCGGCTCACACAGCCGGCTCACACAGCCACACTGGAGCAGGTAATGGGGAGGAAAGCGCAGAGCAGCGCAGATGGTCGCCATCTATGCGCCTGTACGCTAGGCCGCAGCTGCCTGTAACTGCACCTGCACCAGCATTTGCACTGGCGCAGGGCAGGCAGAGCAGCCTAGCGCATTGAGCACACTGATATGAAAAGGGCCTATGGCCTATTATGTTCTGTGGAATAATACAGGTAAAGCGTGACTGTCTAGCCAGGAGCAATCTAGTGGCTAGAGGTGAGAAGCTGCTCCCCATTCTGTGCCCCACCATGTTCTGGATTATTAATAACAAGTATAGGTATTCCTTATGAATGAGGCCTAAATAATAAAAGGGCTTGTAGCGCGCAGGAGAGCCAGGAGAGTCCCAAAGTAGTAATTGACCGCTGGAAACCTATTCTCCATTTCAATTATTTGGACCTTTTGGGTCATATCCAGGTATCGGGACTAGAAATGGGATGGGAATCTTAACTAGAAGTGAGCGTGCCTGTCCCAGTGCTTGCCTCAAGCAAGGCCTCTGGTTGCAGGTCTTCTCCCTGGGTATTAGTAAACCCCGGCCCTATCTTGGGCCGACAATTACCACACAATGGACAGTGAAGGAAAACCTTGACTGGCAGTAGCCCCTTATGGTCCTTTGTATGGATCCCCAAGGGAGAGGTAGGGCCTGAACAGATTAGGCTGTATGAGTTCACAACAGACCTCTGCGGTGTGCGGTACGGGCAGGGGCGGACCCAGACTGTAGTGGGCCCTGGTGCAAGAAATTTTTCAGGGCCCCCCCCACAGCCTAATATGTACAGTCCATTACAGCCTAATATATACAGTTCAGCACAGCCGCCAGGTAACATATACAGCCAAGCACAGGCTCCAGGTAATATATATAGACTAGCACAGCCTCCAGGTAATATATACAGCCCAGCATAGCCTCGTATAACATATATAGCCCAAGACAGCCTCAGGGAGGATATATACATACTAGATGTGTGCCCGATGCGATCACATTGGAGGGCGAGGATTGGTGCGGCGGCGGGATGCAGGGGGCGGCTAAGTGGACACACACACACCTACACGCACAGAAGGGAGATGGAGGGGAAAGAGGGCAGAGAGGGACGGAGGAGAGAGAGGACAGAGAGGGACGGAGGAAGAAGAGAGGACAGAGAGGGACGGAGGAGAGAGACAAGAGGACAGGAGGAGGGGGGGACGGAGCAGAGAGAGGACAGAGAGGGACGGAGCAGAAAGAGGACAGAGAGGGACGGAGGAGAAAGAGGACAGAGAGGGACGGAGGAGAAAGAGGACAGAGAGGGACAGAGGAGAAAGAGGACAGAGAGGGACGGAGGAGAGAGAGGACAGAGAGGGACGGAGGAGAGAGAGAGGGTAAGTTACATGAATGTGCATCCAAAGCTCCTGTCTCACTGACACTCAGGAGCCGGCCGGCTGCTTCTTTGCACAACGGGGCCCCCAAGCACTGCAGGCCCCCCGACTTCAGTAGTTACCCCCTGGGTCTCCTATCCTGGTGTATAGGTTCCCCATTCTGGTATATACAGTATATCTCCCAGTATGGTAAATATGTCCTCCAACCTGGTATATATGGGCCCATACTGGTATATGTCCCCATCTGTACACTGGATATATAATGCACTGTATTGATCACACCTGGTACTGCCTACAGGACATCACATATATATGGAGCCATATAAAATAATATGTGATGTCCTGTAGGTTTAGATGTGATCAATCAGTGCAGGGCTCTGTATACTGAGGTCTGTGGTGTCTGCTGGGGTCATAGTGCAGGCTCTGTATACTGAGGTGTGTGGTGTCTGCTGGGGTCATAGTGCAGGGCTCTGTATACTGAGGTCTGTGGTGTCTGCTGGGGTCAGAGTGATTTATTGCAGGAGTCTGCTCTTTCCTGTAGGTCGGGTGATGCTGGAGCCGATAATCCAGCACTGACAGCCCGACCTGATCTGCCACAGACTCCTGCAATCACTCACTCTGATCCTCAGCAGAGCAGACCCTGACCGGACTGAGGAGCGTCCTCCTGCCCCACACCATGATAAATGACCTCCTGCTTACCGGCATCTTCTGAGGTCTAGTCCATCCACAAGCTGCTCTCCGGGAGGCTGAAGGAGCAGGTGAAGTGTCCCTCTGCAGACCCCGTCCACACAGTGTGCAGGGGGCCTGTCTGCAGCTGCTGATGTGATCTGCGAGCAGCCTGGTGGGAGAATAGTTACATTCAAATTCACAGTGCGTTCCCCAGGCAGCTCCAACAGCTGATATTGGTGCGCCCCCTGCACTCCCAGGCCCAGTCCCGACCGCTGCGACTGTGATTGTTACACCCAGAGCAGTGGAGGCAGGGGCCCGTGCAAGGCGCGGGGGTTGGGGTGGAGCCGCGGCACCGGACCCGCGGCTGGAGCCTTGGGGGCCCCCTAACCGGCCGGGCCCTGGTGCAGCTGCACCACGGTAGGTCCGCCCCTGGGTACGGGAATCTGGTGTCACCGAGAAAGCAGAGAGCAACTTGCAGCAAATGTAACATTGTTAATACTATTTGTGTTGTTTATGCAGCATTCAAGATGAGTGCCTGCGCTACACGAGACTTTGTAAATAAATTGTTCCTAAAAAGAATTATAGAATCCATTCATGCTTTAAGCCTTGATGAGGGTTACTGTAAATAGGACCTTTGCACTGAAAACCTGGCCGGGGCCATCTCCGTGAGACCAGCGCTGCTCCATAGCAGAGGTCCTGCCTCGCCTGCCATGGCTACCACGACACCCGGGTCCGGCAACTCAGCATATCTATCTATGGCCCATCTGTTATTTATTTATAAAAAAGAAAAGTACACCACATCCACACAAGTCACAAGTTAGAATGCCTGGAGGCTGAAGGTTAAAGGTAATCAATTATATTTTTTAGGTTCAGTGACAGTTTAAAGAAATGATCCCACTGTAAAAAAGACACAGTGCTGATTCTACACCACCTGGACTGAGTTATTGGTGCATTTTAAGCCATTTTCAGCACTTGAATGAGTGTTTACTCTGTATGACCCCTTCTCCTTGTTCTTCACTGACCGTCAATACTGTTGCTACGCTGTATTTATCACCTCTCTGAGGTCCATTATATAGATTTATTGGTTTTCTTTTCCAATGTAGGTTCTGTGTTTTGTTTCCCCTGTCATCTCATTATCCAGTTTGTGATTCATGGGGTGTGGGAGAATCCTAGAAACTTTAAAATCACTCCTTTTTCCCTGTTACTGTCACACAAGATACTGAAAAAAGTTTTTATCAAGAGCATAATAATAATAATAATAATAATAATAACACTTGAGGGATAGCTGCTGGTTTTCAAATATTTTTCTTCTAATTCATTTGCATAGTAATAATTTAAATTCTCCTTATTTTTAATTTTAATGATAGAATTCTTGGCTTGCAAGGAATGATGAAAATACAAAGGAAATGATAATGATTTCCTCAATACTAGTGTTATTATCTAGACTCAGGCTTCTATTTAAGGGCTTCCAGGACTCACACCAGGGCCCTGGTATTGATGCAGATGGACATTGAGTGAGTTCTTATGGTGGGTTTACACACACCAATCATTGTGTCCAATATCTGAACAGATCTCTGGTTGCAGTGAAATCATGGACACATAGTCCCATTTTGTGGCTGTGTACAAATGGTGCAAAATGTCCGTGATTTCACTGCAACCAGAGATCTGTTCAGATATTGGACACAATGATTGGTGTGTGTAAACCAACCATTAGAGACTGAGCTGAAGTTGGTTTGTGACTTGCATTGTGGCTTCTGGTGAACTTCTGATCCCTGTCTGCAACCTGCTCCATGTTTTTGGCCTTCTGTCCCGTATCTATCTTCGATATTGGGCAGCTTCCGAGGTTGTTCTTCTTCCGTGTAACTCCTGAGAGTCTCCTGTCCTCTGCACTCATCAGTAACTCTGCTACCTGTCTGCCAGCAGCCACCAGCAACCCTGCTTCCAGTTTACAGTTGTCTCAGGTCTTCTGGTACTCCGCTATCTGTCCTACGTATTCAGTTACGCTGCCATCTGCCCATGCTGTCCAGGATATCAGACCTATATGTTCAGTAACTCTGCTAGTTGTCTGTGATATCTTGGACATTATTAAACTATTATTTTTGCATTTTACCTCTGTATTCCATAAGAGCTATGTGGCTGCTGCTCCAACATCCGCGTCTCCTTCTGGACCAGCGGGCCTAGAGGGTCCACCACCACCACGTGAGCCTACCTCACATAACAATAGATAAGTATCTGCCTGTATTTCTCACCATTGGGGACACCATTGATATTGTCCAAATCCCCAACTAGAATTACTGATCTGCATCTCAAACTTACAAGGATCCTCCACTATACCACTTTGTCACCTACAGACACTCATTTTGTATTTTTGCACTCTCCAGCCTTTGGTGAGCAAATCACCTTCTGTTACAGCCAAATATTTCACATTTTAACTCATCAATTCAGAGCCATTTCTGCTATTTTTTGCACTATAGTTCCTATTAATTTGCTGATGTACGGAATGTGTTCGGGGGTCACTTGACCCATAGAGAATATGGTGGATCAGTGAATGTTATTAAAGGGAGTCTGTCAGCCAGAAGTGTAATCTAAGCACATAGTCTTGTGGGATGTAGCTTTTGTGTTCTAATTTGCTTTTTCTATTCTGCAGAAGCGGAAGTTTAATTAAACATACTAATCAAAGTACTTGACACACCCTTGGTGTAGCCAAGAGTTTCTGTGCGGTCTCTTGCCTCCTTCACTTATTATAGATGTCACCAGCTTGCTTGGAGCTATCACTGTCTGCAGGGAAAGCTAATTCCAGTGCTGTACATCACAAGTTAGAGGGAGGTTATGTGCAAAACCTGTGTGTAGAACAATGTACCCAGCCTCTTGGCCACACCAAGGGTGCACTGAAGCACATTAATTTGCATGTTGTATTAAACTTCAGGTTTTGCAGAATGAAGGCAGTGATTAGAATACTAAAGTCACTTGTAAATCATATTCTGAGTCTGAGTTCAATCCAAGGAAACGTCGAATTGGAAACAGACCACTGTTATTCAATGAGGCAGTGCACATGTATGATTTTCCCTGGACCTAGTGCTTTGAGGAAAAAATCACAGTATGCATGATTTGCCTCCATGAATCAGATTGCTCTTGGTCATCAAGTTACAAGTCCGTGAACAAAATCGGACCGTACCTAGATGAAATTTTCTTATTCCGATTTTCAACGTTAGAATGGAGAAGATGACATTTTATTTTCATTTTTCCTCAAATCCGAGAAAAATGAAACCCAAGTCGATCAAACTGGTGAAATTCGGATCAAATTAGCATAAATGGACTTTTTTTTTTTATAGAGAAACTACAGCCTAAAAGTGTGATTTGTATACCGGCTGAATCCCCTACAAGGCTATTTGCTTAGTTTATGCTGTCAGTTTGTCTTTTGAGGTATATTACACATAGACATAACATCAGTCCTGAACAATCCCTTTAAATGACTGCTGTCTCTCGTTGACTGATGAGCTGGTATAATGGGGCAATGATGGCAGTCTACCTACTCTGCCTGATGAGATGAGAAGAGACAATTGCACACCCGTCTTTAATACCTAACAGTTTTCACATCTTAGGTCTATAAATTGCCTGTTGTGTGTCAGTGTACACGCTGTTTTATTCCTTTGTGTCACCATAACACTCATCACAGTAGAAGATTTTCCAGCCCTCTTGTAAATTTTAATGTAATCCATAACAGAAACGAGCACATATTTCAGAAATACAACTAACATTTACAAAAGCAGAATGAGCTACATTGCCGCTGGCTTGGACCGGAGCCCAGTGTTGTGCGGAGAAAATGTAAATTTTTATGTACAGTGTTCACAAGTCTTTTGGTTTTATTTGGATTTTCATTTTTACTGTATTCATTTTCGTGAGGTTAAGTTTCGCCGAGCATTTTTACTGTGATAATATATACTCAATTAACTGTACTGTTTTTTTCACCAACATAATTTGCAGAATGACGTAACTCAATGGGGCCATCGCGGCAATGACTGTCAGTGGTAATTGTGTTTTTCTCTAGGAGAGAGAATAGAAGAACAATGAACTGACTCCTACTTCTTTGCGAAGGCGACTGATACCGTTATTTACAACATACAGGTGCATCTCAATGAATTAGAATGGCATCAGAAAGTGAATTTATTTCAGCAATTCAATTAAGTGAAATGCATTTATTATATAGTAAGAGTGTTTATTTCTGTGAATGTTGATGATTATGACTTACAGCCAATGAAAACCCAAAGGTCATTATCTCAGAAAATTAAACGCCACCCAAGGTGAAGCCTCTGATATCTATTTAGGTAATACTTTATCCCTCAGACCCTTCATCCTCCCTACTTTAATTCTCTGAGATAATGACCTTCAGGGTTTCATTGGTTGTAAGCCATAATCATCAACATTTACAGAAATTAAACACTTGAAATACATCACTCTGTTTTTAATGACTCTCTATAATATATACATTTCAATTTATGTATTAATTACTGAAATAAATTAAATTTTTGATGATATTCTAATTATTGAGATCAGTGGTTTTCAGCCATACTAGTGTATCAACAGTTGGTGAGTGGAAACAATTATACTGAAGACCAGAAGGTAGAGCTATGAATATGGAAAATGTGTAAATTAATTGGTAAATATTTAAATAATTCATTAGCACTCATTCCCAATTATGTAGATATCACCTTGATACGAAGGTAAAAAATGTGACTCTCAAGAGGCTGCAAAAGTCTTCTTATGTCAAATACTGTATGTTTACGAAAGGCTGCCTTCACCAGCACTTCCTATATTAAATGAGATAATATGAATCTGCTCACAATATAGTCAACATTTACCCACATTAGAGCCTATGTGAGAAAATTAATTCCACATAATTTTACTTATCGCCCGGCCAGGTCTACACAGCGACTTTTTCTAGCGCTACTGATTGAATTCAACTCAAAAGGTTACGGAAGTAGCCGAAAACAATACATGAGCTGTTTGTAGGTTTCAGCTTTCACTCAATAGTTCAATCAATCAGTTGTATTAGGAAAAGATTTTGTGTAGTTCTAGCCTTAAAGAGGTTGTCCATGATAAGGAAAATATGACTGCTTTCTTCCATAAACAGTTCCACATATAATCTATGGACAGTCATTTTAATAGAGTCTGTCAGAAGGATTAATCCTCAGATTACTGTTCTTGTTGAGTGTCCCAGGAGTAGGACACTCTGTGATCAGCAATTAATGGATAAAGCCTTTTAAAACTAGGAGATAACTCCTTTAAATGGAATATGTCATAAGGATCAACCCTCCCAAGCAGGAGCATAATGACTGCGGTTACAGATGTCGTAACCGAGACTGGGCCCAGGAGTAGAAGGGCCTGCTTAGCCCAGCGCCTACTTCAGATGGGTGTGCGTTCGAGGAAGCACATCTAACTGAAATGTATTGCAGCACAGAGACCTGTTGAGTTCTTGCACTGCGATACACACTGCCAGTCAAACAGTGGCAGCTGACATCAACGGTACCATAATGGGAGCGTCACATGATAGTGACGTCACCTGCTCTGGCAAGTACTGCTGGACACAGGAGTGGAGGGAAGGTGTGCAAATGTTTTTTTTAATTTAAATTATGCGTTTGAAACAGAATGGGGACATATAGTGCTTGTGAAAGTATATGGGCCCCTTGAACTTCTCAACCGTTTTCCACATTTCAGGCTTCAAACATAAAGATATAAATTCAAATTTTTTTTGTGAAGAATCAACAAAGTGGGGACACAATATGAAGTGGAACGAAATTTAATGCATATTTTAAACTTTTTTAACAAATAAAAAACTGAAAAGTGGGGCTTGCAATATTATTCGTCCCTTTACTTTCAGTGCAGCAAACTCACTCCAGAAGGTCAGTGAGGATCTCTGAATTATCCAATGTTGTCCTACAGTTGTGGCCAAAAGTATTGACACCCCTGCAATTCTGTCAGATAATACTCAGTTTCTCACCGGTCAGCATTACACTTTTATTCAAGTTTGCTGGTTACATGTTGCTAGTGACCCGTTGAAGCGCAAGGAGCGCAAAATGGTGCCGTCGTCACCTCTGCCTCTCCCCTCCCTGCAACAAGTAACCAGCAAACTTGAATAAAAGTGCAACGCTGACGGTGAGTGCAGTCTTTTCTATTTGATTTGTGCTGTCTGCGTCTTTGGACTGGCACCGCGATCTGATGTGACCAGCTGCATTCGGGGGATTGCTGGAGACTGTTGCACACACCAGTGCCCCATTTCTACTTTTTTCGTTTTGTTAATACTCATTTCTTCCTGAAAATGATTGCAGTCACAAATTCTTTGATATTATTATCTTCATTTAATTGAAAAAAACACAAAAAGAATTGTCCTAAAGCCAAATTGGATATAATTCCACACCAAACATAAAAAAGGGGGTGGACAAAAGTATTGGCACTGTTAGAAAAATCATGTGATGCTTCTCTATTTGTGTAATTAACAGCACCTGTAACTTACCTGTGGCACCTAACAGGTGTTGGCAATAACTAAATCACACTTGCAGCCAGTTGACATGGAGTAAAGTTGACTCAACCCTGTCCTTGTGTCCTTGTGTGTACCACATTGAGTATGGAGAAAAGAAGGAAGACCAAAGAACTGTCTGAGGACTTGAGAAACCAAATTGTGAGAAAGCATGAGCAATCTCAAGGCTAGAAGTCCATCTCCAAAGACCTGAATGTTCCTGTGTCTACCGTGCGCAGTGTCATCAAGAAGTTTAAATTCCCATGGCACTGTGGCTGACTTCCCTAGATGTGGACGGAAAAGAAAAATTGACAAGAGATTTCAACACAAGATTGTGCGGATGGTGGATAAAGAACCTCGACTAACAATCAAACAAGTTCAAGCTGCCCTGCAGTCCGAGGGTACAACAGTGTCAACCTCATACTATCCATCGGCGTCTGAATGAAAAGGGACTGTATGATAGGAGACTCAGGAAGACCCCACTTCTTCCCGAGACATAAAAAAGCCAGGCTGGAGTTTGCCAAAACTTAACTGAGAAAGCCTAAAACGTTTTGGAAGAATGTTCTCTTTTTTTGGGCAAAGGCATCAACATAGAGTTTACAGGAGAAAAAAAGAGGCATTCAAAGAAAAGAACACGTCCCTACAGTCAAACATGGCGGAGGTTCCCTAATGTTTTGGGGTTGCTTTGCTGCCTTTGGCACTGGACTGCTTGACTGTGTGCTTGGCATTATGAAGTCTGAAGACTACCAACAAATTTTGCAGCATAATGTATGGCCCAGTGTGAGAAAGTTGGGTCTCCCTCAGAGGTCACGGGTCTTCCAGCAGGACAATGACCCAAAAAACACTTCAAAAAGCACTAGAAAATGGTTTGAGAGAAAGCACTGGAGACTTCTAGGTGGCCTCAATGAGTCCAGACCTGAATCTCATAGAACACCTGTGGAGAGATCTAAAAATGGCAGTTTGGAGAAGGCACCCTTCAAATATCAGGGACCTGGAGCAGTTTGCCAAAGAAGAATGGTCTAAAATTCCAGCAGAGCATTGTAAGAAACTCATTGATGGTTACCGGAAGCGGTTGATCGTAGTTATTTTGGCTAAAGGTTGTGCAACCAAGTATTCGGCTGAGGGTGCCAATACTTTTGTCTGGCCATTTTTGGAGTTTTGTGTGAAATGATCAATGTTTTGCTTTTTGCTTCATTCTCTTTTGTGTTTTTTCATTGAAGACAAATTAATTGATAATAATACCAAAGAATTTGTGATTGCAATCATTTTCAGGAAGGAACTGAGTATTATCGGACAGAATTGCAGGGGTGTCAATACTTTCGGCCACAACTGTATATGACTGGTAATGATAAATAGAATCCACCAGTGTGTAATCACGTTTCTGTATAAATGCACCCTGCTCTGTGATAGTCTCAGGGTTCTGTTTCAAGTGCAGAGAGCATCATGAAGACCAAGGAGCACCCAAGGCAGGTCCGAGATACTGTTGTGGCGACGTTTAAAGCTGTATTTGTATACAAAAAGATTTCCTAAATTTTAAACATCTCAAGGAGCACTGTGCAAGCGATCATATTGAAATGGAAGGAGTATAAGACCACTGCAAATCTACCAAGACCCAGCCGTCCCTCTAAACTTTCATCTCGAACAAAGAGAAGACTGATCAGAGATGCAGCCAAAAGAACTGCAGAGATCTACAGCTGAGGTGGGAGAGTCTGTCCACAGGACAACAATCAGTTGTACACTACACAAATCTGTCCTTTATGGAAGAGTGGCAAGAAGAAAGCCATTTCTCAAAGATATCCATAAAAGTCTCATTTGAAGTTTTCCACAAGTCACCTGGGAGACACCAAACATGTGGAATAAGGTGCTCTGGTCAGATCAAACCAAAATCGAACTTTTTGGCCACAATGCTAAAGGATATGTTCGGCGTAAAAGCAACACAGCACATCACCCTCAAAACACCATCCCCACTGTCAAACATGGTGGTGGGAGCATGATGGTTTGGGTCTGCTTTTCTTCTGCAGGGATAGGGAAGATGGTTAAAATTGATGGGAAGATGGATGGAGCCAAACACAGGATCATTCTGGAAGAAAACCTGTTGGAGTCTACAAAAGACCTGAGACTGGGATGGAGATTTATCTTCCAACAAGACAATGATCCCAAACATAAAGTAAAATCTACCATGGAATGCTCAAAAATAAACGTATCCAGGTGTTAGAATGGCCAAGTCACAGTCCAGACCTGAAACTAATCGAGAATCTGTGGAAAGTGCTGAAAACTGCTGATCACAAACGCTCTCCATCCAACTCTCGCTAAGAGAGAGATGTTTTGCAAGGAGAATGGCAAGAATTTTAGTCTCTCAATGTGCAAAACTGATAGAGACATACCCAAGCAACCAGCAGCTATAATCGCAGCAAAAGGTGGCGCTACAAAGTATTAACTCAAGGGGCCTAATAATATTGCCGACCACTTTTCAGTTTTTTATTTGTTAAAAAAGTTTAAAATACCCAATAATTTTGTTCCACTTCACGATTGTGCCCAAATGTTGTTGATCTTCACAAAAAATTAGAATTTATATCTTTATGTTTGAAGCCTTAAATGTGGCAAAAGGTTAAAAGTTCAAGGGGGCCAAATACTTTCACAAGGCACTGTATATACTAGAATGGAGACCATATATATCATATTAACTAGGATGGGGTACCATATATACCCTATATGGTGGGATACGGACCACGTATATCAGGACAGGTCCCAGGTGAGGACATGCATAGTAAAATGGGCCCACAATGATTTCTTGAGAATACTATATGGGTTTGGATCCTTCTGACACTTTCCCCAAAGTCCCATAATATTTCCTACTATAGCGCCCATGATGAGGTCCTATATGTCAGGAAGGCGAACAATGTACCAGGATGGGGACATAATACCACATAGGGACCATATACCAGGATGAGGTATATATACAAGGTGGCCCAGGATTGAGGACCATATCTACCATGAGGAGATCCCTGCCCTCCTGTACCTGTACATCCGATTGCCTAGATTTAGTGTACTTGTTCTTGTCTCCCTTTCCTCATGTAAATGCCATGGAACCTAATGGCGCTATATAAATAATAATAATGATAATATAATAATAAATATACATATGGGACATATCCATATGGCGACTATTTACAGGATAAGGATGAGAATAGTACCAGTAGGGGCAATATACCAGATGGTTCAGGATGGGAATATATATGAACAGATGGGACATATGACTATATGAGTGACATATACACCAGATGGGCTCAGATGGGGTACATAAATACCACGATCAGACATATATACCCAGATGTGGGACATATATAGCATGATGGAAAACATATAAACCCGGATGGGAGACATATATACCAGGATAGGGGACATACAGTATATACCAGTATGGAGGACATATATATCAAGATGGGGACCACGTTTACCAGGATGAGCCCAAGATGAGTGGCATATATATCAGGATGAGGACATATATATCAGGATGGGGTGCTTATATACCAAGATGAAGGACATATATACCAGGATCGGGGGCCCATATACCAGGATGGAAAACATACGTAACAGGATTGGGACATATATGCCAGTACAGTGGGCATTACTACATAATGAAGGGGGAGGGGGCAATTTGTATGTCTCTATATAATGTAAAATACTACAAGGGTTCATACATCTGACCAAGGTGCAGTGGGGGGTGTGGTCCAAATTTTGCAGTGGGGCCAAGGTGACCTTATTGTGACCTTAATGTGATGGGTCCCTGACTACTCTGAAAATTTCTCTCGTACCTCTTAGGGTCTCTGTTACGTGGGCAGTAGCAGGAGACTTGACACACCAGCTGGCACCCTGTGGCTTGATGTGGAAGGCAGGAGTGCTAGTTCCACATCAAGCCGTGGTATATATATGTATTTCGACATTAGGCTCTGTTTATGAAATCTTAGACAATGCAGATTACCAGTGTCCTTGCTTTTGTGTAGTGTGGTGTCCTTCAATGGGCACTGGCTTCAATGCAGGCGCCACCTGACCGTACGGCCGCAAAGAAGGAAGTTGAAGCTGATAGATGGGCCGAACACTGAGCAGAATTGAGGCCAGTGGCCATTTATGCTTACCTGAGCTTTCATAAACAGAGACTGACGTAACAATGGCAGCAAGGTGATCAATATACGTATAGAGACATCACTAAGCATTAAAATTAGCTTCGGAGGCAGAATCTCCGGAAGATCTCTGCTCCACACAAAGATCTTAACAGCTCATTTCCATATTAAGAAAACATGGATTTCTCACCAGATTGCAGATACAGGGTAATTTTATTCAACTTTCTCATACCATGGTACAAATGCACAGATAACATATAGTATAATAGGGTGCTGTATCTGTTAAGGCCCCGTTACACGGTAGGAGATCCTAAACGATATCCCTGAAACATCACGTGTTTGGAGTCGTTCAAGTGACATCGTTACTATCTTATTGCATGTGACACTGAGATATGGATACGATAAATCATTGGATCGCTGAATCCAAATTTGCGAACATGTTCTCAAATCAAACGATCCTCGATCAGCCAACTTGCTGCATCGTTGTGTGTGACACCGCAATAACGATGTCATTAACAATTTCCCTTATTCTTAGCAATGAAGAAGTATCGTTCGCTAGATTGTGCGAATGATACCTGATGCCCAGGGCCGGCTCCAGGTTTCTGTGGGCCCCGGGCGAAAAGGTCTCAGTGGGCCCCCTTTAAGTACATATCGCGGACTATATATATATTTTATATATATATATATATATATATATATGTATATATATATATTGCCGCACACTTACCGCAAGCCCCATAGACAATGCATGGGGCTTGCCGCAAACGTGCAGCAAGTGCAGCCGCTAGACGGAAAATGCGGCAGATGCAGGTTTTTTTTACCGCAACTGCCACATTTAAAAAAAAACTCCTATGTGAAGGCAGCCTTACAGGAGCAGTGACTGCCGAATCCAGCAAGAGCTGTTTCTGACAGTGAGTATATTACACATTGTTAGGAGCGGGCTAAAATGCGATTGCATTCCCTTGCGCCTTTTAAAAATACCCTTCAAATGCAAAATGTTGCATTTTTGTGCGTCTGAGGATGCTTGGTATATACACAAGCATCCTGAAGCACACAAATAATGCAAGCAGCTCAATGGAGCCGCACTGCCATATGGTGGCACCGCAGCCAAGCGGAGTGTCTGGCCGTCCAGATCTCTCTTCTCCTCACCTTTCTTCTCGCTGCTCCGGTCTCCTCCGGTCGCTCTGCACATATCAGCACAGTGATGACATCGTGTCCCTCCATGCTGAGCTGCAGAATGCAGACAGCGGCAGAAGAGACTATGGAGAAGAATGCTGCTGGCAAAGGTGGCTGAGACTATAGGAGCGGAATCCGCGGGGGGCTACCACTGGTACACATACTTCGTACACACGCGGCTCTGCTCTGTACACTTCGTACACACGCGGCTCTGCTACGCACACCTCGTACGCACGCGGCTCTGCTCCATACACCTCGTACACACACGGCTCTGCTCCGTACAACTCATACACACACGACTCTGCTCCATACACCTCGTACACACACGGCTCTGCTCCGTACACCTCATACACACACGACTCTGCTCCATACACCTCGTACACACATGGCTCTGCTCCGTACACCTCGTACACACTCGGCTCCGCTCCGTACACCTCGTACACACACGGCTCTGCTCCGTACACCTCGTACGCACGCGGCTCTGCTCCGTACACCTCGTACACACAGGGCTCTGCTCCGTACACCTCGTACACACAGGGCTCTGCTCCGTACACCTCGTACACACTCGGCTCTTCTCCGTACACCTCGTACACACACGGCTCTGCTCCGTACACCTCGTACACACACGGCTCTGCTCCGTACACACACGGCTCTGCTCCATACACCTAGTACACACTCGCCTCTGCTACATTCACACTGTAAATCCCTCCTGACCCCACACATAACCTTCACCTAATTGCTATACACCTAGTACACACTCACCTCTGCTACATTCACACTGTAAATGCCTCCTGACCACACACAAACTTCACCTTATTTGAGCATCATTGATGGCCAGCAGAGTCCTGGATACACTGAGGAGCTGATCATGAGACCCCTGACTCCTCCCCTCCATGTGACATCATCGCAGGTCCTGTAAGCACAGAGTGTGTGCAGCTCTGTCGGCTCCCGTGGAGGGGGGAGGAGGGAGACCCTCCGGTGCTGCAGCCTGCAGGAGCCTGAAAATGACCCCCCAGCTGCCCCCTGGATATGGCTCTGGCTGTGGGGGCAGTGCTCAGGGGCCCCTGAGGCTAGGGTCACACTTGCATTGTGACCCTAGCCTTATGCAAGTATACTATGTTGCAACGCTGCTATGCGCTGGAGGCAGCCCATAGAAACCCGACGTTTACCGTGACAACCATTTGGTTGTCAATGTAAACTGCGGGTTTCTATGGGCTCAGTTGCTGGCAGCGCAAAGCGTTAAACGCTCTGCGCTGCAGCAGACAATACTTGCGTCAGGCTAGGGTCACAACACAAGTGTGACCCTAGCCCTCAGGGGCCCGGTGGGCCCCCTCCAAGCCGTCGGGCCCCGGCACTTGCCCGGGTACGCCGGGTGCTGACGCCGGCCCTGCTGATGCCGCATAGTTGGTGTGTCGTGCACGATATATCTACATGTGTGATATTTTACCAACGATGTCAAAACGAAGTCCTAACAACCTCGCGCCCATGGGATCGTTAAGGATATCGTTTCAACATTGCAGCGTATAACGGTACCTTAAGTGATACTGAAGTACAACAAAAAAAAAGGACATGCATAATAGCAATGATAAGCACCGCTGTCTTAAAATATATCAGATTTTATTGGGATGATAATATGTACACCATGCTAAAATCAATTAAAACTGGATGGCCCATAACGCTGACATCCCAAAAATGGCAATAAGGCAATATAATACTGTAATCATAAAGATGGGTCAACAATCCTACCCTAAATAAAGGAATAAATATGCATATGCGGGTGTATCCCAGGACCTGAGGGGGAGCACTAAAGGGATAAAGATATGGTATATAACGATATTAACAAATATTAATGATCATGAATAAAGCGTAAGTGCATAATGTGGGGCATATATAAATCATGAAATGAAGCATAATGTATGATAAATATACGGTAAATCAAGAAATCAAATTAATTGATATAATGTAGAAATGATAATTATTATTAATAATTATTAAAATTAATTATGATTATTTATTCTTAATAATACTACATGAAAATCTATAAGCATAGGTAATGTCTCTGAAAAGCTGAGCAATATACCAAACTGAAGTAAAGTTCAAGTCCATAATATGGAATCTAAGAGCCAGAGATACAGGGATGTCAGTTGAGGCCATATTATGTGTGGATCCCATATTATTGGCTTGATCTAAGCAGTTTGGTACATTGCTCAGCTATTTAGAGCCATTGATTATATTTATACATATTCTTGCTGCCGGTCAACCACAGTAATCCCAGTAGACATGGCTACGGCATTGCCATGTGTGTTAGGGAATCCCTACATGTTTATTGGCTGTGAAAAGCCGCAAATTATGCTGGACGGTGAATTGACCTTTCACCTGAGGTACTTGATGGAGTAACGAGTGTGCCCGAGCAACCCGGTAAACCTTCAGACTTTACATGATATGTGCAATGTGGCCCAGGACTGTAAATAAATATATAGATGCGTGTGGCCCCTATGATGGCAGGATGGTCTTGTGAGTTTGGCTGTACCGCTTAGTCCACATTTCTTTGACGGTAGCTTCAGCATTTAATTATCTGTACTGAACAAATCTTTCTATTCTTTAGGAACGAAGGCATTTTATCCATGACGTTCATCCGCTCAGACTCTCTAGATTCCTGGATGTTAGCGTTTTCAGCTCTCATTCAATACATGAAACTATGTGATACAATAGATTACATGAAATGAAAAGGAAAGTGCAGAACTGGTTTTAGTGCCAAATATTCCACTGTCGACATTACCCACACCTAAAAATTAGATTGCCGTGAGTGGCCTTGTTTTCAGTTTTTATGCAGCCCTATTAAAGTATGTATATGCTATATAGGGCTCACGCACATGACTACATAAAAAATCTATATAAAGAAGGTAAGTGAACTCCAGCACCAAAATATGTAGTAAAAATTAAAATCACATTTTATTTTGAAAATCTTTTAAAAATGCATTAACAAAGCCATAAAAACATGTATTGCAACCTTAAGCATTTCAGACAGGTTATTTAGAGTACTTAGTCACATAAATGTGATATTCATTTTTACTACATATTTTTGGTGCTGGAGTTCTCTTGCCTTCTTTATCTGGATTATTGCTGCTGCTTCAGTGACAGCACTGGACTTCTCTGAGCATCAGACCTCTTCGGTATATGAAAAACCGAAGAGGTAGGCTAAGGCACAATTTTTCCCTTTTTATATTATACTAGATGTGGACCTGATGCTATCGCATTGGGAGGGCGGTCTCTGTGTGCTGTGTCTCCCCTCCCTGTGCCTGTCTCTCCCCTGTGTGCTGTCTCTCCCCTGTGTGCTGTCTCTTCTCTCTGTGTCTGTCTCCTTTTGTGCCCTGTTTCTCCCATGTGTGCCTTCTCTCCCCTGTACCTGTCTCCTCCCTGTGGCTGTCTCTCCCCCCGTGTGCTTTCTCTCCTCTCTGTGGCTGTCTCTCCCCTCTGTGGCTTCTCTCCCCTTTGTGGTTGTCTCTATGTCCTGTGGCTCTTTTTCTCCTTTGTGGTTGTCTTTCCCATCTGTGTGCTGTCTCTCCCCTGCACCTTTCTCCCCTCTGTGGCTTTCTCTCTCCTCTGTGGCTGTCTGTTTCCTCAGTGGCTGCCTGTCTACTCTGTAGCTGTCTCTCCCTACTGTGGCTGTCTGTCCCTTTTGTGGCTGTCTCTACCCTCTGAGGCTGTCTGGCCCCTATGTGGCTATCTCTGCCCTTTGCCAGTCTCTCCTGTCTGTGCACTGTCTCTCCTCTCGGTGTGCTGTCTCTCCCTGACATCACACAGGTCCTTTATCACCTCTGGTAAGTCGGAAGAAGGTGGGGGCTGCTTATGGAGTATGGGGTGCTGCAGGCGGGAGTGGGAGGTGTTTAGAATAAGGCGGGCGGCGTATGGAGTGTCGGCTTTGGGTGTCTGTGTCACCGGCAGTGGGTGCCATATTAGCATACTCATCACTTGGGTGTGCTAATATGGTGTGGCTTCTAGTGGGGCAGTAAACTCTGGGAATCGTGAAAATCCAGGTGGAAGTTACTAGGTACAGTTGTGGCCAAAAGTATTGACACCCCTGCAATTCTGTCAGATAATACTCAGTTTCTTCCTGAAAATGATTGCAATCACAAATTCTTTGGTATTATTATCTTCATTTAATTTGTCTTCAATGAAAAAACACAAAAGAGAATGAAGCAAAAAGCAAAACATTAATCATCTCACACAAAACTCCAAAAATGGGCCAGACAAAAGTATTGGCACCCTCACCCTAATACTTGGTTGCACAACCTTTAGTCATAATAACTGCGATCAACCGCTTCCAGTAACCATCAATGAGTTTCTTACAATGCTCTGCTGGAATTTTAGACCATTCTTCTTTGGCCAACTGCTTCAGGTCCCTGATATTTGAAGGGTGCCTTCTCCAAACTGCCATTTTTAGATCTCTCCACAGGTGTTCTATGGGATTCAGGTCTGGACTCATTGCTGGCCACTTTAGAAGTCTCTAGTGCTTTCTCTCAAACCATTTTCTAATGCTTTTTGAAGTGTGTTTTGGGTCATTGTCCTGCTGGAAGACCCATGACCTCTGAGGGAGACCCAGCTTTCTCACACAGGGCCCTACATTATGCTGCAAAATTTGTTGGTAGTCTTCAGACTTCATAATGCCATGCACACGGTCAAGCAGTCCAGTGCCAGAGGCAGCAAAGCAACCCCAAAACATCAGGGAACCTCCGCCATATTTGACTGTAGGGACTGTGTTCTTTTCTTTGAATGCTTCTTTTTTTCTCCTGTAAACTCTATGTTGATGCCTTTGCCCAAAAAGCTCTACTTTTGTCTCTTCTGACCAGAGAACATTCTTCCAAAAGCTTTTAGGCTTTCTCAGGTACGTTTTGGCAAACTCCAGCCTGGCTTTTTTATGTCTCAGGGTAAGAAGTGGGGTCTTCCTGGATGTCCTACCATACAGTCCCTTTTCATTCAGACGCCGACGGCAGGGCAGCTTGAACTTGTTTGGATGTTAGTCGAGGTTCTTTATCCACCATCCGCACAATCTTGCGTTGAAATTTCTCGTCAATTTTTCTTTTCCGTCCACATCTAGGGAGGTTAGCCACAGTGCCATGGTCTTTAAACTTCTTGATGACACTGCGCACGGTAGACACAGGAACATTCAGGTCTTTGGAGATGGACTTGTAGCCGTGAGATTGCTCATGCTTCCTCACAATTTTGTTTTTCAAGTCCTCAGACAGTTCTTTGGTCTTCTTTCTTTTCTCCATGCTCAATGTGGTACACACAAGGACACAGGACAGAGGTTGAGTCAACTTTAATCCATGTCAACTGGCTGATTTAGTTATTGCCAACACCTGTTAGGTGCCACAGGTAAGTTACAGGTGCTGTTAATTACACAAATTAGAGAAGCATCACATGATTTTTCTAACAGTGGCAATACTTTTGTCCACCCACTTTTTTATGTTTGGTGAGGAATTAGATCCAATTTGGCTTTAGGACAATTCTTTTTGTGTTTTTTCATTGAAGACAAATTAAATGAAGATAATAATACCAAAGAATTTGTGATTGCAATCATTTTCAGGAAGAAACTGAGTATTATCTGACAGAATTGCAGGGGTGTCAATACTTTTGGCCACAACTGTAAGTATATAATAGATTACAAAATCATTAAAGATCAACTACATTTTTTTTGTTCATTACTGTTTCCAGCATGAGAAGTAACTAATGACAGTTTGTAATTGGCTTCATAAGGAATGTTGACTTCTCTTTTGTTTGAAAATATCAAAATGACCTCTGATCCCCTCACTTTCTTTGAGTTCTTGTTATAGTCGCCTATAGCCGTACTCCATGTCTATGTAATAGGAGTACAGCCTCTATCTGCAGATGGGGAGCAGCACCTCAGGACCATGCTCTGCTAGTGTCTCTCATGAATGTAGGAAACAGCAATATGCAGCACTTTCACGTTGTGCTTTTTTGCTGTGTTTGTGGTAGAATAGCAGCATATTTGCCTCAAATTTGGAAAATCGGTTGATAATGACGTTAACGATTGCTATATCCAATATGTGACACTATAGTTCCTCTCCCTTCTCTTTTGAATCTTATGCCAACTTGGCGCTCTCCACAAGTGGAAATGTTCCCCTTTAGACCCTTTCTCATATAGGTCACAGAGGTTCTCAGCCAAGTGTTCCTACATATAGGGGAGTTAGGAGAGATAGCTGTCAGACAGTTTGAGGTGTGAAGTACCCCAGGAGTGGTGGCCCTGGAGTGACTTAATTCACTGGGCCTGGGAAATACACACGTTTTGACAAATCTTGCACCAGCACTTCTTATTTCTTTCTTTTAGCACATACCCTTAATCTGGGCCTTCAGGCAAGGATAGGGCAATATTATAATTTCCCGGTGGAAGGTCTGGCCAGTATTATACTGAGGAACACTTCATTTATTTAATTATTTTTCACTGTGTGTCCTGTCACATACGTTTCCTAGTACTTGGCTTTTGTCAGAGTGCGGTTCCTTCACAGGTTCCTCTTTTGACAGGACTAGGGGGGGTGTATCCCTCAGGTTCCACTCCCTCTTGACTCCTGACTCTCCTGTTTTGGGAAGAAAGATGACAGTTGATGGCTCTGAATTCTCACTTGCGCTAGCAGTTTGGGCAGATTTCAGGAGCAACATTGGGTTTTCCCTTTGCTTCGGCTAGAAGAGTCTATTAGTCCCTTCTGGCTTGGCGTGATGAGGAATGGTTTTGATGGTCCTCCCCACTTGACAGGGTTTCAAGAAGATCCAGTACATTTTTTGTGTCAGTTTTTAGCACACTCTAGTGGAAAGCACCATCTCAGGCTTTCAAGAAAACAAAAGCTGTCAGGTCACTCCACTGTTTGGCCAACGACTATCTTATATGCATGGGAGTCTTTAGGCTCTATAGATTAAAGTTTATACATCTCCCCTGTGTTTCCCAGGTCTCTAACAGAAGGCGCTTTGCTCTGTTGCTTTCTGGAAACTGTAATAGCCTATTAGTATCTGTCAATTTTGCCCCATTTATTTCAGAAGCCATAATGTACACTCACTGCACCCTACATATTGTACAGAAGAAAACTTCTGTCTCCAATAGGGTTGGTTTATTTTTAAAAATAAAAAAATAAGTAGTTTCACCATTTTACAAAACCGTTTAATCTCTTTACAAATCTTTGCAAGAAAAAAGTATTACACTCTCTGGAATGACCACCTAAGTCATAATCATTAATAAACGCAATATAACTAAATTATTGACACATACAGTTATACTGATCATGTCCTTTATTAAGAACATTGCGTTAATATTCACACTATGGAGAGAAAAAGTAAGTGAACCTCTATGTACCTTTGTGTGACTTCTCCAAAAGCTAATTGGCAAAAGGTGTTTCAATTAAGGAGATGAGAATGAAAGTGTGGGTTTCACAGCTGCTTTTCAAGAAAGATTGGTTAGTGTGAACCATGTCTTCAAGCAAACAACTTTAAGAAGACATCAGAAAATGTGTTATAGAAAATCATGGGGCTGGAAAACAATATAGAACCTAAAGACCTTAGTTTACGTCAGTCTGTGTTAAAGAAGTTGTCCACTACTTAAAGTGAACCAACAACAAGGATTTAGTGCTATGCAGCAGGTGATTGACATGTGCAGCATGACATCACTATTTGGATATTTTTTTATTATTACCCCCTGTGGGCTTGTCTTTCGTCTGGAAGCCGAACTCCCCCTCATCCAGCCTTTCATTTTACTTTCCCTATCATGTTGCTGGAGGATAGTGAAAGTAAAATAAATTCTGAATGAGAGAGAGGGGGAAGAGGTCTAACTTACAGACGAAAGACAAGCCCACAGGGAGTAAAAAAATAAAAAACCCAAATAGTGGTGTCCTACTGCACACATCAATGACCTGCTGCAGAGCACTAACTCCTGTTGGTTGGTTCCCTTTAAAATTTGATGACCTGTCCTTAGGAATGGTCATCAGTGTCTGATCAGCTGGGTCCAGCACCCTCGATGATCAACTGTTTTCGGTGCCAGCGGCGGTAGCAAGTGGCCAGAAATGCCCAGTTTCAAAGCTGCTGCGTCTTTTGATAAGTGGTTGCGGTCCTGTCCTGCACATCTGCCTGCTATTGAGCATTTCCGGCCACCTGTTTCTGTCTCTGGCATCGAGAACAGCTGATCATCAGGAGTGCCGGGTGCCGTATCCTTGCAGACTTGATGACCTCTTCTAAGGATAGGTCATCAATTTTTAAGTAGTGGAAAACCTCTTAGCTAAGTTGTCTACATATAGATTATATATATATATATATATATATATATATATATATATATATATATATATATAAAAGAGAAAAAAAAAACTGCAGAGCACTCACAGACTAAATGTGAACTGGTGCCGCAGGGACGCTGGGTCAAATAACTAGAAAAAGTTCTCTGCAGCACTCAGTTACTACCAATGACGTACAAATGCTAACAAGCTATATGTATATGAGAAAAAAGTTTAAAAACTTACGTTTTTTCAAAAAACTCAAAAATCTTATCTTTTTATTTCTGAAGTTCTTGGTACATACATTGGCCAATGTCTGCTTGCTCATCAACTGCGACAAAGTGACTTCAGGTCTGATGAGTCCTATCGCTGACATCCCTGTCCTTCTTGTCCACCCCCCACCTCTCAGTGGGCAGACTCCATCTTGACCCCAGATCACCTGTGGTCAATGAGGGTGCAATTGCAGCATGGAGCCAGCATCTCCATATGATACAAAAAAGAGAAAAAAAACTGCACAGCACTCACAGACTAAATGTGAACTGGTGCCAGCAGGGACGCTGGGTCAAATAACTAGAAAAAGTTCTCTGCAGCACTCAGTTACTACCAATGACGTACAAATGCTAACAAGCTATATGTATATGAGAAAAAAGTTTAAAAACTTACGTTTTTTCAAAAAACTCAAAAATCTTATCTTTTTATTTCTGAAGTTCTTGGTACATACATTGGCCAATGTCTGCTTGCTCATCAACTGCGACAAAGTGACTTCAGGTCTGATGAGTCCTATCGCTGACATCCCTGTCCTCCTTGTCCACCCCCCACCTCTCAGTGGGCAGACTCCATCTTGACCCCAGATCACCTGTGGTCAATGAGGGTGCAATTGCAGCATGGAGCCAGCATCTCCATATGATACAAAAAAGAGAAAAAAACTGCACAGCACTCACAGACTAAATGTGAACTGGTGCCAGCAGGGACGCTGGGTCAAATAACTAGAAAAAGTTCTCTGCAGCACTCAGTTACTACCAATGACGTACAAATGCTAACAAGCTATATGTATATGAGAAAAAAGTTTAAAAACTTACGTTTTTTCAAAAAACTCAAAAATCTTATCTTTTTATTTCTGAAGTTCTTGGTACATACATTGGCCAATGTCTGCTTGCTCATCAACTGCGACAAAGTGACTTCAGGTCTGATGAGTCCTATCGCTGACATCCCTGTCCTCCTTGTCCACCCCCCACCTCTCAGTGGGCAGACTCCATCTTGACCCTAGATCACCTGTGGTCAATGAGGGTGCAATTGCAGCATGGAGCCAGCATCTCCATATGATACAAAAAAGAGAAAAAAAACTGCACAGCACTCACAGACTAAATGTGAACTGGTGCCAGCAGGGACGCTGGGTCAAATAACTAGAAAAAGTTCTCTGCAGCACTCAGTTACTACCAATGACGTACAAATGCTAACAAGCTATATGTATATGAGAAAAAAGTTTAAAAACTTACGTTTTTTCAAAAAACTCAAAAATCTTATCTTTTTATTTCTGAAGTTCTTGGTACATACATTGGCCAATGTCTGCTTGCTCATCAACTGCGGGTCAAGATGGAGTACTTCGACCTGGAGCCTGAGGTCGCGCAGGATTTTGATAGACTAAAAGCGGAGATCCTGGCCTGGCTGGGAGTGACGACGGCGGTACGAGCACAGAGAGTGCATCAATGGACTTATCATCCCGATAAACCTCCACGGTCCCAGATGTTCGACCTGGTTCACCTGACAAAAAAATGGCTACAACCCGAGGTGCTGTCGGCGCCAGAGATAATCCAAAGGGTTGTCCTGGACAAATACCTAAGAGCTCTCCCGCCAGCCCTGAGGAAGTGGGTAAGTCATGGAATCCTACGACCGCCGATCAACTGGTGGATCTCGTGGAACGTTATTCTGTGGCGGAAGGTCTCCTGGATGATGCGGCGCATCCTCCCTCTTCCCCCTCTCCCCGGGGGTCGGGTAAGACTGTATCCGGGACTAGGGGAGGGGGACGGTATTCTAAAACAGTGGCGGAGGAGAACGGAGCTTTTGGGGTCGTGAGGCCGAAGGGGCCGAACTATGGACTAAGCAAGGGGCCCGTAAGGTGTTTTCGCTGCCAGGAAGCGGGTCACATTGCTGCGAACTGTCCGTTAACCACTGAACCCATGCAGTGCGAGGTCACGGACTTTGAAAAACGTGTGTCTATGGTTGCTAGGGTGGTGTGTGCTGCTGCTGGTTCAGGCGATATCGAAAAACACCTGTGTGACCTGACTGTTGAGGGCAAGAATGTTGTGGCGCTGTTGGACTCAGGGAGTGTGGTAACTCTAATCAAGGCCAGTCTGGTGTCAGTCCCGACTGGTCCGCCAGATAAATTTTCAGTGACGTGCGTGCATGGAGACACATGCTCGTACCTCACGACCGTCACCTGCATTACTACTCTTTATGGGACTGTGCACCATAAGGTGGGACTAGTCCCAGCCTTACTGCATGATGTTATTCTAGGAAGAGATTTTCCCCACTTCTGGCAGTTGTGGGAAAACCAGTTGGTACCCCGGGCTGGAGGCCCCGGTGACCCAGTTACGATGCCTCCAGGGGTGCCGGAGCCACTGGAGGATGATCCCCAGGAGGAAGCTGGGGGGATCCCTGGAAGATGTCCTGCAGTTCCCGTTTTCGGTCATGGCTGGCGATTCCGAGGAACCCAGGGCCGGAGCGGGGGTGGACAGTCGTCCCACTTCCGGTTTGCTGGATTTGGAAGTCCTGAAAGATGACTTCCAAAGCGTGCAACTAAGGGATCCAACCCTGTTGCAGGCTAGGAAAAATGTAAAGATGATAAACGGGGTACAGGTGGAGGCTGATACTAGGCTGGCTTACCCACACATGGCCCTGGAGAATGACTTTCTCTATCAGATAGAGAAAAAGGGGGAAGACACGGTACAACGATTGGTCGTGCCGCAATCCTACAGGCGGAAAGTGCTGGACCTGGCGCACACACACGTGATGGGGGGTCACCTGGGGGTCCAAAAAACCACTGAACGGATTTTACATTGTTTTGTTTGGCCCGGCATGCATCACGATATTCGCATGTATTGCGAGTCATGTCCGGAATGCCAAATCTCGGCGCCCAGGCCTCATCTATGTAGCCCCTTGGTACCCCTACCTATCATTGAGATCCCGTTTGAGAGGATCGGGATGGATTTGGTTGGGCCCCTCCCCAGGTCTGCACGTGGACACCAGCACATCCTTGGACTATGCCACTCGTTACCCCGAGGCCATCCCTTTGCGTAACACGGCCACCAAGACCATTGCCAAGGAGCTGGTCCATGTGTTTAGCCGGGTTGGTATCCAGAAACAAATACTCACAGACCAGGGGACCCCTTTTATGTCGAGGGTAATGAAAGAGCTCTGCCGGCTGTTACGGATAACACCGTTACGCACCTCTGTGTATCACCCCCAAACAGACGGGCTCGTTGAGAGGTTCAACAAAACCTTGAAACAGATGCTCCGAAAGGTGATAGAGAAAGATGGGACGAACTGGGACTACTTACTCCCGTATTTGCTTTTTGCCATCCGGGAGGTACCCCAGTCTTCCACCGGGTTCTCTCCTTTCGAGCTTCTGTATGCCCGACGTCCCCGGGGTCTGTTGGACGTCGCGAAAGAAACCTGGGAGGGACAGGTTACCCCCTTCAAAAGTGTGATAGACCATGTAACCCAAATGCAGGACCATATTGCGGCCGTTATGCCCATTGTGAAAGAGCACATGATGCAGGCTCAAGGGGCCCAGAAAAGGACCTATGACAGGGGAGCCAAGGTTCGCACTTTTGCCCCGGGGGATAGGGTGTTAATCCTGGTCCCCACCGTGGAAAGCAAGTTCCTGGCAAGGTGGCAAGGCCCCTTTGAAATCATGGAACGGGTAGGTGAGGTGAACTATAAAGTGCATCAGGCGGGAAAAAAGGAAACCGGAGCAGATTTATCATGTGAATCTGATAAAGCCCTGGAAGGACCGTCCGGCTCTATCAGCGGGTCTGGCCCTTCCGATCCGCACGCGGACCATACCGGAAGTCCAGATTGCAGAGACTCTGTCGGAGCGGCAGAAGACAGACGTCAAGCGGTTTCTCGTAAACAACCAAAAGTTTTTTTCCGAGAAACCTGGGCAGACCACGCTCATCAAACACGATATTGTAACAGAGCCCGGCGTCACCGTACAGGTGAAACCCTACAGAATCCCAGAAGCTCGGCGTGACGCCATCTCCCGAGAAGTGGCGTCGATGTTGGAGTTAGGGGTCATTGAGGAATCGCATAGTGCCTGGTCGAGCCCGATTGTGTTAATCCCTAAACCCGACGGCACAATTCGATTCTGCAATGATTTTAGGAAGCTGAATGCAGTCTCTAAGTTCGATGCCTACCCTATGCCACGGGTTGACGAATTGATAGACCGGCTGGGAAAGGCCCGGTATATCACAACCTTAGACTTGACGAAGGGGTATTGGCAGATACCCCTGACGGAGGCAGCCAAAGAGAAAACTGCGTTTTCTACACCGGACGGTTTGTACCAATATGTGCATATGCCGTTTGGGCTGCATGGGGCACCTGCGACATTTCAGAGACTAATGGACCGAATCCTGAGGCCACATAGGCAGTATGCTTCGGCCTATTTGGACGACATTGTCATATACAGCCCGGAGTGGGAAACCCACCTCAGGAAAGTACAGGCTGTGATCGAGGACCTGCGGGAGGCAGGGCTAACGGCCAACCCAAAAAAATGTCATATCGGGCTGGAAGAAGCCCGGTATTTGGGTTACGTGATTGGGAGAGGGATCGTTAAGCCCCAAACTGACAAGATACAGGCCATCCAGAACTGGCCGCAACCAATCAATAAGAAGCAGGTGAGGGCTTTTTTGGGGATTGCTGGCTATTATCGACGGTTCATTCCCAATTTTGCAGCCATCGCTGTTCCCCTCACGGATCTTACAAAAGGGAAAGACTCTGTCATGGTCCAATGGACCCCGGCAGCGGAGGAGGCCTTCCGCGACCTGAAGCGGGCCCTCTGTTCTCAACCGGTGCTTGTGACTCCTGACTTCCACAGCGAGTTCGTGGTCCAAACGGATGCTTCCGACACTGGTATCGGGGCGGTGTTGTCGCAACTGAGGGACGGGGAGGAACATCCGGTCCTTTATCTTAGTCGTAAGTTAAACAAGCATGAGCGACGGTATGCCATCGTGGAAAAAGAATGCCTGGCCATTAAGTGGGCTCTCGAGTCCCTCAAATATTACTTGGGGGGCCGGAAGTTCCGGCTGATTACGGACCATGCCCCTCTCAAGTGGATGCACTTGAATAGGGAGCGGAACAGCCGGGTGACTCGGTGGTTCCTGGCCTTGCAGTCCTACAATTTTACGGTGGAACATCGCCCGGGGGCGCGGATGGGAAACGCTGATGCCCTGTCTAGGGTGCACTGTTTTGTGGGTACCGCTGCTCAGCCGGAGTGGTCTGAGCAGAGGGGGGGATATGTGAGACCCAGGTGGGGTTAGTGGAGGAGGGCAGGTATATCTCACCCAGGTATCTGTCCTATGCGATCTAACCTGGGTTGTATCTCCTGGCTGCTAATGAAGTAATGGGAGGCGGTTTGGGTCTGTAAAAGGAGTCTGGGAGTCGGGCGGGGCTCTCTCTCAGCCTGGGAGCACAGACAGCCTGTTTGTGTGAGGAGAAGCACGTGAGTGAAGCCATTGCTGTTTGGTTATATGTTTAGGCTGGAAGGGAGAAGCCCTTCAGCCTGTAGTGAGGGGACATTCTGTTTAGTTAGAGCCGGACAGGCGAGGATTTTGTTTTGCTGTTTTGTTTTCTTTTGTTGGCTTTCACCACAATAAACCTGGCCCTGTGCCAGTTGCATCCACATTGCTGTGTTTGGACTAAATGACACAAAATCAACGTGGCCTTTGATCCCAGCAAAGGCGAACCCCAGGCGTGTTGTCACAATATGTAATAGAATGTCATAACCCTAAACATTGTGAGGAAACATAGCATATTATTATTATTATGGTGCTGTAAATGAGAGCGGTTTCAATACAATACAGATGAAGGTTACAGTGAACAAACTAACAATGACCGATGGGTACAGAGGAGTGAGTATCTTGCCCTCACGAACTTACATTCTATAGGATGAAGGGGAGGATATAACAGGTTGGGGGTTGCGGCAGCTCCAGTGGTGGTGAGTCGACTGCCCGAGGTTGAAAGGTGATGATGTAGCCTCTCAAGTGGTGTTGGTAAGGTGGGCGCTCCGGTGGCAGTAGGGTAGTTGCAGGCTATAAACTTTCCTTAAGAGATGGGTTTTCAAGTTCCGTCCGAAGGATCCAAGTTTGGTGGATAATCGGACGTGTTGGCACACAGAATTCCAGTGGATGGGTGATATTCAGGACATGTTTTGGAGGTGATTGGGTGAGGAATGAATAAATGTGGAGGAGAAGAGAAGGTCTTGAGAGGACCAGAGATTACGTGAGGGAATATAGTGGGAGATTAGTTCGGAGATATAGGGATGGGATAAATTATGGATGGCTTTGTAGGTCAGCGTTAGTAGTTTGAACTGAATTCGTTGGGGAATTGAAAGCCAGTGGAGGGGTTTGCAGAGGAGAGAAACAAGGGAATAGTGAGGAGAAATGTGGTTTAGTCAAGCAGCAGAGTTGAAGACAGATTAGAGAGGTGCAAGAGTGTTAGCAAAGAGACCACAGAGGATGATGTTGCAGTAATCAAGGTGGGAGATGATGAGGGCATGTACATGCATTTTAGTAGATTGCGGGCTGAGGAAAGGATGGATTCTGGAAATATTTTAGAGCTGGAGGTGACAGGAGGTGGCTAGTTTTGATGTGTGGTTTGAAAAATAGGGCAGATTCAAAGGTTACTCCAAGGCAGTGGATTTCAGTGTCAGATGAGATTGTAATGCAATTAAGGATATCGTTACACGCAGAGATATCGCTAAAGATCTTGGGAGCGCGCACTAGCTGAGGACATCTGTTGAACATCGCTGTGCAGTTGTCACACGTGCAAATATCATACACGACGCCCCTGCTATGTTGCGAGCAGAGATCGTTCGCACAACGCAGCGATCGTTCGCCACAACCGAGCGATCGGTCCCTGTTCATTGTGGTCAATGAGTGAAATCTTTATCCACATCGTTATCGCGGTGTCGCACACAAATATACAGCAGGTTTGCTGATTGCAGATCGCTTGATTTAAGAACAAGTTTTCAAATCTGCAATCAGTGATCCAAAGATTTATCGCACCCATATCTTGGTTTTACACGCAACAACGTCCTAACGATCAGCAATATCTCTCAGAGGATATCTCTGTGTGTAACGGTACCCTAACTGGGATAGATAGATAAGGTAGGGAAGATATGTGAGATGGAGGAAAGATAATGAGTTCTGATTTGTCCACTTTGAGTTTTAGGAAGCCAGAGGAGAACAAGGAGGATATGGCTGATAGACACTCTGGGATTCTGGATAGTAGGGCGGTGATGTCTGGGTCAGAGAGGTAGATCTGAGTGTCATCAACGTACAGGTGATACTGGAAGCCATGGGACTTTATGAATTGTCCAAGGCCAAGTATACTTATGGAGAAGAGTAGGGATCCTAGTACAGAGCCTTGCAGGACTCCAACAGAGAGAGAGTAGGATGAGGAGGTAGTGTGGGAGTAGTAAACGCTAAATGTGCAGTCAGGTATAATGAGATCCTGGAATAGGGCAAGGTGTTTGACTCCAAATGAAGAGAGGATCTGTAGCAGGTGGGTGTGGTCAACTGTGTCTAAAGCAGAGGACAGGTCTAGAAGGAGGAGTATAAAGAAATGCCTGTTAGCTTTAGCGGTAAGTCGTAACCTTGGTCAAGGCAGTTTCGATGGAATGGTGGAGCCGGAAGCCAGATTGGAGGTTGTCAAGGAGAGAGTTAGATGAAAGGTGGGAAGAAAGTTGAGCATGGACATGTTACTCATGGAGTTTGGAAGCAAACTGGAGCAGCAATATGGGGCAGTAGCTGGGCATAGTAGTCCGGTCGGGATTTGGCATTTTGAGGAAAGGTGTGATCGTGTAATGTTTAAGCGCAGGGGTGAAGAAGGTACCAGCAATAGGTTGACAAACTGGGTTAGGGCTGGGATAAGCATAGTGGTGAGGTTGGGAAGGAGGTGGGATGGAGTCAAGTGCACAGGTGATGAGGTGTGATTTGGAGAGATGAGTAAGCTCTCCTTCAGTGATGTGGGAGAGGGAGGTTATGAGGGAAGGGCAGAGGTCTGTGGTATATTGAGTGGTTGGGGGGGGAAAAAATAAATGCTTGCCTTGTTTGATCAATCTTATTTTTGAAGTGTGTGCTACTCTACAGAGTGGAAGGAAGTTGGAGGGGGCAGTGGAGGGAGGAGGAGATTGTTAAAAGTGCTGAACAGTTGTTTTGTGTTGTAGGATAAGGAAGATATGACGGTTGTAAAGTAGATCTGTTTAGCAGAGGTGAGTGCTGCTTGTTTGAATGCTGTGAAGTCATCTTGCAGGTGTGTTTTCTTCCAACGCCACTCTGCAATCCTCGACACTTGCCTAAGCTTTTTGGTGAGGTTAGTGTGCCAGGGTTGTCTATTGATTCATCGCACATTGCAATGCACAAGGGGGGGGCGACTGTGTCAATGGCTGATATGAGGGTGGCACTGTCGAAAACAGTGGTGCTCTCTGTGTGATGGAGTGAAGATTTTTAAGACAGTGATAGAATAGAGTCTGAGAGTCTGTGAGTATCTAAATGTGTGAGGTTTCTGTGAAGATATGCTAGTGCCTGGACATGGGAGGCTTGTGAGGAGAAAAGTATGAAAAAGTGAGTAGACGGTGGTTAGGTAGGTGGAAGGGAGAGGTTGTGAGATTGATAGGGAGGAGAGGCGGAAAGATGACGAGGTCTAATGTATGTCTGTTTGTGTGGATGGTTGTGGAGGACCACTGAGTGAGAGTGAGTCCAAAGGATAAGGTAAGCGACAGATGTTTGCAGGCTGCTGACTGACAGGTGTCAGTGGGGATATTGAAGTTGCCCATGATCATGGTGGGAATATCAGCAAAGAGAAAGTGAAGAAGCCACGTGAAGAATTGGTCAATAAGGGCAGTGGTATTGTGGCGCCTCACTGGTCGGAGGGGTACTGCACTTATAAAAGAGTATGTAGTTTTCCTGTGGCTGAGGAATTGGGATGCTGCATAAACGACCCTCATGACACGCATCAACACACACCCTAGGTAGGGGACCATGGGTGGACCCATAATACGGAGGACCCAGCCCCATGGGAGGAGTGACAGGGTAGAAAAGTGTGTGGGTGGGAGGAGCGTCAAACAGTTAGACAGTTAGTGAGAGGAAGAGCTCCATTGGGGACTGAGGAGTAAGTGACGGCGGAGGAGCCGTCAGGACTGAAGGGGACCCTAGGGGCACCAGGAGTTGCGGTGCACCCGAATCCAGACGCTGTATGACTACCGGCCGGAGGGGTTCAGTCCCAGAACGGAGGACTGGCTCTGAAAGCGGTGCAGGTGTTCACCCCCGAACTACCGAACCAGAGGCCCGAGCTTCTTTAGGGAGTCGTGGCCGACACCCGGCTCACCCAGGAAAAGGCACTATATAGGATCCCGAGGGCTCGAAGTGGATCCGAGGGAGCTGGCATCAGGCTGTGTGCGCTGAGAAAGACAGGAGAGAGCGCAGGATATGACCGGACAGGAACAGTAGGCATTCCACCGAGGGACCCAAGTGCGGCATCCTAATTTCTAGCGACTACACAGGCCAGGGAGACCCAAAAAGACTTTGTTTAAAGAACTGCCTGTAAACCCGTTGTGAGTTACAAACTGTGTGTTGTGCTTTGTTCTCCTGCACCTGAGGAGCTGCCGACCGCGGCACAAGAAGAACGGGTAACAAGGCCTGGCGTAGCTGTGCCCCTGTGTGAACAAAAGACTGATCCACAACTCTGATCATTCACTACTACCCCGGGAATCCTGCTCCCTCTATGGGGAGCATAACCATCTTGCTGCTTCACCATCACCCCGGAGGTCTATGCCGCAGCGCCAGTAGCCTTACTGGAACCGTAACTGTCATCACTGGGAGCATAGGAAAATTCCCCAGCACGTAGGTGCAGACATCATTTGCCAATGCTGCGTGCGGGAGAATTTTCCCATGCTCCCAGTGATGACACAGAGGTGAACTGAGTTAATTCACATGAACTCAGCTCATCTTTATAATGCCACAGCGAGTCACTGATGAGCAAAGGCATGCTCTCTTCACAGTGATTCTGTTGGATGGCAGGTTGAATGGTTGCATTCAGCAACTCTCCAGCCTGCCATCATATGTAGCAGAGCCAGTGCCATCATGGGACACATGGAGGCTCCTGGCGATGGAAAGGTGAGGATGAGCTTGCTTTTATTATTTTATTTCTCTTACAGGAGACACTGGCTTCAGGTGGAATAGGCGAGACAATAAGTATGGTTTAATTAAGAACGCTAAAGGAATACAGTCTTTATTTCAAATAAAATACTTTATACTGGGTGTCTGTGTTTTATTTCACTTTTTGACAATGGGGTTAGTAATGGGGGCGTCTTATAGATGCCTCTACATTACTAACCTGGGCTTCATGTCAGCTGGGATTATAAGGTGACATCAGCCCCAACCCCATTATTCCGCTGCCATCGCTACAGGCAGTGTGGAAGAGCAAGGCTAAGTACCAGATTTGGTGCGTCCCATGGATGCACCATTTCTGGGATGGCTGAGGCCTCTTGTTTTTAGTCTCGGAGGGGGTCAATATTCTTGGTCCCTTCCCAGGCTATTAATACTAGCCCTCAGGTGTCTGCTTAGCCTTTGCTAGTTGTTAAAATAGGGGCGACTCCAAGCCATTTTTTGGGGGGTGTCCCCCATTTTAATAGCCAGTAAAGGCTAAACATTCATCTGGGGGATAATATTAATAGCCTGGGAAGCTCCATGGGGATTACTCCCTTCCCAGGCTTCTAACATCAGCCCCAGCCGTCTGCTTAGCCTTTGCTAGACTTAAAATTTACGGGGGACCCCACAGCATTTAAAAAAAAAAAAAAAAAAGATATATTTATACACTATACGCACCGCAGTCTGCTATATACCCTGCCTGCCTATATACACTGCCTTTACATACATTTGTGGCCAAAAGTATTGACACCCCTGCAATTCTGTCAGATAATACTCAGTTTCTTCCTGAAAATGATTGCAATCACAAATTCTTTGGTATTATTATCTTCATTTAATTTGTCTTCAATGAAAAAACACAAAAGAGAATGAAGCAAAAAGCAAAACATTGATCATTTCACACCAAACTCCAAAAATGGGCCAGACAAAAGTATTGGCACCCACATCACATGACACGGAAGCGCACGTTATGTGAGGTTTCAAGCCCCCTGAATGCAGGACTAGCGGCAGCGTGACCCTGGCCTAAGAGATAATACGATGCAGGAGTACAAGAGACAAGCAAAAAAGTGTTATCACTGAATGAGGACCAAATTTTGTATTCAATATCTGTAACTGTTTATAATTCACAATAGCGTTTAGACATTAGATATTGTTATACTACGTGTATATGAACTTGTCTCCTTATACAATTTCCTTAACTGTTTATATTGTTCAATAGTGTTTAGACATGTTTTAGGTGTTTCATTTGTTGCTAAAGTTCTTCTAAATAAATATCAGGAAATTGGCATAAAATATTCTTCATCTTGAATTGAAACTTTTATGCATTATTTATATTTTGCAGTTAAAGAAAAGCTCTTTGATATCATAGGAACAAGAGACAACTATACATTTTCATTGTCAGATTTGAATTTAGCAGGGCAAAATCATTAATGGTACCTTTACACGCGGCAACATTTCTAGGGTGTCAACAGGTAACTTACTGGCTGCAGTGAAATCATGGAGACAAGGTTCTATCTTATTGCTGTGTACAAATGGAATCATGTCTCCATGATTTCACTGCAGCCAGTAAGTTACCTGTTGACACCCTAGAAATGTTGCCGCGTGTAAAGGTACCATAAGAAATGCTTAATTTCGTAACAGAACCTGACAACGTTTGAGAACATGTACTGAGAATGGAAGTCACAATGCTTCCTTTGTGAATGGGTAATGAGCATGTACAATCACTGCTCCATTCAGTCTATAGTTTGGCGCCCGTGCGACCAGGGCGGCCACAGGGTGAACGGCAGCCAGACGAGGAAGACTGTTGACAAAACACTGACTCTATGTAGGGCAAGGGGTGGCAGGAATTTAGAGAAGTGTGGGTGGAGCGAGCTAGAACCCGGACAAGTGGGTGGAGGAACAGTAGTGAAACACTGGAACACTAGGTTGGAGGAGTTGATTCTCAGGAGGAGAGGTTCCCTGGAGGCAGCAGCTCCATGGAGGCGGTATACCCAGGATCAGGAGAGGACTCGCTCTAGAGAGAAAAGCAAGGGAAGAAGCGCCACAAGCCGATACACCCCACAGCTGAACACTGACAATAGTGAGAGAACAACGGGTCCGGAGGCCGTCACTAATATAGCTGGCCGGAAGACCCAGAGCTGACAACCGAGGAGGCAGAAGGAGCATGGTTAGCCCAAATCACACCTGGGTCACTGGAGGGCTGGGCCAGGATGACCAGAGAGCCGCCTCTGTAGAGGTGACTGAGGAGACTTCAAGACCCTAATCACAAGACAACCCGGCGTGGTACGGAGACTCTATGATCCGTGACCTACCTATCGCCATGGAGTAGGAACACAGCCATCGTACTAGGGCTAGTAACCCTAAAGCAGCGGGAGTCATCACTAGGGAGCCCGTGACAGCCAGACCGAACCTGTGAGCGAGGACAGAGAGAGAGACAAGCAGGACCTGGAAGGTATCTCTAAATTAACTTGATTTATTTTAGGGTTCCAGCACTCACCACCACCTGATACTACCACGTCCTAAAATAATTTATCACCTTTTTTGGTAAAAACAGTGTTTCTTATTTAACATAGACCTTCTCGGTCCCACAATGCACAAAATGAAAAAATATATATCAATAAAAACAATGACCTACAAATTCATGTAAAACAATATATTAATCGATTTGTCAAAATTGGAGGTTTCAAGCACAGGGACCCTCTGGGACTCTGCAGCAGAATAGCACGGGGCCCAAATAAATAACTGGATGTTCGTCTGGGACTAAGCCCTCCAAGGCCAGCTCCAGTGCCAAAGAAACAAATCAAAGGACCTGAAAGGTATCTTGAGGTAAGCGACGCAGAGGAAACGTCTGAGCTGCAGTAGAACCCTGGTCCCCGGTACAGAGTAAGAACTTTAACTGTGAAATGTGCTGTAACTTGCTTTTAAGAACAATGGAAAGTAAAGTACCCGGTCAGCTCAAAAGTGCCTGAGACTGTTTATTGCTAAACTGCAGCAAATCCCCCACCTGCGAAGCCACCTTACTGTCCCTGCATGCTGGCTGGAGAAGCTGCAGGAGAAGAGCCGGTGCAGCATCCAGAGTACGCAGCCCCCACTACACCTGCCCCGGGGACATCCAGCCCTACCCATAGAGGGCTTACCATCAACGCTGTCCCTCATCACCGTCCCCAGGAGCAATACGACAGCAGTGATCACCCTGACCACATACTACGGGTGGCGTCACAAAATACTCTTTCACCTCCCTTGTAAATACCCCTTTTTATTGCTGCATCTGGGACAACGGGACTGGGCAACGGCACCTTGACATCCCAGCGACAGTAGAGCCCAGTCCTGAGTACCCCGATCCCTGTGGGTGCGTCAATAGCACTAGTGGCCACATAGGCTCATTAGCTCATTATCACTTTAAATATACGTGGAACTTGTCCCCTGCATTGTAGGGATCTATGAGGATCTCAGCAGCTGGACCCCAGTGGTTATGCAATAATAATCTATCCTGAGGATAGCTAATTGTTAGGCCCCCTGGCACTGCTTCCCAGCTCACCTCTCCCGGGTCGGCATGTCCTGCTCCTCTGCCGACCAGGCGTCCGGCATCCAGGCGTGCTGTGTCTCGGAGCCGTCGCCATGTTCCCTTCCTGTCAGCTGACCGCCGGGTTCGCACATGAGCACATTACTATGTTCATTTTCATGAGCCTACTCAGCGGCGCGCTAGGTGCACTCCTTCCCTGTGACTCTAGGAGCCGGCAAGGTCCAACCTGACACTCCCCTTGACCTATAGCTGCTCTTCCCATGGTATATCATGCCACTTCCTCTGATGGGAGGTGCCTGATTATTAAGTCAGTTTGCTTCTGCCTTGCTGACTGTTGGTCAGGCATTCCTTGTGCTCTGTGTCCTAGAACCCTTGCTGTGCTCCTCCCCAGTAGCACTATTCCTGTCCTCCAGCCTTGTACTCTGTTTCCTGCAACCCTTGCTGTGCTCTTCCCCGGTAGCACCATTCCTGGTCTCCTAGCCTTGTGCCCTGTTACCTGGAATACTTCTCTATTCCTTAGTATAATCAGAGAGCATATAGTATAGCTCGACCACCGTTTAGGTGCACAAGGGAAAAATAGGCCACAAAGTCTTTAAATATATCCCCGGCACACAATAAAAGAAGAGAGATGATTATCCTTTTTGTGTTTTTTATTTTTGAAGGTGAAAAACAGGTTGTATCACACAACGTTTCGGCTCCAGTTGAGCCTTTCTCAAGTGAGTCTTCTGTATATATAGAAAGGGGGTTTGTGGTTCAGTTCCCACATGAGCAACTGCTCAGGCCAGTACCCTGTTTGAGGTACTCAGCATATGACAGCATGGTGCCTGGTCTGGGTGGATGGACAGGAGCCTTAGTATAGGCTAACCTTACGAGCCGCCCCCCTGGTACTAGCTGCTGTAGTATTTAGACCCCCTGGGCTTGCCCCTGACAATCCCTGTATAGGGGTTGGGTAAACTAGGACCAGCTCACCCAGGGGAGTTCGGTACCATGGCCCAGTGAGTCCACTCTAGGGCGCCTTCCCCCGGAAGCGTGACACTAATGAATGTTGTTTTTGGGACATATTGCTAGAATATGCATAACTTCATGACTGGTGGAAGCACAACTGCTGTGTCATCCCAAAAATACACCAATTGCTGGTAAACTGAAGGAAAAAAGTATGATGTGAAAACAGAATGACAACTGTGAACAAATTGGATATGAGTGGAGCTGAGCAAATCTTTTGAAATTAAAATTTAACAATTTCGCCAAATGCTTTCCAAAATTTTAATTTGTGGCAAAACGTAATACTGGAAAGTTTGTAATTCCTTGGCAAATACATTTCAGGGGGAGGATAGAGAAAACCCTGCTAATCATTAGAGCTTGCACTCTACAGAAGAGAAAGAAAACCCTGATGATTAAGTGCACCATCGGTTATTGCAAACATGATACACTTCCAAGGCAACTGTTGTCCAAACTTGTGACTGTATTATTTGTATGATTGCAGCCATTTGAAGGTTAATAGTGTTTAGTTATGAACAGTGCTCTTTTTGTAGGGGTACGTGGCGGTACGGTGTACTGGAAAACATGCAGAGGAGGGCTGAGCTATATGGGGACTGCCGTCCACTGCATGCCGCCCATTGCCTGGTGCACAGGATCTCCCGGCTGACTGACAGTAACTCCCCCTCCCCCTTCTTAATCACGACCGCAGGCGCCTGACGGAACCCCCACCCCCCGCTCCTCAAGACGCTGGTACCTGACAGCACCCCATTCCCCCGCTCCTTGCCTCAGTACTGGTAAATATTCTTTTACAAAAAAAGCACTGGTTGGGAATGTATTTGTCCCAATTTAAAGAGGAAGCATCATCCATAACAAACAGGTTCATTGTAACGCACATTGAATATTACTTGTTTGCTGTTCCTTGGTATTCCCTCTGCTCTTTGTAGCTTTTATCCCCTCCTGTAAAATACCTGTTAAGTGTTTTAACCTCTTCTCTTGTGAGCGTGTACGGAGCGTGGACATGGCTTATCCCAAGTCCTCCCCTGCAGAAGACCGAGACATTTCTGCATTTACCCAAAGCTCTTATGGTCCCTTTACACGCGGCCACAAGAAGGTAGAAACCGGCAGGCATCGGACACAATTGTGCCTGTTGCCTTGAAAAGACCTCGATGTGGCGGCGTGTAATTCAGGACTTTCCTTCCTGTGTCTTCCCTGAAGGAAGGAAAGTCACATCGTGGTCTTTTCAAGGCAACAGGCACAATTGTGTCCGATGCCTGCCTGTTTCTACCTCCCTATGGCCGCATGTAAAGGGACCATTACAGTATTAAGATTTGGGTGGAGGCACTGCGCTATATTGAGGAGAGTAGTTCCAGACACCATGCCTATGGGGACGTCTTAATGGAGTGTTACATTTAGACACGGGGTCTTCTACTGTAGGGTCAGATGATTGGTTATGCTGATTTATATTCTGGTAGGGTTGGACCTTCATTTTTCTATAAAACACAAAAATGGCTTTAAATAGTGAAACATTTAGCTCAGCAGATGTTACACAGCCTGGATTATGATCAGTATGTACAGCATATTCCTACCTGCTCTTATTTGTTGCTAACCATGAATACATTATTGCTGAGTGTTAATGATTTCTTTTCTCATATAATTAACACAATTATTTATTGCAGAAACAACAAAGCGCACGATGAAAATGATAAAAGCTGCATTAAATAGGTCAGTGGTCTACATAGTATTCACTGAATTTAGTCCAAATGTTTTTTCCTTGAGAAACTATAGGATAAAATATTGACATTGTTCATTCAGCAGATATAAAACCCTCAATACGCAGATTGCATCGATCGCACCTCTTATGGGGGTAATTGATATGTATTTGTCAGGAAAGCAAGCGGTGTGCACTTATCACATATCAAGCATCAGCAGATGACATGTAAGTGGTGATATTACAAGTGAAATTAAGTCAATTTCAAGATCAGTCACATTTCTCGCACTTATTTGGAGCTTGACACAAATCTGTTTTGTTTGGAAAATGATGACATGATGACATCAACGCAGTTCACATTAGAAGTAATGGAAAATGTGGGCGATTATACAAATAACTACAATTAATTTTATTAATATGTTTCAATTAACAGTTGCAAAATTCCATTCTTTTACTAGTATCTATATCTATCTGTCTGTCTTCACCAAAGGTGGGGAACTCCAGGCCTCAAAGGCCCCCAACAAGTCATGTTTTCTTTACTATTGCACACAGGGGTTGGAATCATCTCCAGTGCAGGTGATTATGTTATCACCTGTGCAATACTAAGGAAATCCTGAAAACATGACCTGTTGGGGGGCCCCTGAGTGCTGGAGTTCCCCCCCTCTAGTCTATACAATGACATATGTGGCGCCCCGCAACGAGTGCGTCACAAGAGGGTATTGCAGCCATAAATGCAGCCGCAATATTCTCTGACAGGGCAGTGATCTGGTTAACTTTGAGATCCAACCGTGCATGCATCACCTAGAACAGAGGGCCAACCCAGGGTCCTGGTGGGCGGAGTGCTAGGGAAGTGTGTAGGGAGAACAGACCCTTAGTCAATAGGAGAAGGAGTCTAGAACTTGACCTGAGAAGTCTAGAACTTGGAGTAGGAGCGGGGGCTCCGCACCCCGTGCAGCCCCCAGGCCGTCACCGGTCGGGTGTCAGCACCTGAGGCCTCAACAACCGGGATCGGGCATCATTAACCACGGGTTCCAAAAGACTCCCGTGCCCAAACTCACAGCCGGTTCACTGGTACCGAAGCTGGCAGCAGTTCACCTCTGCTACGCGAACCAGAAGAGTGGAGGAGCAGCTTCACAGGAGCACCCCACCACCAGCCAACTTCCAGTCATCTAACCAGCGGTGTACCCACTGAGGGATCCAAGGCTCCCCAAAACATCCACAACGTATATTCTGGATAGGGCATTGAAGCAGCCTCCCCGCACCCGATCTGGTATTCCTGGGCGACAATGGCAAAACATTTGCTAGAATGGAGGAACACTTGCGGATCTCTGAGGGACACCATCACTGCTGAGTCCACCCGGTCCACTACCCGTAAACTGTATACCATGTACTGCCTGCTGGTTACAGTAAAGACCCGTTGCAGAGACTTTCTGTGTCCGTGCTTCCTTATGAACTGTCCGTCCGCACTACAAGGTAACCGCAGCTGCCGCACAACATCTTAAGCACCTCCAGCCTCCGGGGATCACCGCTCAGACTGTGGGGAGTGTTCCATCTTGCTGCTGTCCATCCCCCGGAGGTTCCGCAGCGTCGGTAACGATTACCAAAACTACTCATAGGTGGCGTCACGAATAAATTAAACCCCTTTAATCTGTTCCTACAAGACGTCTTCACTTTTGATCTGCACTCAACCGGGCCCCACTACCGGCAAACGCGGCCCACCCGTGACAAGGAGGAAGGAGCTACAGCCTGTCTAAACCGGAGTCCACGGGCTGACGGTGAGTCACATACAACATATAGAATACATACGGACAATATTGAAAGTCATGTATGATAAAAGCATGTATAACATAATAGAGAGCACCTACCATCTGAAGTGTATGGGTGCGCTTGGTGTCTGATTGTGGTCAGAGGAGTGAGGAGCCCCTGCATATCTTAGGGATATGTGAGCTGTGAGTCAAGGCACCTACTCAAGAGGCTCAATGTGTTTCCTATAGACCTAATGGTATAAACTCTTTCAATTTAGCCGCCCCCATACACAATAAAAGGGCTGTTGATTGAATGATGATTTGCCAACAGATATCTCTCCAGACTCCCCCATACATGGGACCACTCACTTCTGTACTCTCCCCGAGAAAGTTGCTGCCTGACATCTCTGGTAGCCGCCATTCTCACAGCTGTGGGACGTCCGGTGTGATGGATCCTTTCTCTTCCTTGCTTAAAGCATTACGTTTACAATTCAATTCTTGTGTTTGTCATGTATGTTTCAGTGCTTTTGAATTGTATTAAAGATAATTAATCTGTCAAGAATTTTTGCTACCTCATCTGAGAGCAGCCTGTTGTAGGCCCTTAATCCAACGGTTGTAGGGAAGGAAATGGTGTGTCACGGTCCGCGCTGCCAAAATCACTCACTCCAAATAAATGTGCATGAAGCTGGAACTTCAAACGAACTCCTTTATTGTATCCTACGCGTTTCGGTGCCCTCCTGGCACCTTCCTCAGGGCTGAGGAAGGTGCCAGGAGGGCACCGAAACGCGTAGGATACAATAAAGGAGTTCGTTTGAAGTTCCAGCTTCATGCACATTTATTTGGAGTGAGTGATTTTGGCAGCGTGGACCGTGACACACCATTTCCTTCCCTACAATCTGATGCATCTCCATACTGGAGTGGATGGTGGAAGTCCTGCAGCAGCTACCTAGAAACAACTATTGAATACGCTTTCAAGCCAGTTGTGGGTGACACAACTGCCCCAGGTGAGTGAATCCTTTTTTCACCGCTTCTATACCCAGTGCCATAGTGATAAGACACTATTGCGCCTCTTGTTCCCCCCCCTTTTTTTACTTAATCCAACGGTGTATCACTTAGTTTACTTAATGCAGCCATTCTCGCAAAGTTTTTAGATTTTGCAATGCAGCAGAGCTGAGAAAACTGTCCCCGCCCACCCCAGGCTCTGTATACAAAGTCTATAGAGAGTGAATTGCTAATAAGAGAGGGAAGTGCCGGACATGGGCACACAGTCTGTTGTATGCAGCAATGATAATCTACCAGTGCTAAAACAAACATTTCAGGTGAACAACAATACACTTTGTGGTGAGAGACACATCGCTAAATTTGTTGTGTTAACCATTACAGCATGCTGTCTTCAGATTACATAATAAAAACATGGTGACAGATTCCCTTTAAGAAATACATAGGATTTTAGAGCTTCTTCTCCTATATCCCTGTATTGTGTTATGCCTCTGTTATCCTCCAGGAAATATATGTGTAATGTGTCAACTGAGTGTGACCCTTTTTGTCAATAAGACGTCTCCTTGAAATTGTCCTCTTGGAACATAGCTTTGTTTTATTTCCTAAATAAGCCATATTTCGGAAAATGTTTAAAAAGTCAAAATAATCAATATTAACCCATTGAAGCCCCTGTGCTCATCCCCATGTTTTTGGTTGTCAGAGCTGCAGCTGTGAAATCCTGTCTAGGTCATGTGACTGTTGCAATCAATCACTGTGGATCTTGTGCTGACTGCTTCTGCATTGCTGCTGGAGCCAGTGATTGGCTGTAACTATCATGTGTTGTAGGCAGGATGTCACTGCTGACGGCATGAGTGGACAGCAGAGAGGTGGTGCTGAGGCGGCAGAATCCTGTGATCTTCCTACTACCTGCTATATCCCCAGTGCACCATCTGACTTGTATTTTCGGCATGAAACTATCATTGCAGTAAGCGGAGCACCTGATGCCGAGGCTGAAGTGGTTCCGGGATGTCATAGGTAGAAGATTAGAAGCAGTGGCGTAACTTCAGGCCCAGGGGCCCCGATGCGAAAGCTCCAACGGGGCCCCCAATTATTGCAAATCTTTAATAATATTAGTCTTTTTCTATGGGCCAAAGGGACTTTTGGGGCCCCCCTAGGCTGCAGGGCCCGGGTGCGATCGCAACCCCTGCACCTTATTGTAGTTATGCCCCTGATTAGAAGGTTTTTACTCTGGTGGCCAAATACAACCAATGTGGCTACTGGACCACAGACCTTCTTGTTCAACCTTTTTACCAAACATTTTGTTTTTAAAACACTGGAGGTTGGTGCTGCATTTTTTTTTAAATTGCACCAAAAACGGACCATTCAAAGTGAATGTGATTTTCAATTTGTTCTTCAGCATTTTTGACTGCCGTTAGTGTTTTTGCTTCCATTAGTGATGCAGAAAGCACATCCGCAAAATAATCAGCAGGTCAATTTGTGTTCTGTTTTTCTGGTGTGATTTCTGTATCACTTCAGTGAGAAAGTAGACAAACTCTAACGCCACCTAATAAAGGTAGCAATCCTAGAAGCCTTTTAATATGACTTAGGCTAGGGTCACACTAGCACCAAGCATTTGCCAAAAGGATGCGTTTTTTTCATCTTTAAATTTCTGCAAATGGATACGTTAATGCACCCATAGACTCCAATACAAAAAAAACGCATGGCCAATTTGCTATGCATTTGGCAGTATGCGTTTTTTGTAGTGCACATCATAACGCGGTCTGCAGCATTTTTTGAGCCGTTTTGGGAAACAGTTGCGTTAATTTAACATTGGAGTCTACGGCAAACGTATCCGTTAACACATGGCGCATACATGTACCATGCGTTAACGCATGTGTTAATGCATGCGTCAAAAATGTACATACATGTCATGTGAATGCGGATGGCACTACTCAAGTGTGACCCTACCCTTTGGGGTTCTGTTCTGGCACAAATCCTAACTGCAGATGCTGCATTTCGGGGTGATTGCCCCTCATCAGTGCAGTGTGCGGGAATTCTGATCTGGCTATAACTCCATTACTTACACTCCCTGCGATCCCACGGTGATCTCCGGTGATGATTTCCTCCCGGGAACCAGCAGGACTTGTGGGTAGCCATTATGGAAATTTAAGTACATGGTACCATGTGACTCAGTCACATGGGACACAGGTCCTGTAAGTACTGGTACTACTCACAGACAGGTCCTGCCAGTGCCCGGGAGGAAGAAATCACTGGGGCTCACCATGGGATTAAAGGGAGTGTAAGAAAGTGTGTGTTTCTGTCTGTGTGTCTTGTGTGTCTGTGTCCCCTGAAAATGGAGCAAAAAAGCAGCACAAATGAATGATGTGTTTGTGATGAGTTTTGCAAAAAGATCTGTTTTTGGTGCAGAAACTGCACCAAAAATGGATCAATGAAGAACAAAGCACAAACGCTCTGTCTGAACATAGCCTTAGTTTTTTTTTCATAAAACTGCCGTGACAAAAAGCTACTACAAGGACATAGTTATTGTTAAATGATACCAATGCAGACCCAAATCAAGTCATGCCAGTTAACAGACTCAGCTCTGGTACATTCTAAGACTGGCTTCACACTGCTGCACAATCCGATCCGGACCAGATTTCAGCCCCATAGTATGCTATGGAGCCGGATGGCAGCTATCTGCCATTCGGCTTCCACCTGTCCGGGAGAATCCGGGAGGATTCGTATTTTTCTCCTGGACACAAAAATGCTGTATGCACCATTTTTGTGTCCGAGGGAAAAAAGCTGATCCTCCCGGATGTTTCCGGATCCTCCCGGTCTGGTGTGATCTGGTGCCCCCCCAACATGGGGGTTTATGGCGCCGGATCTCACCGGAGCCGCACCCCGGGAGCCGGACGCCAGGTGCTAAAGCTCAGCACCGCTCGGCGCTGAACTTCAGAACCACAGAGCTGACAGTTCAGGTCCTGAATTAACAACAGCTGCGGCTGCAAATGAGCCATCCGTCTGCATACCGGACTGGAGGGCATAATTGGCCCTCCGGTTCTGTGTCCAGATCTGGTCTGGGGCTGTCGGGTTCACCCCTGACAGCCTCGGATCGGATCTTGCCGTGGTGTGAAGCCAGCCTTACTCCTGCCTCTCCTGCATTGTCTTCCTCTAATTATTCTGCAGTATGTGTCTGCTTTAAATTTGGAAACAGCAGTGGAGATTTCTCTTTTTTTTTCACGTCTGAGCAGCTTTCCACCTATCTATTGCTTTATGCTGAATTTTTATAATATTGTTTATAGGCGATAAAATGTGACCCTAAAGAACGAGCTGTCACCCATCCAAATATCCTCCCATAAAGCAAGTTGTACCGCTGTGCAACATGATCTGAAAATGATGTTTGCTGCAGAATAATAACCCCATAAACTCTACCCCAGGATGTGCACGTCGTCATGAACTTCCTTTTGTGCCGTTAAATCCTGCCTTTCTTTAGCAGAAAATGTCTTTTCATTGTGTCGCTGCGTAAAATGGTTTAAAAATGTATGGTTTCATCTCGTGCTCGGTAATTGTTTGTAATCCATTACACGTGCATTCATTATGTATCATCCCTCATTCTATGCAGGCTGGAGATGACAAAAGAGTAACACAATCGTATAAATGTAAACAGGTGGAAGCAAAAAAAAAAAAAGGAGAAGATAGAAAGGAGAGAGAGAAAAAAAAATCTTCCGGAAATATAAGGGATTCTTTGCAGAATGCAGCTGAAGAGGTTTAGCCGTCTGCACAAAAGGCGGAAAGCTGCGACTCCGGAGGGGGGAATTGTGACTGCTAATATGGGCTAAGTGCTGGGAGCCACAATTAATTTAGAGCTACGGGATGAAAACGGAGGCTATTTTGACAGAAGTTGGAATAAAATCAAAATATGGTGAAGCAAAAGGGGAGAGCGCTCAGGTGAAAGTGCTCCGCCGAAATGAAATAAAGTGATGCATTGTGGGATGGGAAGGGAAGTGCAGGTCTCACTAGATAACAGCTACAGCACAATAATCTGGAGAGCCGAGAACATCTTCAGATAAAATAAATGGAGATTTTTTTTTTTTCATGAAGCCTCTAGCTCGGCACTGAAAGAGAACATTTTACATCCTGGAGGTGAGACGCAAACAAGAAAAGGATTTCTGATGTTCACGGCTAGATGTTTGACCCAAAGTACTTATTTCACATTCATTTGTTTAATAGGCTACCAGTATCACAAACCTATACATAACGATAATGATCCCTGGATGTGCTGAATGGGCCATTTAACTCTGGCTGCAGTGTGTTCACTTGACGGCTTAAAGGGAATCTGTCCCCAGATTTCCGCCACATAGTCTGAGACTCTGATTCCAGAGATATATCATTTACTGAGTGCTCAATGTGACTTTCTAAAGCAATATTTTAGTAAATATTCTTCCTAGAAGCTTTGCATTTCGGAGACAATTTGGCAGGTTTACTTCTCCAGTCTAATATATGAAGCAGAAACTAAACTAATAAATTGTGCAGAACCTAACACAGTGGCTTGTGTCGGATGATAAGTTTGGCTCATCTTTTAAAACTTTTTCCTAAATTTACTCCATTCCCTAATTATTCTGTTTTTCAGATTTTAAGACACACTTTTTCCTCCAAAAAACGTGGTAGGAGAATTGGGGGGGTGTATTAATATCTGGTTGTAGCTTACCTGGTGGACACGGTAAAGCAGGGTCATAGGAGTCATAGGAGTCATTGTCGCTATTGCACATCGGTAGCAGGAGTAGAGCATTACTATTGACGGTGCGGCAGGTGTCCTGGAGATACATGACTTATCTCGGCAATGCTGCGGGCATTGCAAGGCAGGAGCCATCCCCAGTAGTTCTATGCAAGTAAGCGGGCTTCAAAGAAATGGTGTCTGATGCGACATGTACGCAGATTGAGCTCTTGGCTCAATAACGAGCTGAGATATCAATCTGCGCATGCGCCGTCTCCGAACGCCATTTTCCCTTAGTCTGCTGCTGGGAGATCATTGTATCAGTATATGGTTTAGAGCTTCTTTGAATCAGGAATACAACCGAGTGCAAGTGTAATGTGCCAAAAACGTATGTAGAATATTAATTGTAACGCCTAACGCACATGTATAACTTTTGCCTAATTTCTGGTTGATGAACTGTCATCTACACCTCCATAGTTGCCAACCGTTCAGACATTCCTGGAAAGTCGCTAAAAATCGAAAACTGTTCATAAAAAGAATGAATACGTCACTACATTTTTTTTTAAAGATGGAGAAACTTGTATATATTTTTATGACGGCATCATTTTACACCTCACAGTGTGTACAGATAAAGTCTTCTTATCAGAATTATGGACTATTAAACATATATACTGTATTACTTGTAGGTCCAGTCATCAAAGGCTTAACTCCAGAATTCTAGTGTAAAAAGGTTCAAAAACTCAAGAAATTCGAAAGCAATTGAAGTGGTTCTGGGGTTCACTGGGTGGTGGTTGCCATAGGTTAGTACTGTGATTGGCCCACCCCATTGTGCTACATTAAACTGAAAGTCCCTGTTGTGTGGGTGTTGATGATCTCTCTTTTTTCTATCTTCAGACCGCTCAGGTCACGCTCCCCATCTGGTCCATAGGAATGACAGATAAGGATGACAGATACTTTCTTAACAGCAAGGCTGTCTTTACTGGGCAAATGAAAATGATCCAGTTTCCGTTTTCATAAAACTTTGTATTTTTATTCATAGAAATTTTTTTTAAGAACATAAATTTTTTAATGGGCATCTGATATTTTTTTTCTATGGAAAAAATACAAAATGTAATGACAATGGAAGCTGGATCATTTTCATTTGCTCAGAATTGCCGCACACCTGGCAGTGGTGGGATCGCGTGTTTCCTCATGTGCCTTGAGGGACTATACATCTATGGGTGAGCTGGCTCTTTTTATTTCTAATTCTTTGCTAGGCTACAGAATGTAACAGGCAGCACCCTTTACTTTATCTTATAAACACCACAGAGGCTCAAACATAATGGTTACTGCACTTTTCTTGTAATCGGTTTACTAAGTGGCAAATTACATTAGACCTGCTTCACTATAGTGCCAGAACACATAGGTCAATATGTTTCACTGAGTTCCTGGCCCACTACCACAGACGGTGAGCTCCTTCAAAGCCCATTCTCAGAGCTGCTCTGTATGTTCTCAGTCAGGCAGCACCCTCACTTCACTGGGCCTCCCCCAAGCCTGATTAACACTGGACTCACTCGGTTCTGTGTCTTTCTCTTCTTTCAGGTCCTCTCCAACTTGCCCATATCTGTGATCACTGTTGCCTCAAAAAAGTTTTCATTTTTGCAGGTTCTTGCTGCTTCCATTCTATAGTTCTGTCCCTACAGCAACACAACACTCCCTTCTTCTTGTGACTCTCACACACATGACTGATTCTTGACCACTGACTTCCACTCTTCCTAGGGACTCACCACTCCCTAAGAGCTAATGCAAACCTTAACCCTGTCTATCCCTGTAATCAGCCTAGGCAGAATTTCACCTTTCACCTACACTCTAACACACAGCTGGAATTATAATACTTTCATATTACCAGCACTGCTATATCTTTGCATTACACTATATTATTCCTATCTCTACAAACAGTGCCATATATCATACGGCACACTACTACATAACATATTACAAATTGCTTAACACACTTTATGTAATTAAATCATCGGTGTCTTCAAGAAGGTTGGGGGCACAGGACTGCAGGCCCACCCTGTTAGACTGTGCTAAAGTTTTGCTTGTTTTGGTGTTGCCATGCCATTATCGCCCAGTTCCAACAAAGTTGGTGCAGTTGTGGCACGACAAGGGAATGCAACCCATCCTCATCACATTTATGCATTCCTAGCCAGCATAAGATGTGTAATGAGGTGAACACGCAGGTGCTTGCTACTTTTAAGCCATGCAAGTTTCATTTAGAGACTTACTCTTCTTAATTAATAAGGAGCATTTCACTCCAGCACACCTCCTCCTCTTGATGAATTGGAATTCTAATCTTAAATACGAATTGTTGTTTTCATTTTAATTTCATAAATCAATAGTAAACATAAATATAAAAAAAATTGTGAGATAACTCATCAAAGAAATCTGCTTCCTTCTCCTTCAGGACTGATCATTCATTCTCAAAATTCTCAATTGACAGGTAAAACCTGTCTTCAGTAATGACAGAATGTTACATTACTGAGATAGGAAATGACAATTGGCTTTTATAAGAGTCTATTCAGAAGGGGGAGAAGGAGGGAGGAGCTGGAGGCAGAGCTATAGAAGGGGAGGAGGAGCCTGAGGCAGAGCTATAGATAAGGAGAAGGGAGGAGCTAGAGGCAAATCTATAGAAGGGAAGAAGGAGCCTGAGGCAGAGTTATAGAAGGGGAGGAGCTAGAGGCAGAACTATAGAAGGGGAGGAGGAGCTGGAGATAGAGGTATAGAAGGGGAGGAGGAGCCTGAGGCAGAGCTATAGATAAGGAGGAGGGAGGAGCTAGAGGCAAAGCTATAGAAAGGAAATAGGAGCCTGAGGCAGAGTTATAGAAGGGGAGGAGTTGGAGGCAGAGCTATAGAAGGGGGAGGAGGATGGAGGAGCTAGAGGCAGAGCTATAGAAGGGGAGGAGGAGCTGGAGGTAGAGGTATAGAAGGGGAGGAGGAGCCTGAGGCAGAGCTATAGATAAGGAGGAGGGAGGAGCTAGAGGCAAAGCTATAGAAGGGAAATAGGAGCCTGAGGCAGAGTTATAGAAGGGGAGGAGTTGGATGCAGAGCTATAGAAGGGGGAGGAGGATGGAGGAGCTAGAGGCAGAGCTATAGAGAGGATGGGATGAGGAGCCTGGATAGGAAGAGGTTTATAGAAGGGGAGGAGGAGCCATGAGGCAGGGCTAAAGAAGGGGGAGGAGGAGGGAGGATCTGGATGCAGAGCGATAGAAGGGAAGGAGGAGCTTGAGGCAGTAGCTATAGAAGGGGAGGAGCTGGGAGGCAGTGCTATAGAAGGGAGGAGGAGCCTGCGGCAGGCTAAGAAAGGGAGGAAGAGGGAGGAGCTGGAGGCAGAGCTATAGAAGGGGAGGAGGAGGGAGGAGCTGGATGCAGAGCTATAGAAGGGGAGGAGGAGGGAAAGCTTGAGGCCCAAGCTATAAAAGGGGGAGGGAGCAACTGGAGGCAGAGCTATAGAAGGGAGGAGGAGGAGAACTGGAGGCAGAGCTATAACAGGGGGAGGAAGAGGGACAGCTCCCCTTTTTAGTCTACCTCCAGCTACTCCCTCCTCCTCCCCCTTCTTAGCTCTGCCCTCCAGCTCCTGCCTCCTCTCCCATCTATAGCTTTTCACCAAGCTCCACCCTCATCCTCCCCTTCTATAGCTCTGCCTCCAGCTCCTCCCTCCTCCTTCCTTCTATAGGTCTGCCTCCAGCTCCTCCCTCCTCCTTATCTATAGCTCTGCCTCAAGCTCCTCCCTCTCCCCTTCTATAGCTCTGCCTCCAGTTTCTCCCTCCTTCTCCCCTTCTGAATAGAATCTTATAGAAGCCAACTGTCATCTCCTATTTCAGTAATGTAACATTCTATCTTTACCAAATACAGATTTTTTTTCCTGTGAATTTATAATTTTGAGAGAAAAGATCAGTGAGGGAAGAGGAAAAAAGCTAATTTCTCTAACAAGATATAATACAAAGATTTTAATTTTAATGTGTACTACAGATTTATGAAAAAATAAGCGACATTTACTCTAATCATTTATTATAATTTTCCAATGTGTATATAAAAAACTTGGTGTCTGTTATATTTTCATAAGATTTAAAAAAGTTAAGAATTAAATTGGAAACCCTGAGTAGCTCTTTTTATAAGCCTCTATATTCATGTGGAGGTTTTCGTGTTAAACCCTTTGTCAGGCACAGCTGATCTGACAGGCAAAGCTCAATTAGTTTTGATTCTCTCTCCTCTTCAAATTATTAGAAAATCTCCCTCATACCAGTTTTCTGCTGAACTTAAATTCTCTTTGAAACCTGATCTCACAGTGTTACAGCAGACCTTCTGGACAGCAGATCTGATCTTTGTGGCTTCTCAGGCTCACTACGCCTTACTTCTCTAAGTGTAAGGCCCCTGTCCCAGTAGTGTGAGACATGCCAGAGATTCGTGTGAGTCTCACATCTCATCACCTGGCACACCGTCCTCTGGACACGAGCGTGTACCTGCATAGAAATACATGCAACCGCATACTCCTGTCTGGAGATTGAGCGCCCATGCCGGATTATGAGAGTCTCTTGTATGTTTCACACTAGTGGGATTGCGGTCTAACTGTGTTTCTTCTGCTGAACATTTGACCTCTAAATCTGAGTAAATAGTTATCAAGAAGCAAATTTTTTGTTTTAATATTGGTTATTAAATGTATTTTTTTTACATCTGATTCATATACTCTCTTTTAATACATCTCTAAGAAGGTCACTGATTACTTTTCTAGTCATGAAATTGAGATAATTCGATATTATAGGTGATTTTCCAACCTGTGCTTGTCAGGCGCACTGCGCCTGAACTCAAGAGTGCCAGAGGTTCGCCTGAAGGAGGGGGTTAATTTCATATATGTGACTTCTAGAGGTTCCATCGTATGCCTTATAAACTTTATGGAAACGTCTTCCCCTACAAATATTTTGTCAAATATGAGAAATTTGCACAGCGACATACGGAGGAGTCTTTACAGCTCTAGTACGGAGCATCACATGGCTCTATTGATGGATGGGACCTCATATTATGAGCTATGACACTTAGCTCTATTGTATCTGTCAAACTCATCTCAACTACACAGAGAAACATTTAATTTAGCTGGTGTTTATCTTCGAGGGGTTTACAACCAGAGTGATATAATTGAAATAGATCATGTCGCACTTTACTTTTTGTGACTTGTTATTTAATTTACAGATAGTTTTTGTGTTTTATTTACTAGTAAATGTTCCTGTTACATTCGATGCGTGTGATGTGAAGGAGCTAAGCTGCCATAAATCTCCGAGGCTATGCACATGGCACATTGTCACGTAAACAGATGAAGCAGCATTCATTACATCATGACATCACCCTCCACTCTCTGCAGTGTGATCACATTGAGGATAATGGGGATCACACATAGAGGAGAAGGAAAACTGCCGAGTGTAATATCAGCACCAAGGTGCACATCCAGGGGTCTCAAACTCCAGGCCTTGGGGCCGCACACAGCGCAGGTTTTCAGGATTTCTTTAGTATTTGACAGTTGTTCATTTGATTACCAACTGTTAAATGCTATGGAAATCCTGAAAACCTGGACTGTGTGCGGCCCACGAGGCCTGGAGTTTGAGACCCCTGTCCTAGAGCGTTCTGGTGCACTGAAGTCAGCTCCATCCGTAATTATAGATGAGGGCGAAGTAACAGGGTCATCCTGGTCCTGCTGTCTGAAGGTGCGTCACCCCCCCCCCCCTCGTAGCCTATAAGAACACGCTGGTATTATAAATGGCACATGGCAGATGGCTATGCTACATAGAGGTGCATCTCAATGAATTAGAATATCAGAAAGTTCATTTATTTCAGCAATTCAATACAAAAAGTGAAACATATATAGAATGATTACACACAGAGTGATCTATTCCAAGTGTTTGTTTCTGTTAATGTTGATGATTATGGCTTACAGCCAATGAAAACCCAAGGGTCATTATCTCAGAAAATTAAAGTAGGGAGGATGAAGGGTCTGAGAGATGAAATATTGCCTACATAGGTATCAGAGGCTTCACCTTGTGTGGTTGTGAGAGTCACAACCACTATAAAAGCAGATCACGGCAGCTGCAGTCCCCAGCGTGGTGTATATAGAGTAGAAAGGGGAAGGGTTAAAAACCGCGCTGACGTATTCCATGAGACATCAAAGGGTGAATATAATAGTAATTTATTAGTCAACATATTTCAGAGCTCCCTGGCTCTTTCCTCAGTACAAATCAATATCATATTGCCATGTTTCTGGGAGCTCTGAAATGCATTGACTAATAAATCAATATTATATTCACCCTTTTATGTCTCGTGGAATACGGCAGCACAGTTTTTAACCCTTCATCTTCCCTACTTTAATTTTCTGAGATAATGACCTTTGGGTTTTCATTGGTTGTAAGCCATAATCATCAACATTAACTGAAACAAACACTTGAAATTGATCACTGTTTGTAATGACTCAATATAATATATGTGTTTCACTTTATGTATTGAATTACTGAAAAAAAATTAACTCTTTGATGATATTCTAATTTATTGAGATACACCTGTATTTTGCACTGGCTTAAAGTTATTCATCTGGCACTCATCTAGGGGATATACCATATATAAATCCTAATAACTATTCTAAAAATGACATTATATTATTTATTGGGGTTCACTGACATAATTATCAGCACATACTGTAAAAGCAGAATACCATATGAAGCACATAAAGAAAATGCAAGGATTTATTAAAGCAAAATATGTAACATAGATATTCTTCTGTAGATGCAAAACCAAATGATGGGGTCAGGCCGCAGGGAATGGAAACATACTTTATTGGACATATATGCAATAAGTCCCAAATTTGCATTAAATGTGTGACATTGCACAAGACTTACCATATAACAATCTGAATTATATGACCACGAACGAGGCAAACCCATGAAATGAATAAATAATTTATTTTTTTCAAGTGTTTGCCTCATTCATCTGTGGCCATATCATTTCAAATTGCAGTTTTATTGGAAATATAATTGATCTATGGGTCCTGGATTCAAATCCCACTGAGGACAATATCTCAAGGAGTTTGTATGTTCTCCCTGTGTTTAGCTTGTGAGCCCCAATGGGGACAGTGATGCTGATATATGTAAAGTACTGTGGGATTAATGTCACTAAATAAGTGAATAAATATTATCATTATTATTAGGGTAGAATCACACGAGTGTGTGACTCGCATGTCTTGACTCACTCGCACCCATAAAAGTATATGGGTGCGAGTAAAACATCGCACTGCACCTGGCACACAGCCAAGTGCAGTGCAATATGCAGTGTTGTTCATAAGTTTACATACCCCAGCAGATTTTTTGCTTTCTTGGCCTTTTTTCAGAGATCATGAATGAAAACACACAAAAAAACTTTTTCCGCTCATGATGCACCCCAGGGCTGTGGATACTCAGAACCGGGTTGCGGTGTTTCTGGGGAGTCACAGGGGTCGAGACCCGGCTTCCGTGACCCTGGGTTCTGTATTCAAGCGTTCTTGGGGAGTGTAGGATAAGGATGGTTTATAGGGAAGTTATTAGTGACGTCACCTGTGGTTTGTGGCTATAGATAGCCACCGCTGCTGCAGAACCTCTAGGGATGATGGATGGGCAGCTAAGATGTAGTGGCTCCCCACGGGTGGAGCGGATCCCCAAGGCAGCGGGTGTAGTGCTTAATAATATCTGGCAGGGATTACCTTAGGTCTCGTTACCCTCGTTCAGTGTAATGCATCCCAGGCTTTAGGGTACTTGGGAGCCAGGCAGGTCCTGTCTCCCTGGGGTATCACGGTAGTCGTGACCCGGTCCCGTGGCCTGGGATCAGTCCAAAAGGGGGGTATTTACAGGGGATTTGTCGTGAAGCCACTCGGGGTATGTGGTTAGTAGAACCACCACTGCCGTATTCCTGCTGGGGACGGTAATTGGGGCAGCGTGGATGGTAAACCCTCCTCGGGTAGGGCTGAGGTCCCCAGGGCAGGAGTGGTAATATTGGATGGGACTTTGTGAGGGATCGTGATTCACACAGTCACTTACTTCAAATCTGCAGCTTCGCCAGCCAGTGTGCAGGGACGACAGTCTGTCGCTCCACAGGAGGGATTCTGTTATAGAGCACAGGGCAATAGACGTAATTAACACACACAGACTCCTGATAGCCATTTCTCAGTCTGTTTACTGGAGTGAAAGCAGATGTTATAAGTTGTCCATGGAGCCTGGAGAGCAGTTCAGGGTATTTCTCACCCGGCCAGGTCGTGTTAGCTTCCTCACTGCGCCTGTGTGGTGGCCCCTGCAGTTGCTTAAACTAGGCTGCCGGCACTGTCTCTGTCTGCGTCTACCAGTATGACAGGCAACTCGAGTCCTTCACTTCTCTACCCCACTCCGGGAAGTCAGTGTTTCAGGATTCTATATGTTGCTGTTCCCCTGGTACTGTGTAGCTGGAGAATCTGGAGTCCCCCACTCTCCGGTGTTGACTGTCGGTGTGTGTGAACCTGCACAGTCTCGGACTCCGGTGTCTGTTCTGGCGTTGTTCCTCTCAGGGAAGGGAGGCACAGAGTGGTGCAGCCTCCCAATAGGTTTCTGTCTCTCCCCTTTCCTCAGACCCTATCCTTAGGCCTGGTGTTCAGCAGTGTACCTTGGGATGAGCCTGGCACTCTTCGTTTATACCCAGGTCTGGTTCTCAGTCTGTACAGAACTTGTCTTCTTCAAAATCCTCACAGGAACTACACTAAACTTGTTGCTCCTCAGACCAGAATATATAGGGGAGCTCACCCTAAAGCCAGGCTTGGTCTCCCCTTCTGTCTGGGAGGTGTTGGTGTTGTTTACATGTTGCCTGAGTAGATCACCCTTTACTGTTCTCTGGTGACACCTAACAATGGTGACACTGCGGCACTATGACTCTGGGGTGCCTCAAGTGATCTTCATACGCTGTCGCCGCAGGAATGACAGTCTCACACCGTTTGCAATTTCTGTTCCAGGTTTTACTTACAACAAGCTCCAGGTTCAACAGGTCAAAGAAGTTACAACACTCTTGGATAAGCTCCGGCCTGTGCAGTCTTTGGTAGAACAGTGGTGGCAGGTATGAGATCCTTGGTGTGTGCCTGTCCTTGCCTCTCCTGGTCCTGTCTCTGTCTCAGCACTGACGTAACGGTGTCTGCACGCAGGCCCTGATCCTGCAGCACGAGTATTAGTGGAGGACTGGTAGCTTTTCCCCGGACCCTTGTCTTACTGCTTTCTTTGGTATATGCAGGTGTGTGAGCTACAGCTCCTATGAAGCTCGTAGCCTCTGTTCAATGGTTCGGGTATGGATCCCCATGCTGTGTTCAGGCCAGTCCCTGTTTCTGACTACAACCCCTTTCCTCTGTCTGGTGGCGTCAGTCCTACTTTCGGGCGCAGGGGCCAATTCAGCTCTACCGTGCCCTAGGGTCCAGGCTCTAGATAAATGCAGCACAGCTCAAGTCCCTTCTCCACAGTTTAGCTGTTCTTCGCTACTCCTCTACTCACTGGCTCCAACTGCAACTCACTCACTAACTTGTTCTTTTTTTTCCACCCACACATATATACCCTTGTTGTTCCACACAATCTTTGGCAGCCCTGCATAGGGCAATACTAAGAGAGACCCACTTCCTAACAATGGGAGCATTATTTAAAGAGGCCCTGCTCCACGTCTCTACAAAGGGGCATTGGAGTGCCTTCCAATTTAAAAAAAAAAAAAAAAAAAATCTTTAATGTAATAAAAAAATAATACACCAACACAAGTGAGTATGATTCCATAACATTTTCCCCAGGAAAATCCATTTTAGTGTAGTTTTTGGAGGTTTTATTGTGAGTCCGTAAAAGTGGAGTAATACTCAGACAACATTGTTCACAGCAGTTATCTGGGAGTCAGAAATGCTTAAAGCTGTCTTCCCCATGCTGTTCCCATGTGATTTGAGCACTGTTCTTATACATTTGTGAAATTTTTAGGGTTTATGCAGACTGCCGAGGGTGTCGCTGAAAAAATGCTTGCATTTCCCATAGGTTAACATTGGGCTCGGTGCTCAGGTTGGGCACCCGAGCATCGAGCACCCAGGCATTTAACTGCTCACTCATCACTATTGATAACATGCACAAATGTTGGCACAAATGGGTTTGGATAGCTACCGTATATACTCGTGTATAAGCCGAGTTTTTCAGCCCAAAATTTGGGCTGAAAAGTCTCCCCCTCGGCTTATACACGAGTCAATACGGGGGGGCTGTGTCCGGGACTGTGGAGGCTTCAGGAGGCGGGGGGGGGAGGCTGCTGTATGAGCGGCCCCGTCACGTGGGGCCGCTCATTAAATATGCACTGCTTTCCCCTGTCAATCAGCGGCAGGGGGAAGCAGTGCATAACTAAAATCCCCCCCAAGTGCTGGCACCTGCCCCCCCTTGTAAGGGTCCCCCCCCCCGATGGTTATATTACCATTCCGGACTTCTGATCCGCGCCGCTCCTCGCTGCTCCCTCCGTCCGTCTTCTACATCCCGGATCTCCGGCCGTCGCAGGCATGTGACGTCATCGCGCTGCCGGGGATCCCGGATGTAGAAGACGGACGGACGGAGCAGCGAGGAGCAGCGAGGAGCGGCGCGGATCAGAAGTCCGGAATGGTAAGAGAAGCGGGGGGGGGCCCTTGCAAGGGGGGGCGAGTGCCAGCATTTGGGGGCTGCTGGGGACCCCCAGGGGGCTGCTGGGGACCCCCTGGGGGCCGCTGTGTACCCCCAGGGGCTGCTGGGGACCCCAGGGGGCTGCTGGGTACCCCCTGGGGGCTGCTGGGGTACCTGCTGGGGACCCCCTGGGGGCTGTTGGTACCCCCAGGGGGCTGCTGGTACCCCCTGGGGGCTGTTGGTACCCCCAGGGGGCTGTTGGTACCCCCAGGGGGCTGCTGGTACCCCCTGGGGGCTATTGGTACCCCCAGGGGGCTGTTGGTACCCCCTGGGGGCTGTTGGTACCCCCAGGGGGCTGTTGGTACCCCCAGGGGGCTGCTGGTACCCCTGGGGGCTATTAGTACCCCCCAGAGGGCTGTTGGTACCCCCTGGGGGCTGTTTGTACCCCCAGGGGGCTGTTTGTACCCCCAGGGGGCTGTTTGTACCCCCAGGGGGCTGTTGGTACCCCCAGGGGGCTGCTGGTACCCCCAGGGGGCTGTTGGTACCCCCAGGGGGCTGTTGGTACCCCCAGGGGGCTGCTGGTACCCCCTGGGGGCTATTAGTACCCCCCAGAGGGCTGTTGGTACCCCCTGGGGGCTGTTTGTACCCCCAGGGGGCTGTTTGTACCCCCAGGGGGCTGTTTGTACCCCAGGGGGCTGTTGGTACCCCCAGGGGGCTGCTGGTACCCCCAGGGGGCTGTTGGTACCCCCAGGGGGCTGCTGGGTACCCCCAGGGGGCTGCTGGGTACCCCCAGGGGGCTGCTGGGTACCCCCTGGGGGCTGCTATATGTACCCCTGGGGGCCTGCTGTATACCACTGGGGCTGCTGTATACTACCACTGGGGCTGCTGGGGCTCCTGTATACTACCACTGGGGCTGCTGGGGCTCCTGTATACTACCACTGGGGCTGCTGGGGCTCCTGTATACTACCACTGGGGCTGCTGGGGCTCCTGTATACTACCACTGGGGCTGCTGGGGCTCCTGTATACTACCACTGGGGCTGCTGGGGAATCTGTATACTACCACTGGGGCTGCTGGGGAATCTGTATACTACCACTGGGGCTCCTGTATACTACCACTGGGGCTGCTGGGGCTCCTGTATACTACCACTGGGGCTGCTGGGGCTCCTGTATACTACCACTGGGGCTGCTGGGGCTCCTGTATACTACCACTGGGGCTGCTGGGGCTCCTGTATACTACCACTGGGGCTGCTGGGGAATCTGTATACTACCACTGGGGCTGCTGGGGAATCTGTATACTACCACTGGGGCTGCTGTATACTACCACTGGGGAGGCCTGTATACCACACTGCTGGGGTCTGTATACCTGTGCTGGGGTCCACCCTTGGCTTATACACGAGTCAATAGGTTTTTCCAGATTTTTGGGGCAAAAGTAGGGGGGTCGGCTTATACACGGGTCGGCTTATACACGAGTATATACGGTAATAAAGGTAACATCCTCACCAGTGACATGTTTGCTTGTAATCAGTGTGTGTGTTCATAAAAGCTGAGTGAGTTCCTGGGAACTACAAAGACTCTTGCATCTTTCATCCGGCCACTGACATTTCTGGATTGTGAGTCATGGGGAAAACAAAATAATTGTGAATGGATCTACAGGAAAAAATAGTTGAACTGTATAAAACAGGAAAGGGATACAAAAAGATATCCAGGGAATTGATAATGCCAGTCAGCGGTGTTCAAAATCTGATTAACAAATGGAAAATCAGGGGCTATGTAAAAATCAAACCTCGATCAGGTAGACCAGGGGTCTCAAACTCCAGGCCTCGAGGGCCGCACACAGTCCAGGTTTTCAGGATTTCCTTAGAATTTGACAGTTGGTAATTTGAATACCAACTGTCAAATACTACAGAAATCCTGAAAACCTGGACTGTGTGCGGCCCTCGAGGCCTGGAGTTTGAGACCCCTGAGGTAGACCAACATAAATGTCATCTACAACTGCCAGGAAATTTGTTCAGTTTTGCAAAGAAAAATCCACAAAAAACATCAGCTGAAATACAGGACTCACTGAAAACTAGCGGTATGTCTGTTTCAAGATGCACAATAAGGAGGCACTTGGTCGAGTCGCCAGAAGAAAGCCATTACTGTGCAAATGCCACAGAGTATCTCACCTACAATGTGCCAAACAGCACAGACAAGCCTCCAAACCTCTGGAACAAGATAATTTGAAGTGATAAAACCAAAATCAATCTTTTTGGCCACAACCATAAACGTTACATTTGGAGAGGTATCAACAAGGCCTAGGATTAAAGGAACTCCATTCCAATTGTAAAGCACATAGGTGAATCACTGATGATAGTGGGATGTGTGAGCTTCAAAGGCACAGGAAACGTGGTTAAAGTTGAAGGAAAGGTGAATGCAGCAAATACTGGAGGCAAATTTGCACTCATCAGCCCAGAAGCTGCACATGGAACGTACTTGGAAGTTCCAACATGACAACGATCCAAAACACAAGGCCAAGTCGACCTGTCATTGGCTACAGCAGAACAAAGTGAAGGTTTAGGAGTGGCCATCTCAGTCTCCTGACCTCAATAACATTGAGCCACTCTTGGGAGAACTCAAGCACAAAGTTCATGCAAGAAAGCCCAGTAATTTACAGGAACTGGAGGCTTTTTGCCAAGAAGAATGAGCAGCTTTATGATCTGAGTAAATAAAGAGCCTTAGCCAGAACTACCACAAAAGACTTCAAGCTGTAATTAATGTTACAGAAAGCAATACACAGTATTAAAGGGAACCCGTCACCTGGAATTAACCCCCTGACCTATCACTAACTGTCCCTACACCTTCATAGGTGCTCCCTATCCATCCCTCTCTGTAGTAAATGCGCCCTGTAAAGATGAAGAAAAATTACATACTGGACGTCGCTCAATCAAGCGACTGGTAAGGCAACTCCAGGCTTCATTGTCCCCTCCTCACTGCTTCACCGCACGCCCCGCTTGGCGTCACTATTCTGTATTGATCTCCTCCTGTATTTGGAATCTCCTTCCCTCTTTTCCTCCTATGATGCACGTCACATCTGGCATGGTGTATTATGGGCACAATCACGTGATCGGCCCTGGTCCATTATGGGCTGGATCACGTGATCTACCCAGTTTCAATATGCGCTTTGAAGCAGACCTGGGCCGATCATGTGATCCGGCCCATAATGCACCAGGACTGATCACGTGATCGGGCCCATAATGCACCGAGCCAGATGTGACGTACTGGCCGGTGCATCATAGGAGGAAAAGAGGGCGGGAGATTCCAAATACAGGAGGAGATCAATACAGAATAATGATGTCCAGCGGGGCGTGCGGTCAAGCAGCAAGGGAGGGAGAAAGGAGCTTGGAGCCGCCTTTCCAGTATCCTGAAGAGCGACGTCCAGCAAGTTCATTTTTCTTAATCTTTACAGGGCGGATTTACAACAGAGAGGGATGGTTAGGGAGCACCTAGGAAAGTGTAGGGAGAGCTAGTGATAGGTCAGGGGTTAATTCCAGGTGACAGGTTCCTTTTAAGAACTGGGGTATGTAAACTTTTGATCAGGGTCATTTGGATGTTTTTGGTTGCCATAATTTAAAAAGAATAAAAAGGGAAATGGAGCGCACATAGAGTAATTTCCTTTTGTACAAATAACCTCAGTGCCCCCCTTTAGTGGAAGGACTCACCTGATTTGGTTGTGCAAGTCACAACCAACTAACTCCGCTCTCTCTTATGGTCGCAGCAGGTGCCCAGCAAGAGTAAGGATCCAAAGGGTTAACAGAAAGTGCTGGGTTTCATAGATCCACCGCGCTGACCTCCAGTGAAGACAAACAGAGTGATATATAAAACTCTGTTTAATGGGTAATTTGCCTACCGGTTTCGTGATTTCAGTTATCACTTCATCAGGGCAACTGATGCCCTGATGAAGTGATAACTGAAATCACGAAACCGGTAGGCAAATTACCCATTAAACAGAGTTTTATACATCACTCTGTTTGTCTTCACTGGAGGTCAGCGCGGTGAATCTATGAAACCCAGCACTTTCTGTTAACCCTTTGGATAATTTAAAAAGAGAAAACACAGTAGTTTTAACAATAAATCGCTTCACCCAATCACTGCCTATGAGTGAAAAATTGTTTTTGTGTTATCATTCATATTCTCTGAAAAAAGGCCAAGAAAGCAAAACATCTGCCGGGGTATGCAAAACTTTTGAGCACTACTGTACGCTGAGGCTGCCAATGGGGATGACGAGATTAATCTCTCCCTCTCCTATGTAGCTGTGATACGAATTCCAGGATAGTTCGAATCACAGTAGATGACCTTGCAGAACACCCAGATCATGGTCGCAGCTGAGCCTGAGCTGAATGTGATTAGCCTATTGCATCTGATATTCTCGAATTGAATGCAATACGCTAATTTAACTCCAGATCAGTATTCATGTTGTGCGTTTAGGTAAGTATTTGTCTTCCAAATGCAAGAATACATCCTCCACCATGCACTGACAGCTGAAGGTTCAGAAGGTCTGGTGAAAGTTTTAGTTTGAGGTACAGATTTGGCACCACATAAGGGGGGTTTTATATGTCGAGCCCACTGGGGCGGGGTTACTCGGTACCGGACCGGGTTGCTACGGGGAATTTCACGGAGGTCCTGATCCGGACCATGTCCCGGGCCCTGGCAAGTAAAAGGGTGTATTTACAGGGGATTGTAGTTTATCGTGACGCCACCCACGGTGTGTGGTCAGTAAGGGGGGACCACCGCTGCTGCAGAACCTCCGGGGATGATGTTAGGCAGCTTAGATGGTACTGCTCTCCGTAGGTAGAGGCGAATTCTCCGGGGCAGTGGTTGGTATAGTCTATGGTGGATGTGATAAGGAGCTGGATAGTGGAGACGGGTTTAAGGAACACACACTCACGTTTCTGTAGTTTCCAAAGCTTTACTGCGATGTTGTTACAGGTTATAGTCCACAGAGTCTGTACTGGGGCCGGGTTGCTCCCACCCTGTCCGGGTCCGGGTTGCTCCCACCCTGTCCGGGTCCGGGTTGCTCCCACCCTGTCCGGGTCCTCAGCTTCCTCATGCTGCGCTGAGTGTGTGTGTCCCTGCTGCTGCTTCTAGCTGAGCTGCTGGCACTGTCTCACTCTTTCTCTCTCTCTCTGCTGGTACCACTTGGCTAGGCAACTTGAGTCTTCTATGTGGTGCTGACCCAGCCGTGTTGCTTTGCTCTGGTACTGTGGTGGTCTAGAGACTCTACTACTCCTGGATTCACTGTTCTGTGTGTCAGTCACAGTGTCGGATCCGGTGTCCATTCTGTGCGCTCTTCTGGGGCGAGTGGTGATGGCATTCCAGCTCCCAGATGTGTTTCTCTGTCCTTTGATTCTCCTCTCCTCAGACCCTAGCTAGGCCTGGAATCATGATCAGACTGTAGAGAAACTTGGCACAGCTGCTTTGACACTACAGCCTCTCTCAGTTCTCCCAGGAACTGAACTAACTACTTACTCTTGACCAGGAGTACATAAGGGAGCTGGTTGAGCTCCCCCTCCTTGCCCAGAGGTGCTAGTGTAAGTCAGTGTGTTGTGGGGAGGGAACCCGTGTGATGTTACTGTGGCACATTAACCCCTGGGGTGCCACATATACTAATTGAAAAGTTAAGACAAAAAGAAAGAAATTCCTGTGGCAATGTAGAACAAGCGCCTCTCCTCTGACTCATGGAAGTGCTCATTAAACAATGGAACTTTTATGTCTGAATGCAGATAGAGTGCATATTGGGACAGAAGGTCTAGTGATCAGTGATTGAGGCTATATTTTGCTGTTCCTTGTCCTTTGTTGAGTCCAGGTGGTGCCTTGCCAGGTCCTAAACACATATCCCTTCCCCTGTGTTACACTTCCGCACCTCATACAGCCCCCATTATATCCTTCTTCTGGTCCATCACTCCAGTGTCTGGCACATACTATTTCCTACCCCCTGCCATCAATCTCCAGTAGATCAACAGATGGAAAGGAAGAGACAATAAAGCCCCCTATACACATTAGAGTAATGTCAGCTCATTCTGCTAAAATCAATGGGTTTGGTGAGCTATCTAATGTGTATGGCACCCACAAATGATTTCTCCTGAGTATGGGAGATTCGGCTGAGATGGCTGAAGAATCATTCGGCAGTCAGCTATCACATGGTGCACTTACAAGAGAATAGTAGGGATGGGCGAGTCTACTCGCTAGGACTCGTTACTCGGCGAGCAGTAAGGGACTCGCAGGACTCGGTACTCTGCGAGTTTCCCAGCGATTACTCGCACAGTAATGAGTCCAATGCAAATCAATGGCAATCCTAGTTTTGTCAGAGACTCTGACAAAACTAGGATTGCCATTGACTTGCATTGGACTTGTTACTGTGCAAGTAATCGCAGGGAAACTTGCACAGTAAGGAGTCCAGCTGTCTGCTCTGTGTCGGGCTCGGGTCCTGCAGGCTGCCGCAGCTCCAGGGTCCTAGAGCCCGCCTGCTCTCCCTGTGCACAGAGATGATGTAGCAGAGCTGAGATTGTTTTCAGTCTGCTCATCTATATCTATGCACAGGGATGTAGCAGAGAGGACATCGCGTTTGGACTACGTCGGACGGAAGAGGAATTTTTTAATTAAAGATGGAGTCCCTAATGGCTTTTTTTTTTTATTTCTAATAAAAAATTTGCTCTGTGTTGTGTTTTTTTTAACCCTTTATTGGAGATTGTTAATGGCCGGGTCAAACGTGGCCTGACATTAAGAATCTCGGGCTTAATACCAGCTTGTATAACAAAGCTGGTATTAACCCCTTTATTACCCAGCGTGCCACCGCCACCAAGGCCGCTGGAAGAGTGAGGTTCAGCGCCAGAGGATGGCGCTTCAATGAACGCGCCATCTTCTGGGGCGGCTGCGGGCTGCAATTTGCAGCGGGGGGTGCCCAGAAAGCTTGGGCCTTCCTGCGCTGCGGATTCCAGCCCCCAGCTGCTTAGCTGTACCTGGCTAGACATAGAAATTGCGCGGAGCCCCACGCATTTTATTTTTTATTATTTCATGAAATTCATGAAATAATAAAAAAAAAGGGCTCCCCTATATTCTTGCGTCCGGCCAGGTACAAATAGGCACCTGGGGGTTGGGGGCAGCCCGTTGCTGCCTGCTGGATCCGGCTGGTTACAGTAATATGGCGAAGCCCACGTCAAATTTTTTTCTGACAAATCCATAAAACAATGTAAATAAAAGGGACTGCATCTTTATTAACCCCGCGACCATGGACGAGGGGTTAATAAAGATGCAGTCCCTTTTTTAGGATTGTTTTATTGATTTTTCAGAAAAAAAATTACGTGGGCTTCGCCGTATTTCTGGAACCAGCCGGATCCAGCAGGCAGCGACGGGCTGCCCCCAACCCCCAGGTGCCTATTTGTACCTGGCCGGAAAAAGAATATAGGGGAGCCCTTTTTTTTTATTATTTCATTAATTTCATGAAATAATAAAAAAAAATGCGTGGGGCTCCGCGCAATTTCTATGTCTAGCCAGGTACAGCTAAGCAGCTGGGGGCTGGAATGCGCAGCGCAGGGAGGCCCAAGCTTTCAGGGCACCCCCCGCTGCAAATTGCAGCCCGCAGCCGCCCCAGAAGATGGCGCGTTCATTGAAGCGCCATCCTCTGGCGCTGAAACCCGCTCTTCCAGCGGCCCTGGTGGCGGTGGCACGCTGGGTAATAAAGGGGTTAATACCAGCTTTGTTATACAAGATGGTATTCAGCCCGAGATTCTTAATGTCAGGCCAGGTTTGACCCGGCCACTAAGAATCTCCAATAAAGGGTTAAAAAAAACACCACACAGAGAAAAATTATTTATTAAAAATAAAGACACAGACACCATTAGGGACTCCAACTTTATTACCACCACATATCCTTCCAAAGACCCAGGTCTTCTCTCTTCTTTCTTCTCTCTTCTGTCTTCCTTCTTCTTCTTGTTGTAGCGCCGATAAGCAGAGAGTTAACTGTGCTGTGACAGCGGGAGCCTATTAAACATGATTTAGCTATTGTAGCAGATAGAGCCTGAAGCTTCCGAGACACATCTGCGATTTGTAAATCGCACATTACTCGCTATTACTCGCTTCCCCATTCATTAACATTGGACTCGCTAGACTCGCAACGAATAGCGAGTCCCGGGCTCGGACTCGCTAGAGTCAAGCGATTCCGAGTAATTTAGGACTCGCCCATCACTAGAGAATAGCAAAGGTTTAGTTATTGTCCTCAATGCCAAAAACATCACACTACACACAAATGTAGTAGAGTTGAATTCATCAAACTCTGCTCTGCTACACTGACAAAAAGCTCCATCAGAAAAGCTTGCCCCCATTCTGCTGACCAAAATAGCACCACAAAGGCCACACAAGAAAATCCACACTCATGAAGAAATAAACACACATAAATATTGGTCCAGACTGGCCATCTTGCGACTTTGGCAAATGTCAAATAGGCCAGTCTTGCAAAAAAAGAGAGAGAGGGAGCACAATGAATAGAACCTGTTGAGATCGTGGGAAACATTTTAGGGGCTGATAAGCTGCTCACCTTATTGGGTTGTGTGTCCCCGCACAACCCCATGGTAAGCTAGATGGTAACGTGAATCCCGCTTGTGGAGCGGACTGATCCGTCCTCTCCTGGCCGCTGCTCCTGCAGCGTTTCTGGGTTCGATCGTCACGTGATCAGTCAAACCGGAACTTCGTCATCTGGTATCACCTAGGAAGACAGCAAAATGGCTGTCGAAACACATTGTGGCTCACAAGGGATTATTAATAAAAGGTTTGGATATTAATAATAAGAATCCCCTTTGTCCTCCTTTTAGTGCTCCACAAGTCAGATTTTTTTGTTCCCAAATAGTCCAGTCTGGCAGTGAGCCGCTTCAGCCAACAACACTTTTAATAGTGTCCTCAGGACTCAGACACTCTTCACTACTGTAGGAAAACCAAAACAATGAGCCAGAGTCTAAGTTGGCATACATGCAATAGAAGCACATTCACACCATAGCCATTTCAAAACTAGTTCTGACAACAGCAACCTGTCCATGTGAACCTATCTAGATGAATTGCCTAGCTCAGAGGGAGGGAGAAAACCCCCATTAGCACACAGTAGAGCCAGAGCATAAATTGGAATATGTATAATAGAAGCATGGCCATTTCACAGAAAAAAAATGAAGACAAAAGCACAAAAGGAGCATATACCCTATAAAAAAGTAAATTAGTAACTAATAGTAGTACATTTAAATAACATAGGGTGCTTAGTTAAAGGGGAACTCAGTGAGAGAAAACTTTTTAGTACAGTCCCTGCCCTGCTACATGATGAAGCAGAGCTGTACACTGCAGGTCTAGGATCTATTGATCTCTTACAAATCAATAAAATCATACCTGCTCCTCAGCTATCGCCCCCCTCATGGGACAGAGAATTTTCAGCCTGGGAGCTTCATGTAGGAGCAGAGAGCAGGAGGTGTTCCGGGGGCGTGGATGCTGGGAGCTGCATTCCAACCCCCCACACTTCTGTATAGGGTGGGGGAGTGGCAGGGGGCATGTCCAGTGCAAAAATCAGCACAATTCGGATCCTCCTGCATTCGGCGCGATCCGGTGCCCCCTAACATGGGAGTCTATGGTGCTAGATCGCGCTGGATCCGAGATAAAATCGGATGTGGCTCCCGGACGCTGGCTGCTTAAGTTTGGAGCTGGAGAGCTACCCGACTGAGATTTCATGACCGCATAAAAAATACTTTGCAGTGTGTCCATGTCGGACATGTTCATGTTTGAATCCTGTCTTATACTTCACATTTGATCAGGTTTTTAAATACGTCAGTTAGGGACTGCTCTGACACAGGTTACCTTGACGCATTGGTAGAGCAGCTTAGGGCCCTTTCACATCAGCGTTTTTTTCAAATCGCGGCAGATGCGGTGAAAAAACCGCATCTGCCGCGATTACCGCATACCGGCTGCACTTGCGGCGCGGTTGCGGTAAACGCCATGCAAAGTATAGGCGTACTTGCGGCAGGTGCGGCAAGTGCGGTTTTGCACTTGCGGCAGGTGCGGCCGCGAAAAAAACCGCGGTCAGCCGCGGTTTTTTTCGCGGCCGCCCCTGCCGCAAGTGCAAAACCGCACTTGCCGCACCTGCCGCAAGTACGCCTATACTTTGCATGGCGTTTACCGCAACCGCGCCGCAAGTGCAGCCGGTATGCGGTAATCGCGGCAGATGCGGTTTTTTCACCGCATCTGCCGCGATTTGAAAAAAACGCTGATGTGAAAGGGCCCTACATTACTTTGTTTTGCAAAAAACGTATCAGCTAATTACCCGGCTTTTTTACTTTTTTTTTATCAGCACTTGCTTCTTACTTTATTTAATACAGCAGAATATGTTTTACATTTATTTTACTACTTTTTCTGTGTTTCAGTTTCTAGGTGGTGTGAACACTGTCTTACAGACTTGTTCACGGTGTGCTTGGCTCACTATTTTGTTTCTAATTTGATTCTTGTGTCTGCAAGAAAGGGAGCCTCCTGACACTCCCTGTGAGCCTAGCACATAAAAAGCTGTCTTCTGCAGCGTGTCCATGTCGGACTTGTTCCTGTCTGAATCCTGTCTTATAGGTACTATACATTTGATCAGGTTTTTAAATACATCAGTTAGGGACTGCTCTGACACGGGTTACCTTGACGCATTGGTAGGGCACCTTACGTTACTTTTTTTGCAAATAATGTATCAACCAAATGCCTGGCTTTTTTACTTTTTTTTTATCAGCACTTGCTTCTTACTTTTATTAATACTGGAGATTATTTTTTACGTTTGTTTTACTGCTTTTTCTGTGTTTCTGGCTGAACTTAGCCTTACTATGATAATTTTGGTTAATGATCAGTATGGTGGGTATCCTGGTATTATCTTTAGTGTATATGTTAATAATATGTGGCTGTGCTCTGACTGTATTATTTGCTTTTTATATTGCAGAATTGATGGTAATATAGAAACTGAAATTGCTACATGATTCAGATATCCAGTGGCATTGAGGTTTCCATTGATGGTATATGGACCCCATATACCACACCATACCATCAATTTTTGTATTCCAACAGTCTTGGAGGGATCTATCCACTGTGGGTTAGTGTCAGGCCAATAGCGGTGATTTTGTTTGTTAACTTCACCATTCACAAAAAAATTTGCCTCATCCCTCATCTGAAGGCAATTGTCTATGCTGTGAAGATACGAGATGTGCAACATCTGAAACAGCAGATCCTGGAAGCCTGTGCTAGGATTTCTTCTGCGGTGTTGCTATCAGTGTGTCAAGAGTGGGAGAAGAGGGCTGCATTGACAATCCAACACAAATGGGCAGATTTTTGAACACTTTATATAAGTGGTCCTAAACTTGTAATTAACTCATAAAAGAATAAAGTTACATTAAAACCAAGCACACCATTGACCCTCTTCCCATTGAAAAAAATAAAGTTGGCTCCAAAATGGCCAACTTCAAAATGGTCGCTATCGTCACCACCAACATGGAAAAGTTCCCCCCCCCATATACTAATGTGCCACAAACAGGGGGTTGATATCACCAACCACTCTCATGATATTTAAGTGTATCCATATAGATGGACCACCCTATATATATATATATATATATATATATATATATGCACACACACATATTCTAGTACCATTGGAACACATGATGCTTGTACAGTGTGGGAGTGATCTATTTGGCATGGGCATGTTGATATTTCTTTGGCATAGTGTTACATTCAGAATTGTATTGATTTGATTTTCAATTTGATTCATATTTGGAGCAAATGATGCTGCGCTCCCAAGCTGCCAACTGTGTAACATAAGAAAACATGCATGTAATAGATAAGATCATTTGAAGGATGTACTTGCACTAATTTATAACCTGTTCTTCAATAAGCAAATGACACTATATCTATATCTTTTTAATTTACCCATGTGTATAAACTTCACAGGAATTCTGACCCATATACCACAGGAAAGAGATTTTCCTTTTGTTACTTGTAGAACCAGAAGGCACTAAACCCGGCATCAGAGATTACATTTTTGCATTGTAGAGTTCCAGATATCTTGCTTTCTTTCATAAAGGCATAAAGGTAAATAGTAGATTTTGAGCTAAAGAATTCATAGGACACTGATCCAGCAGCTATGTTGGTAGTCTATGGCTGCCAGATCCGAGACCTGTGAAATGCCTTCAGGTTGTTGGCTTAGTGTGAGCGAAATCATGCATGTGTCATGCAGCTAAGATGATGTTGCTCTGGGCCTATCGGTAGTGCCATAGGAAGGAGGGAGTTCACAGGGCTATGGTCCAATGCAAATGAGCTACAGATTTGTCCATAGGACCAGGTTCCTATAAATATTTTTGCCCAAATCTATTAAATAGTAAAACTTTACATCAATGAAGCAGTTTCTAGGGGGAGTATATGTATACAGCTACTTCAATACATATGCAGCAAGTGTTTCGTAGTAACATTTCCTGCAGCATTTTTGCAGAAATTGTCTGCTGTTCAATTATGGGAGACTCATGTGTTATGTATCACCTTGTAAGTTGGGTCCTTGAAGCCCTAAAATCAGATTACGCACTTTTAAAGCAGCTCAAACAGATGACGTTTAATACAACAGGATGATCCAATCAGGATAGTGGAGGCAAATGTGGAAGAACGGAAATCACAGTGAAAGATATAGCAGCAACGGAAATAATACTGCAACGAAGAACCAGAGAAGCAAAGCTGAGTGACAAAGTGACATATGAAAAAATTGACTGGCGACACCAGTGTGTACAGGTGCTAGCTGAAAAAACATATCTACAGTATAATAAAGCATACAGCTGCACTCTAAAACACAAGAAAAGTGAAACAGTCCAGCAAAACTGCTATGAAAATAATAGACAGGGCAAATACATGAAGCTAATGTAAACTGTAACAGAGGAAATGAGATATGGCAAAACTGCTTAGGAATATTTGAAAAATGGAGAAACTTAGCTGATGTATTGGCCAATCCAACCCCCTTAGCCATGGTGTGTCCACTATGTTATTGTACCCAGGTTCCTAATTACACACACATGCAGATTTTAATTGCACATAGAGACATTAGGTTAGGTACCCAACACAGGAGAACACCTTCTCGTTGGTTATCAAGCTCACAGGGATTGGCAATGATGAGCACAGGGAGAGGGGTAGTCGGACACCTGGATGGGTTGATGGCTGTGACGGGGAATCACGGGTGGTCGGGTTCCCGGTTCTGTGCCCTGGCTGTCATTTGTTTGGTGGGGGAAATATTTACAAGGATAAGTAGTCTGTGATGCCACCTGTGGACCCTGGTAATGTGGGCACCAGCGCTGCGGGCAGGCCAATGAGGTGATGGGATGCAGCTAAGTGTAGTACACCTCCCCACAGATGGAGCTTTACCTCAGGGCAGCAATGATGGATGAGGGGAGTAGTTATTCTTACCCCTCTGAGGATGCTGAGGCCCTCCGGGCATCGGCAGGAAGGAGGACAGACGCCATTTCAGCTTCAATGTCCTTTTACTGGTACCGGCAGATGTCAAACAATACACAGTACAGTCTGGAAGAACGGGGTCGTAGCTGCAGGTTCAGGGAGCCCCTATGGAGTCTGAAGATGTTCCTTTCCTATTATCTTTTGGGGCCTAAGTTTATCTTCCTCACTGTCTTTCACCACCTTTGCAGAGCTCTCTCGCCAGTCCCCTGGTCTTGTACGGTTAGGTACGGGTTATCCTTGACCGGTACGGATGGGAGCAGCAGCAACACTCTCTCCCGCCACCGGAATCCTGACCGTTACCCTCGTAGTCTTGGACCGATTATGGGCCTGAGGAGTGAGGTACCATCTTGTGGCGCATAAGGATACCCGGTGTTTCAAGGGCCCACGGCTCGTCGGTTTGCGGTCAGGGATGAACCGCTGACCGCCTCGGCTTCCATGTTGCCGGTGTTTCCACAGACTTAACCAGCCGGCTCCAACCGGTGCTGGTACGTCCCCTTCTGTCCCGGGTCACCCTCCTGGAGATGGGTGATCCCTCTGTCACTCAGCTGTCAGGCGTGTCCTAACTGACTGCCTTCCCAGAACTGTCTGACTAAAAACTCTCAACTTCCTGATTTTTCCACTGTAACCTCGGCTCAACCCCCTGGGACTTACTGTATATCTGTCACCCCTATTCTAAGGTGGCCTAGTGTTGGGTGCTAATACAGACTCCATAAGCACAATCCCAAACCCTTAGCTACGGAGGAACTACACCTTCTGTTTGGGGTGCAGTACCTCCCTGTGGCGCCTAGCCATATTGGCGCTACACCAATACATCAGCTACATTTCCTCTGTTACATTTTACATTAGCTTCATGTATTTGCTCTATTAGTGTCATAGCAGTTTTGAGTGACAAAATGAATCCAGTTATTTATCAAAGTTTATACAGAGAAAGAGAGAGTTCAAGGCGTATATAACAAAGCAGTTAGGCAGGTTTATCAACAACATAGCAGAACTGGGTTTGTGAAAGTCCAGGCAGTATTGGCCAATGATGTATCAAAGTGGAGTTTGTCACAGAGTCCAGGCAGAATTGCCCAGCATCAAATCGAGTTATCCATTGATATAGCAGATCTGGGTAGTAAAAGAGGTTCAAAAACTATGAAGCTGTCCATGGTAGCAGCATGGAAGACAACTTCATGGTGCCTCTTGGGCCAGGCTTGAAGACTGAGAGCAAACATCAAATGAGCATGTTTGGTTGCCATTGTAACACAACACAAAGGGTGCCGTCACACCAGGTGACATCGCCGGCGATTCCACAGGCGACGCAGGGGCGCGGCCAATCGTCAGCATCATGGCCGGTGAGTCGCCCTGTGTAACGCGGCGATTTTACTCCGAAAAATTGGCTGAGAGTGGTTGCCTGGTCTCACAGTGCTGCTGTGAAAGCAGGCAACTACTCTCAGGCGATGTGTAAGCATCGCCCTGTGTAACATCGCGATTGGCGGTTACAGACGATGAGAGCCCATGTTACAGGATCGCTGCTGGGGTTTGTAGACACCCCAACAGCGATGTCTCCTGAAACATCGCTACAGCGTCGCCGGAGATATCACCGCGTGTAAACACGTGACGCCGATGCTGGCTGGGTGCCAAAAACATGCGCGCTACTGTGTGTCGCCTGCAAAATCGACGGCGATGTCCCCAGGTGTGACGGTACCCATAGAAGTGCAGAGGGAACCAATAGAGGCAGAGAGAGGACAAACAGTCTGGTGCTGGAGCCAGATCAGGGGAATAATATTGTGGACAATCTGGAAGAGCATAAAAAAATATTTTATGGCTACTAATGATGATCAAGCACTAAAGTCCTGTGGTGCTCTTCACTCGAATCGAGCAGGTTTGACGCCCTTGTTGACTTGAGTAGGGAGTATAATGGAAATCAATTAGTAATGGGTAGTCCAGCTCTCCACCCGCATATAGGCAGCCATAAGCAAAACACTAATGGGGAGGTTGGGCAGGTTTTTTTTTCACTCACCGCATTCAGACATGTTGATTTTACCCCCAGTGAGTCATTCAGAGACTGCATACGGCTATCACTGGAGTGACGGCTCCAATTTCTCACTGGAGAATGTGTCTTTGTGTCAGATTGTTCACGATCAACACATCTGGGCACCCGCAATAGTTGCCTAAGTACTGAGCATGCCGAGTACCCCAATACTCAATCAAGTATCAAGCTACTGTATACATTCCCCTGCTACAGTATATTGCAGGAATTCACTATAGCTCAACATGTCAATAGGGATAAATGTCCCAGTGTACAAGTAAGCTGAATACCTACTCTGATTATACAAATATGAGCATCCTAGTGGTTATTGCCATAGCATAGAACACAAATAATCCAGAAAAAGGATGAAATATTCTGTTTACCTGAGACCAGCGGCCGCGTACACAAACTATGGCATAAAAGTCACATTACATTTTCTCCTTTATATATCATAGTAGTAAAGATGGGGCAACAATGAGGAGGGGCAAAGCTTCAGCTGAAATGCGTGAGGCTGTAAATTGACTGTTTGTAGAGGAGATTGTTATGTCCTAAAATATCATCCTGATAGTGGATACTCTATGTGGCCCCAACCGCTCACAAATAGAGATTGGCAGCTTTGCCAGCATAAAACATTTCCTCTAATGTTCCCGGCAGTCAGGAATAAACAATATAGACACTATGAATAAGAAAATGCAGAGAGTAACAAAGTGATAATCACGACTGCCCTTACTGTCCTTGAATCACTGCAGAAACACATTGAATTTTGTTTGTAAAAGACATAGTAGCCACTGGTTATGGCTGTTTTCTCATTTGATTGCCTTGCATACCCCGAGAAAGATATACACTATATGGACAAAAGTATTATTACATACATCTTAATCATTGAATTCACTTTTTTCCTTTAGTTGCATTGTCTCTAGAGTATAAAATCCATCCCCTCGCCATGCCATCTGCATTCACTAACATTTGTGAAAGAATGGCTCTTTCTAAAGAGCTCACTAATAACAGATTGGCAGTTTAATAGGATGCCTTTATTTTAACAAGCCAGATCATACAATTTATTTTCTCACCATCAACTATGAGTAGAAAAAAGTCATTTTTAGCTCACCACTATGATGACCGTGTATGGAGCTCCAGCACGGGAGTAGCCCATTCCAGGCTATGAACAGCAGAATCCAAAGGAAGATATTTCCAGTGAGGAATGGAGGAATTGTGGCACCCCTGCGGTCTGGTTGCCACAGAGGTACTGCACCTAATCCATAGGTGTTGTAACCCACTCCCAGGTAAAATGGGGACACAATACTGAGACACACACTCACCTTGTACCCAACACCTATCCTAACTCCAGGGCAGGGGATGAAGGGCAGAGGAAACTCTATCTGAGCAGACCCCATCACTGGGTGGAGGAGGGATCAGGTTAAAAGGGGGTGGAGGAGAAAGTTAGAGAGAGGAGAGAACGGAGGAGACAGAGGAAGTAGTTGGAGAAGCAGCAACAAAAAGATGGAGTTCTAGGGGAGTTCTGGAACTTGGGGAGGAGTGGGGATCAGTGGGTAGTTTGCCCATCGAACCCAGGCCAGCGTGAACCCCAAATTCACCCTGCATCGTTTTGGAGGAACTGGTTGCAAGAGGGGACCGGCCCCAATCTGGCAACAACACTGTCTGCAAGTTTGAGCCAGCAAACTGGGGACCACTGAATCTTATGTGCAGTGGCCATCTACCGTGAACAATCCTTGGTACAGTGGCTAGGTCTAGAGTCAAGAGGACATGCTGGCCATTCCTCAACAGGGTTCGCAGCTACCTGCCTCAGGATCCTGTAGCACAAAGGTGCAGGGCAGGAGTAAAGGAGCATCAGTGCAGAAAAGGGCAACCTGGAAAGGCATACAAGAGCATGTCTTGGTGGAGTGACCCTGGACTGCCTGGAAATTGACCGGACTGCTGACCCGAAGAACAGAGTACCCCGGCTGGGTGTGTACTGCTACGAACTGTGAGTAAAGATGAAAGAACTGCCCCTTTGTGTCCTCCTGCTTATTTCCTGTGCCCTCCTTGCTGCACCCAGCACCATAACCACCATCACCCCAAAGACTCTTACATTCAACCTCTGGGGGCCCGCTTCATTTGTGGGAAGTGTTCCATCTCAGCTGCTACACCACTTATCCCCCAGGGCTCATACAGCAGCGCTGGTTGTCCCTGACCAGGCACCACAGGTGGCATCACGTATAGACTACAAATCCCCTGTAAATTTTCCCACTTTACTTGCTCTGCCAGGGCCATGGAGCTGGGCCACCGCCACCATGACCTCCCTGAAAGACTGCCAACCCAGCTATTGAGTACGCCAGGACCTTACGGCCGATGCAGAATTATGGCAGATGTGTGCAAAAAAACTCAAATATTTAATGTATCCAAAGTTAAACATTTTTCCCCCTGGGGGGCGTGTGGGGCCCTGAGTTATTTTGTCTATATGTTTAACTTTGGCTACATTAAATATTTTAGTTTTTTGTATACATTTGCTACAATTCCACCGTTGCTCGCTGGAAATACCTTCCTTTGAATCAACTACAAGTGGCATTACTGAAAAGTGGAAGCATTTAGGAAGCACTGCAACACAGTCATGAAGGTACTGTAGCTATTGAATGGGTTTGCTGAGTACTAGGGTCCATAATGCATGAAAGTCATCAACGCTCTGCTGTCTCAGTAACTGCAGAGTCCAAACCTCCTCTACTGACTCAACTGCAGTTACAAACCTTACATTGCCTTAACAACAACACAAAGTCTGTGTACCAGGAGCTTTATGGCATGGGTTTCCATGATCGACAACTGTATGCAGTCCTTTTATCACTAAGCTCAATATGAAATATGTTAGACAAAGGGGTGTAAGACACAATGCCACTGTACTCATTTTTTTTCTGAGGCATGACCATTCACACTTTTTTATGGTAATCTGATGGACATGTCTGGGTTTGGATGCTTGCCAGGCAAGGATAATGTTATGAGGTTGTTTTTTTGGGGTCGCATGTGAAGAGAAAAAAGCTGTGACACTCTGATTTCAAAAGATCCCAAAAGTATTAGTAGGGTAAAATCATGCTCAGGGAGGTGCTGTGTGCAGGGGACGACAGCCTGTTTTGCTCCTCTTGGAGCTTCTACCGATTCCATTAATTGAGGAGCTAAACAGGCTGTTGTCCCCTGCACACAGCACCTCCCTGTGCAAGGTTTTACCCTACTAATACATTTTGGATGTTTTGGAATCGGAGTGCTGCAGCCTTTTTCTCACCACATTGTTAAATACAGACTTCCTCTTTGACTGCATGAGCACCAAGATGTTCCTAATGGTGGCAACGATGGGATTGAAGTTTCCTGCATAGATCCAAAGATCAATTGGATTTCCTCTGTTGCATAAGTAGTATCATGGATTTCTTCTTCTTCTGTTGTACTCATTGATTTTTGGGGGTGAGCTTAAGTCTTTTTGTTTAGATGAAGTAAAATAATAATGCTTCAGCATAAGAAGACATTTTAGACAATAGTGTGCTTCCAATTTTGTGCGAACATTTTGGAGAAGACAATTTTCTGTTCCAACAAGGTTGTGGTCCAATGCACGCAACAAGTTCCAAAAAGGTTGGGTGAGTTTGTTGTGGAATAACCTGACCAGCACAAGAGTACTGATCTCAACCTCATCCAACACCTGTTGAACAAACTAGAATAAAGATTGTAAGTTTGGTCTTTTTGACCTACATCGCACTTCTGGTAGAATGGGGGAAAGCTCCTTCAGGCACCTCCAAAATCTTGTGGACACCCTTCCCAGAAACCTGAAGGGCATTTTAACTGCAAAGGGACCAACTCCATGTTAATGTCTATGTCACAATATTTTCATCCATATTGTGTACTTTAAGTTTTCTAGAAAGGATTATATAATTTAATCTAAAGGTAGAACTGGTGTTAGGGCCCTTTCACATCAGCGTTTTTGAAATTTGCGGCAGATGCGGTGAAAAAACCGCATCTGCCGCAATTGCCGCATAACCGATGCACTTGCGGCGCGGTTGCGGTAATCCCCATAGAAAGTATAGGGGGACTTGCGGCAGGTGCGGCAAGTGTGGTTTTGCACTTGCGGCAGGTGCGGCAGCGAAAAAAAACGCTGTCAGCCGCGCTTTTTTTCGCTGCCGCACCTGCCGCAAGTGCAAAACCGCACTTGCCGCACCTGCCGCAAGTCCCCCTATACTTTCTATGGGGATTACCGCAACCGCGCCGCAAGTGCATCGGTTATGCGGCAATTGCGGCAGATGCGTTTTTTTCACCGCATCTGCCGCAAATTTCAAAAAACGCTGATGTGAAAGGGCCCTTAGAGGTTCAAAAAACAAAACATCCAATGCTACGTTTTAGTTTTCAAAGTAGCTTTTTTAAGATGACTGTAAAGATAATAAAAAAAAAACAGACCTTGCCATGTATCACAATAGATATAATATCTTGTCCTGTGTGGTGTTTGATAAGTTATGACTGGATACAGAAGGGTAGCCCAGAACACCTTTGATGTCTCCACAGATATTGGCAACCGAGATTTTTCGAAAACCTTTTGAAATCTTCATCTTTCCTAACAGCCTGCAGTGTATATTACTGAAATCCACCTGCATCGGCTCTGAAGCTCTTCCAGCACCCAGCTAACAACCTATCTGCGTCTAGTCCTTCCATGTTTAGAGCCTTTTCAGAATACTCTTAAAGGCTTTAAAGTTTCCCCCGTGGCTCGTTATGCAGAGACCTTAGACACTAAAAGAAGCAAACTTGTTCACATCATGTTCAAATCCTAACAAGACTCAGAATGATTCCTTTCCTTCTAAGATTCTTTATTGTGAATTTTTGCCTTTAGATAGTGCACCCTCTCCCCCCATTGTGGGATAATAGTATTAGTTAATTTGGCCGTTTAGCTCATGAAACGTGTGTGGGAAGATAAACATCACACAACCTTTCTTAGATATTTAGTGTTTTGACCTGATTGATCAATCAAATCAATGAAATTAAACGTATTCTGTGTCTGCGGCAGAGAAGGGAGGGCGGCTCTGCTGGTGTACATAGTTATTTTTATTACATTATAGAATCCATGTGCCGGAACGAAGAGCAAAATAAGGTTGTTAGGAAAGCGATGATGCCCATGTTTCTGTGGTAACGAGCCTTCAAGAAACTCAATTATGTCCAGAAATGGTTATTTGCTTACAATAAGGTTCTACAAATTATAAAAATATTAAATTTGTTGAGTAGAAGGCTCACTTTATCGCAGATCGAATGATGGATCTTATTTCTCTCACTTTTTAGGCTTGACATTTTTTTTTTCCTTTAACGTCTAATTATGTTCAGTCCTATAGTTATTGCTCATGGACATCTAGAGCTGCGGATTGTCATAGTAACTTGAACACGGGAAGCCACTTGAAATTGAGAGAAGTACTAAAGTCATATTTAATTAAGGTTATCGCCATAACATCATTGGTAAAATAGTTTAAAGTACCCCATACAAAAATGAGATAGACACCTGCCTCTTAGCCTTATAGGATTTATGGCTTCAGATTTTTGCTTATTGATTTTAATGAATGCCATATAGCACTCAATTAGCGTTTACAGAATTGATAAATAGGTATTGGTAATTTTAAAGGAATGCAGCACTCCAAACAAAGTGTCCAAAATCTGCCTTTATTAGGCCATCAAGTGTGCAACGTTTCAGGCCCAGTCGCCCTTCTTCTAGGGCTAGAAGAAAGGCAACTGGGCCTGAAATGTGGCACACTGCACTTGATGGTCTAATAAAGGCAGATTTTGGACACTTGATTTGGAGTGCTGCATTCCTTTTTTGTATCGTATGAATAGCAAACAGAAGTATTGCTTGGATTGATTTCCACCCACTGCAGAAGCCGTGCTGCTCTTTTTACTAATATTGGTAATTTTAGTTATTTTACTTCCTCTTAAGATAGGTTTACACCACTGACGTGTGGCATTAAACAACCACCGGTGGTTTAATAGCTACAGTCAGACTGCGGTAGACGATTTGCACTCAGTGATTAATTGTATAGTGCACAAAGGCTGCCATCGTTCTCTCCTTTGTTTCCTACTGGACAATGTGCTGCCAAGGATGATCATCTTTTCTGCAGGAGAAAATATCAATTCACTTGATAAACAAGCATTTTGGCTGGACATTGGCAGCCTTTTTAGATTGCATGATTATAATGAAATGGATCGAAGGAGTAATGTTTCTCCTTGTGGAGAAAGAGCCTGATATGTAAGTGTAAGGAGGCTTATAAGCCATGCAATGCTCTCCTGGGAAAGTAAAGTTAAAAACTGCCTCTTCAGAGAAGAAGAGGACTTGAAGTCTAGTGCCACCTATTGGGACTAGAAATCCTAAAAGTCAATATCGACCCTTTAAATATCAAACCAGAGTCTGGCCTGAAAATTGGCTTGTTAAAAAGCCAATATTGACTTTTAGGATTGCTGCTTCTAATAGGTGGCACTAGAGTTCAAGTTCTTTTTCTCTTTGAAGAGACAATTTGCATATGATGAAAGGAGCATTTCCTGGAAGCATCTTTCATGATAATCTTGCAATATAAATGGACCCTTATTTATTAATTGTATTTATTTAGTGCCATTATAATCTCTAGCACTTTACAGACATCATCATCACTGTCCCCATTGGGCTTCACTATCTAAATTCTCTGTGGCCCAGTGCAGATCTATGCGCCAATGCATTTGTTTAGCAGCATTGCGCTAGCACAGGTGCTATCACAGCCCAGCGCAGCAAAGCGCATCGGCGCACAGATGAAGCGCATTGCGCTTGCGCCGCCATTACCGTCTATAGCTGAGTGCAGGAGACCGCATCCCGGAAGCGCAAGTGTGACAGGTCCTGTGTCACAGCGTATGCGGTAGTCTGGACGCACCAGAAACGTCGCATTACGCGTTCCTGGTGCTTCCGTACTAGCGCATGCGCTTTGACACAGGATCTGTCACACTTTCGTTTCTGGGATACAGTCTCCTGCACTCGGCCATAGAAGGTAATGGTGGCGCAAGTGCAATATGCTTCATCTGTGCACCGATACGGTTTGCTGCACTGGGCTGTGATAGCACCTGCGCTAGCGCAATGCTGCTAAACGCGTCAGTGCATAGATGTGAAACGGCCTTATCAGAATGTCTATGGAGTGATAAAGGAAACCAAAGAACCTGGTGCAAACACTGAGAGATCATACAAACTCTTCTCAGATGTTGTCCTTGGTGGGCTCTGAAGCACTGGAAAGGGATAACTACTGAGACATAGTGGTGCAAATTCCATGTCAGCAATAAAAGGGCAAATATATAAAACCCTTATGAATAAAACTTTATAATGGTATGAGCTGGTACAGCATTGAGATAACGACATTATGGTCCTGATAAAATGTAAGGTACTTTGGCACATAATCCTATACTCCTAATGAGGTATTGACTTTATAATGTTGAATTGAATAGCTTGGTCATTTTATCCACCATCTACTTTATGCAATTTTCCCAGATCCAGTCAGTTAAATGGATGTTGAAAGACTGGTTGCTATCTAAATGTTATTTATCTAAGGTTGTTTTGGCCTTCGGCTTAGAGAATTTATTCTCTTTGAACAATTTTACCTATTAGAAATATGATTTTGGTATAGGCTGAGATCCTCAGTGGTCAGCGATAGGTTGTGGAAAAACTGGGGAATATGTTTTCTATCACCCTGCAGCGCTGCCAAATGGGAAATTATTTATTGTGTGATGCCATTTATATTATTCCAATCAGATATTAGGCTACTTTCACACTACGATTTTTGTAAAATCCGATGCTGTCCGATATAAATCGGACAGCATCGGATTCTTCTAATGCCTGGAATCGGGTGCCAAATAGGCATCCGATTCCGACAGAAAATAGGATGCCCGCCCTCCTGTCAGATCGCTCCCTGAGAGCTGTCAGTCTCTCCCCCGGTCCTCTTCTTTATCCCCTGTGTCTCCCCTCTTGGCCCCCTGTCCTCTCCTCTTATCGCCCAGTCCTCCCTCTTGGCCCCCAGTCCTTTCCTCTTATCCCCTGTGTCTCCCCTCTTGGCCCCCGGTCCTGTGTCTCCCCTCTTGGCCCCCGGTCCTGTGTCTCCCCTCTTGGCCCCCGGTGCTGTGTCTCCCCTCTTGGCCCCCGGTGCTGTGTCTCACCTCTTGGCCCCCGGTCCTCTCATCCCCTGTGTCTCCCCTCTTGGCCCCCGGTCCTCCTATGCGTCCTCCTCCTCTTGTCCTCCTCCTCTTGTCCTCCTCCTCTTGTCCTCCTCCTCTTGTCCTCCTCCTCTCCTTCTCTCCTTTCTCACCTGTCCACGACTCCTGCACGGTCCCGCGCGTCTCCGGTGCCTTGCTGTTCTGTCTCAGTGCAGCCAGGACCTCTCGTGATGTCACAATCACATGACTGCCGGCTATTGGTTCCTGGCAGTCATGTGATTGTGACATCACGGCAGGTCTTATCAGCACAGACGGCAAGATACCTGGAGACACCGGAGACGCCGGGAGACGACGTGGGCCTCGTGGACAGGTGAGCATAGTTTTGTTTTTTTTATTAACCCCTTAATTTACTTTTAGGAGCTATTTTAGTGTACTGAGCATGCTCAGTACACTAAAATCGGTCCGAGGAGACATGAGATGTTTCCTCGGACCCTGCTCCATAGGGCCCCATGCTAAATTGATCGGGTCGGATCGGATGTGCACTAAATGCCATCCGATCTGGTCCGATCCGAATCTGTCAGATTTTATTTTCGGTGCAAAAATCGGAGCAAGCTCCGATTTTTGCACCGATAAAAAAATCGGACAGATTCGGATCGGACCAAATCGGATGGCATTTAGTGCACATCCGATTCGGTCCGATGCCCATAGGCCTGCATGGGGTCCGAAAATCGGTCCGATGCTGTCCGATTTTTATCGGACAGCATCGGAACTGAAAAAATCGTTATGTGAAAGCAGCCTTACTAGTCAGAATCAGTCCTCCAGAGCACTAGATGTTCTTTTTACAAGTACCTACCCTTTAGCCAAGACAACTCGAACAAAGCATCCATATTTATTAGTCAAGAACTCCCTAATGGTAAAAATTGATGTCTAATTAAGTTAACCCCATTAAGAAGAAATTCTTTGTAAGGTGAATGGAAATTTCGGTTCGAAGTTTGGCAATATTAATAGTACCATTCATTTTCTGACACCACCAATTTAATTTGGTTTTCCATATGTACTTTTTTATCAATTTTTTTTCCAGTTTGGAAAATGACTTTTGACTCACCGTGGCCGGGGACTCTGGTTTAGACAGGCAGTAGCTCCTTCCTCCTTGTCACGGGTGGACCGAGCTTGCCGGTAGTGGGGCCCGGTTGAGTGCAGATCAAAGAGTTGAAGACGTCTTGTGGGAACAGATTAAGGGGTTAATTTATTTGTGACGCGACCTATGAGTAGTTCAGTAAGTCTTACCGACGCTGCGAGGCCTCCGGGGGATGGATAGCAGCAAGATGGAACGTTCCCCACAGGCTGAGCGATGATCCCCGGAGGCTGGAGCTGCTTAAGATGTTGTGCGGCAGCTGCGGTTACCTTGAAGTGCGGACAGACAGTTCATAAGGAAGCACAGACACTGTAAGTCTCTGTAACGGGTCTTTACTGTAACCAGCAAGCAGTACATGGCATACAGTTTGTAGATAGCAGACCGGGTGGACTCAGCAGTGATAGGTGTCCCTCAGAGATCCTAAGTAAGTTGCCGTTGTCGCCCGAGAATACCAGGTCGGGTACAGGGTAGGCTGCTTGAATGCCCTATCCGGGGTATATGTTCCGGATGTTTTGGGGAGCCTTGGGTCCCTTGGTGGGTACACCGCTGGTTAGACGACTGGATTTGGCGGTGGTGGGGTGCTCCTGTAAAGCTGCTCCTCCACGCTTCTGGTTCGCATAGCAGAGCTGCACTGCTGCTAGCTTCGGTACCAGCAAACCGGCTGTATAAGGGCACGGGATGGTTTTTAGCCCGCATAATGATGCCCGTGATTGGTAGGGAAATGGCCGGTGGAAGGTGGCCAGGGGGCCGCATGAGACTGTGCGAGCCCCCTCTCCTACGTTGCAGAGCTGGAGTTCTGCAGAGGTCTTCTAGGTTGCTGTTCCTTGCAGACTGACTCCTCCAGACTACACACTACCCTTGCACTCCGCCCACCAGGACCTTGATTGGCCCTCTATGCTAAGTGAGGCATGCAGAGTATGGATCTCTGAGTTAACCAGATGACTGCTGGGTCAGAGAATATTGCTGCTGCATTTATGGCTGCAATACCCTCCTGTGACGCACTTGTTGCGGGGCGCCACACTTTGACCTGAGTAAATTCCCATACACACTACATCACTACATATCTGTCAAGCAATTGATCGTTTGATTGACCACCAACTCTCCAAAATGTCCACATAAAATGGGAAAGTCAGTTGAGCCTGTTTGTGTTCTTTATGAGAGACCTGCTGCCAAACGTTGTAGCAACTTATCTCTCCACTATATGAAAGGATCAAATCTTGAGATTCCAGTGCAGGATCCTTGTCTGCTTCAACATCATCTGTCAGGAGACCCCCATATAAGGGGTCACTGTTGACCCATCCCCTGATATTGATGGCTTTGGTTGACTTTTTGTAGGGGCTTTAATAGTTAAAGGTAAAACTTAGTAGTACAGAGAGAAATATTCCCCAAGATGCATATCCTATACTAGTAAATACAGCATAGATGACAACCTTCAGACTGCCCACCATGCTACATGTTTAATAAATGGTCAGACATATAGTTTTGGACAAGCCTGGTCATAGTAATTACTGTATCTATAGTTAAAGGGGTGGGGTACTTTATTTTAAAGGGAATCTGTCAGGTCAAAATCCATATCTAAGTGATCATTTCCTAATTCCTTTCTCTAAGCTTTCTGTATTCATGTATTTCTATTATGCTTGCTCCTATACTCTGCAAACTTCAAAATATTAATTCAATCTGTCAATCACAGTGAGTTCTTTGCGGCCCACTCCCCAAGGAATGAATATTCATGCATCATTACACTGTCTTCCTCTCTGATCTGTCTGCTGTGTGACTCATAGCAGAGCAGAAAGGAGGGGGAAGGAGGTGTATGCCCTTAGAGAACTTCATTGTATGTATCCGAGACATATGTGCAGTGTGTACAGTCTGAGATATTTCTATGTGATTATAAGAACATTTGATCATTTGCTCAGCAGATACACACATTACATGTCTGCAGGAGAACCAACCATCATATAATAGAAATCTTAGATAGGACAGAGCAGGACAAAACACCTCCCCCCTCCCAGCACAGATGGGAGGGACAGAACTCCAGCTTGGGTGGGTGTGGATATTTAAATAACACTTACACAGCAGCCAGACTATTCGGCTGTGAATATAATGAAGAGGACTAATGCACCAGCTCCCTGCAGCGTGTGAAAATGCTATAGCATGGAAACCAGAAATTGTACAGTAATGATTTTACATGTTTTTAAAAGGTCTTCCCAGGCAATATTCAAGGGTCATCATTCCTCCTCTTTTTGCACTCTGTTTTAAAATCTCAACCTCCTCCTTATAGTATGATGTGGAGCCGGATTGCCAGTTCCGGTCCTGCGCAGTATGCGGGTGTATGTTCTGTATGGTACGCTTCCGGTGCATGCACAATGCGCATATTGAAGCCGGGCCGTACACCTGATAAACCCCCACAATGCACTGGCTCAACGTCATACTATCAGGAGGAGACGGGAATTTCAAAACAGGGGGCGAGAAGAGAAGGAATGATGATGCCCAGCAGGGTGTGCTAAGAGCCTGAAAGGTGGGGAGAATGGAGCCCCAGAGACTGCCCATCCCAGTCTACACCGTAGCCTAGAGCCTTATTATCATAGGAATTTGTAAGTTATTCTTCTAAAGCTTTATAATGCAGATTTAGGTCACAGAGGGATGGTTAGCGATCTGCTAGCAAGGTGCATGGACAGGTAGTGGTAGGATAGGGTTCTGAAATGAGCTGACAGGTTTCCTTTAATATATGTATTGTAGACACTAATATATGTCTTACAGGTTCTCGTTCTGCACTTGTTAGTACATTCTTCCTCATAAACTGCATAGTACGTCTGTTCTCAAAATGTCTGCTAATGGAGGAGCATGTGACTAGAGCTGTCCAATGACTGCCTCTAATTTATTATCAGTTTTCATGTGTTCTGATAACTTGAGAAGGCTGATGCCCAGGTCTGATCACATGCTCCTCCAATAGCAGGTATTTTGAGAACAGGTAGGCTGGCCATCTGTATGGAAAGAAGGAAGAGAGCATTTGATATTAGTACGGGCGTTTCAAAATGAATTGTGCAAAAGTAAAGACCTGTAGTTAAGGTAACATCAGTAGTAATTGTCAATGATGGAAAATATTAGATCCTAGTCTATCTTGGTAATTAAGATTTAAAAACTAGTTTCCTTGTTATTTATAGTGCAAGTGAAGGAAAGCCCCAAATGTTTGTGTCAACCATGTATTTCACTCATTGTATGAACACCGGGTGCATGGACAAGTCTTCTATGCACCTTGATGTCTTTGTAAAAAAAATGGAAGCTATTTTGTGATTGGTTGCTATCAGCCACTAAGCCAGTATTGCATTGATCTTCATTCACGGTCCTTTACCACTGATGTTAGTTTAATTACAGGCTTTTACTTTTGCCTTTTATCTTTGAGAATTCCCATATTTATTAATGAAAGCCCTATAATCAAATCCCCTACACATTTCCCCTATATATTAATAAAAGCCTCATAATCAAATCCCTTACATTTTATTGATTATTTTATTAGCTTATATAGTGCTTTTAATTTTGCACAGCACTTTACATTTATTATCATCACTGGGATTACAAATTCCCTATCAGTATTCCCTATCATTATTCCCTATCACTATGTCTTTGGAGTGTTGAAAGAAACCAGAGAAACCGGAGAACCTGGAGGAAACCCACGCAAGCATAGAGAAAACATCCAAACACCTTGCAGATGTGGTAATTGGTGGGATTTGAACTCAGGACCCTGAAGGCCGCTTTACAAGTCGCGATATCGCAACGCAACTACGATAAAAAGTCACGAGGTACGGCCGTTGCAGTTGTTATCGTTGGTGCGTTGTTCATGTAAAAGGGCAACGCGACACGATAACAACGCAACTACGATATCGCAATGTGATTGTGCATGTTCTGCAACCGGTGCAATATTGCATATGCGATCTGGCATGATCGTGCTGTGTGACAGCAAAACTACGATTTGGAGCGCAACTTCCCCAATTCACTCCAATGTTACATGGTCGTTCCCTGAGCGCTGATACCCAGCGCAAAGAAAGGGGCGTACACCATCGTAGTTGCGTTGCCTGCTGATATCTCCCTGTGTGACATCTCCTATGCGATCTTGGCCAAGTGCCAAAAATGTGCGCGCTCCCGTGAAATCAAACATTATTGCGACGTGTAAAGCGGCCATAAGGCTGTAAGGCTGAAGTGTTGCCCTCCCTTCTGATAAAATATCTAAAAAAGTGGACAACTCTTGTAAGTACAATCCCTGAACAAAACCACATCTAATCTACTTAGTGACAAAACAGTTAACTTATTTGTTGTTTCAAAAAAAAACTAATGACTGAAACCTAATAAGCTGCTTTGTGAATTTAATAAAATTAGACTTTTAAATAGGCTTCACAGAAAGGTTATTACTGACGCACAAGCTAGAAGCAAGTTTAAAAGCCGCTCTACATGAAAGTTTGTATTGGTGATGCCAATTACCGCTCTAAAGAAATCAAGTTTAGATGCCAGATATTTCCTTCGGTGCAAGTTGTTTGTTCCAAAAAAACTGGCGTATTAGCTATATTATAGGAGACCACAGACATTGGTGTTCAGTACTTTGTGTTCCCAAGCCACACGCATGATCACTTTCTTTATGATTGAATTCTATGGCTATTAATTGCTTTGTTTTACTCTAATTCCTCTCTTGTAAAAGAAAACAGCATTTTGCTTGTTTATCCTCTCCTGGAAGGTCTTCTTTTTTGCTCCTGCACCATCTGGCTCCCATCGGGGAGTCATCATACTGAGCCTTCAATGTTTTTCCTCTTCTTTCCACCACTTAACACAAGCAAAGCAGAGTACTTATGTATGTATGAATCTGTTTTTCTGGACGGCCATCAGGAGCTTTTCTCTGCGGCTGATCCTGGGTGCTGCATTTCGGCTTTAGCTATTTACCGAGAGCTCATCTCATTTTGGATTTTACTAAGGGCTTGTTCTTATGTAGGACAAATGATCCATCCTGTCCGTTCCTCTAAATAATGACACAATTAAACTGATATCCCATTCTTCACTGTAAAGTGGGGCTGTACCGAGCGGCAATCGGAGACACTGTGTACACGAAAATGATTGATGGAAATGATAGGATTGGGGAAGATTTAACAAGTTGTTATGGTTACTGAGCCTACAAGTAACTTAGATTAAAATCATTTTCTATTCACCGACATTGTCCTGAACAGTCGAGGAAGTAAAGCATCGAGAAAGGAAATTAATGAGAAATTGACTTACAGAATATTTATGCAAATTTCAAGTTGTCCATTTTTTCCGGCTCCATCATCAAACCTCTTGCAAACAAACAATCCCACAGCACAAATTCAATTTATTTCCTGCCACACAAATTTTCCATTCTTTAGTGGATATTGCTTCGTTTTGTTTATTTCAACTGCTTCATATCAAAGAGTGATAATGAAAGAGATTGTTTCAGATAGAATTATGCTTAAAGGGACTCTAACCTATTCTTTGTTCCTTTTTCCTGCAATTTTTTTTCCTATCTCGTTCTATATTCTGTTTATGTAATAATGCATATAAAAAAATCAATATATATATAAAAAAAAAATATAAAAATCATCTTATGATCTAGTAAGCTGCCTTAAGCATAATACATGCTTGAGAAAAAGGGTAAAAAAATGTAATATGGAACTGTGAGTTAGTTTACACCTTTGCAATCAATCTTTGGTTAAAAATGCCCTACTATTTTCTCCATTAGAGGTGGCTTACTTATGGCCACTTTACACGTCCCAACATCGTTCCAATATTGTATACAACTGCGCGGGAGCGCGCATTTTTTGGGCAGAAATCCAAGATCGCATAGGAGATGTCACACAGCGCGATATCGGCAGGCAACACAACTGCAATGTCTACGCCCCCTTGTACGGGCGACCCAGGAACGACCATTTAACATGGGAGAGAATAGGGGAAGTTGTACTCCAGATCATTGTTGGGCTGTCACACAGCACGATCCTGCCAGATCGTCCATCCAATATCGGCCAGTTGGAGAGCCTGCTCATTTCTCCCCCGATATCGTTTTGGCATCGTTCCTGCTTCGAATTGTACATTTACACCGGACAATGCACGAACGATATCAGGGCCAACGCACGAACCACGTGACTTTTTGTCGGAGTTGGACGCCGATATCGGGACGTGTGAAGTGGCCATTATTCTTGTGTGTAAAAGAACTGCAGACAACTTTTTCTGAATTTGATACCTAATCTATTCTGGCTCCCTCACCAATCAAGAAACTACGTACAAATTGCTCTTTGGTGGAATAGAACTTGGACTATCTTAGGGGGCCGTCACACGCTGCGACATCTTTAGCGATATTGTAAGCGATCACGTGCACGCGCAATCGCTTACAATATCGCTCACATCGCTGGTGAGATGTCACACAGACAGACTCACCAGCGATGCGGAGCCGCGATCTCGCTCGTTACTATGGTACACATCGGGTAACTAGGCGCCGCGCGTCGCTTAGTTACCCGACGTGTATCATAGTTACCATCTCCCAGCATAGGCGCGGTCGCTGGGAGATGGATCATCGTGGTGTCACACACCACGATGATGCAGATCGTTGCATCGTTCATCGCTAGATCTGAGAACCGAACCTCAGATCAGCGATGTCACGATCAAGCGATTTACCATCGTAAATCGCTTGATTACATGCAACGATATCTTGCCCGATATCGCTTAAGCGATCAAAAAGGAGATCGCTTAAACGATATCGGGCAAGATATCGTTCCGTGTGACGGCCGCCTTACAAAGCTTGTCTTTTTAAGGGGCCTTTCACACTTGCGGTTTTTTCCTGATTTGGAAGATCAGGAAAACACCTGATTCTTACAGGATTCATTTTTTTTGCCCATTCTCTTTAATGATTTCAGGACAAAACATGAAGCAACAAGATTCTACCTGACAAAATTAAAGTGAATGGGCAAAATACTGTAAGAATCGGGTTTTGCCTGATCTTCCAAATCAGGAAAAAATCGCAAGTGTGGAAGGCCCCTAATGTTATTTTTATTGAAAGTTATGTCAAAGTGGTTGCAAACATAAAAACAAGTCAAGCAAGTTATAATAATAATACAATTGAAACAGTAGAACAATTTTAAGATCATAACGGCGAACTTTTAAGAGAGTAAAAGGAGAGATGCAACTCCTAGGGGTGCAGTTGTGAAGAGGTCCTTTAAAAGATCATAGACTGGTCCTTACAAAAATTGCAATGAAGTGTTAAGTATAAATTAGTGATGCGCGAGTCTCTACTAACATAGGAAGTTCTGGAGAGTCGATAAGTAGTCAAATCCATGACGTCTGCAAGGGTCAGTATAGCACCATTAGGACTTGTCCACATTAGTATGATAGTGAGAAGTTGTCCACCGTTAAGCCTTGGTGAAGATGGGGAGAGAAAGGGAGAAAGTAAGAGAAGAGGAGAAAGGAGAGACTATGGAAATAAAGAAGATAAAAGGAGAAAGGATGAGAAGAGGAGAAAGGAGAGAGTATGGAAATAAAGAAGGGGGTGGTATGGGCGACAATGAGGCCAGAGGAGTGAAAGGGGTGAGGGGGGAGGGATTAGGGATGTTCATTCGACAGAGGGAGACTTACAAAGCTTGTTTATGAGGCATATTGTCATGCTGGGTCCTTATTGCTTATCTGGTTGCCCTGTCCTGAGTTAGTGCTATTCAGCAAGAAAATTGAACTACATTAATGGAAAATGAGCACTTTTGGATTGTATTTTTATGCTCTCCAGACCCCCAAACAATACTAGCTCTCCAAACATAATTTACATTTAAAGGGACACTGTCAGGTCATTTTTCAGTATGACACTAATAATACTGTTGAATAGTGCCTGAGTAGTTCTTTGAAAATATGTAAAAATAATTACTGTACCCTTTGTGGTTCTCTTGCTATAAGCATCTGCACATCCTGCAGGCAGCTTTTGCATTACTTTTACTCATTACTTTCACAGTTGAATACTCCACAGTATGTATATGATATTTAAAGGTCCACATCCACGGAAGGTGTTATTGTATCCCTCCCCTCTGTGCTCTGTGTCTCCTGCTAGTGTAGTGTAGAGGAGCTTTCATTTTCATTTCTGCCTGTCCTGATTCTGAGGGGGAGAGGGGAGATGGCAGGCACATAGCTCATCTAGATCACAAAAAAGACAGTGCAAAAACGTCCAAAAAATATATCACTGCTATAAAAGTAAAAAGCAAGTGCAAAATAGTGTCAACAGCAGGGTTCTTAGTTAGTACGTTTTTTGCAAAAAAGGTACGGAAGCCGTTCTAACCACTCCACGGTGACCCCTATCAGAACGGTCCTAGACTAACGTATTTAAAACTGGCTCAGTATCAGTTTCTCATTAGTTTCTTGTCCTGCAAGTTGAGAAGTGCTCCACCCCTTCTCACTGAGCCTGAACACATAAATTGCTGTTTCTACCTTGTGTGCCCATAATGAATCTGGCCCTGCTGCATCCTGCATCTATGAGGTATGTTCACACTAGATCAGGTTTTAAATACGTTAGTCTAGGACCGTTCTGATAGGGGTCACCATGGAGTGGTAGAACGGCTTCCGTACCTTTTTTGCAAAAAACGTACTAAGAACCCTGCTGTTGACACTATTTTGCACTTGCTTTTTACTTTTATAGCAGTGATATATTTTTTGGATGTTTTTGCACTGTCTTTTTTGTGATATATATTCTTGGTGGAGTGAACACGGTTTACAGCCCTGTTCACATTGTGATCTGGCTCAGTATCAGTTTCTCACATAGCTCATCTAGGTAGTAATAATAATAATTGTATTTATATGCAAGTGGGATCCATGGAGCCTCGTTTAAGAGTCTCCAACACAGGACTAGCCAGATATCCCTCCAGGGAACGACCTAGCCCTGGGGTGGACTCCTTGCCGAGACTACCATAACCACCATATTAAGTGGCCCTTTCAGTCACTATCCCGCTCAGTTACGAACTTAAGGATATGACAAGGGAATTACCAAAGACAGTTGTTTCGGGGTATTGCCCCTCATCAGTGTGGAGTAGGATTCTGGCTAGGTGGGAGCAATGCCTGGTAGACCAACATCACAAAGCTCTCACTGATCTCACGGAGACCAGTCTAGGAAAACACTGCGGGCAGCTAGATAAAGCGCTCAAACACAGTGAAATCCATGGTGCTTTGCCCCCTGGAAATCTGAATATGCAAATGAAGTCTGTGGAGCCTCGTTTAAGAGTCTCAGACACGGGACTAGACAGATATCCCTCAAGGGAAGGACCTAGCCCTGGAGTGGACTCCTTGTGGAGACCACCATAACCACGATATTAAGTGGCCCTTTCAGTCACTATCCCGCTCAGTTACAAGCTTAAAGGGAACCTGTCAGGTGGTTTATGCCTCCCCAGTTATCACTATCTATACTTGCAGCTTTATAATACTATTCTAATCATCCCTGTCTGAGCTCAGAGTGTAATGTGAAAGGTGAAAAAAAAGCATTTATACACTTACATTTCAGTCCCCACCTTGGAGGAGGGGGACTGTCAGGCAGGATAATAGTTAACTCACTTTTAACTTGGATAGCTAAAGGACCTGTGTGATGTAACAATCATGTTACCTTAGTGGGCAGAGCTAAGCCAGCAAACATATTAAGTTCTATGAGAACGTAGCTCCGCCTATTGTAGTCACATGGTTGTGACATCACATCAGGTCTCCCAACATGTTCTAGCACAAGGCTGAAATGTTAAAGGGAACCAACCACCCCAAATGACCCCCCCGGACTGTTAATATGTGCCCCTACATCCAGCACACACATTTGGGGCAATCGTTTTTGCTAAAAAAACTGTTTAGTAGAAGCTAAGATATATGTTTATAAAGTTTAATAAATTCCGACGGATGGGTGTTACCTCGCTTTGTCCACGTGCAGTGCTCGTGTCTGTGATCCTCCTCTCCCTCCTCCCCTCTCAATTTCTAAGAGCCAGCCGCGTCATGAAAGGGGCGGGGCTAAATCGCGGCGAACCCCGCCCCCTTTCATGACGCGATTTAGCCCCGCCCCTTTCATGACGCGGCCAGGCTCTTAGAAATTGAGAGGGGAGGAGGGAGAGGAGGATCACAGACACGAGCACTGCACGTGGACAAAGCGAGGTAACACCTATCCGTCTGGATTGATTACACTTTATAAACATATATCTTAGCTTCTACTAAACAGTTTTTTTAGCAAAAACGATTGCCCCAAATGTGTGTGCTGGGTGTAGGGGCACATATTAACAGTCCGGGGGGGTCATTTGGGGTGGTTGGTTCCCTTTAACTATTAACTTGCCAAACAGTCCCCTTCCTCCAAGCTGGGGACTGACTGCCTCATTACATAAGGAAATGTCAGTGTATAAATGCTTTTTTTTCACCTTTCACATTACACTATGAACTCAGACAGGGATGATTAGACTGGTATTATGAAGCTGCAGGTACAGAGAGTGATAGCTGGGGAGGCATAAACTAGCTGACAGGTTCCCTTTGAGGATATGAGTGCTTTAGCCAGCTGCCGCAGTGTTTTCCTCGACTGGTCTCCCTGAGATCAGTGAGAGCTTTGTAATGTTGGTCTACCAGGCATTGCTCCCACCTAGCCAGAATCCTACTCCACACTGATGTGGGGCAATACCCTGAAACAGCTGTCTGTGGATGGATACCTGGCTTTGGTAATTGAGCGGGATAGTGACTGAAATGGATACTTATATATGGTGAAGATGGTGATCTCCGCAAGGAGTCCACCGCAGGGCTAGGTTCTTCCCTGGAACATAATCCGCAACACTTTATAATTCAGAGAGTATACAATACAAAACAATACAATAATTTAATACAATACAGTAATATGATAAAATACATACAGATAATATGAGACAAAAAAAATCTGAAACCATGAGGAGTGAGGTCCCTGCTCGAAAGCTTACAATCTATGAGAAAATAGAGGAGTCACAAAAGGTAATGGTAAAAAGTGCCATCATAATCATATATGGTCCAGCCATCAATACAATAAACCAGATGGTGGCCCGATTCTAATGCATCGGATATTCTAGAATATGTATGTAGTTGACATGCTGTGACTGACAGAACTTGTTCAATCAACATGAGTGAACTACACTGTTCCTCCTGTCACCACTCCTCCGTCTCTCCTCCTGTCCCCACTCCTCCTGTCACCTTTCCTCCATCTCTCCTCCTGTCACCGTTCCTCCATCTCTCCTCCTGTCCCCACTCCTCCTGTCACAGCTCCTTTATCTCTCCTCCTGTCACAGCTCCTCCTGTCCCCGTTCCTCCATCTCTCCTCCTGTCACCGCTCCTTGTGTCCCTGGTCCTCCGTCTCTCCTCCTGTCACTGCTCCTCCTGTTCCCGCTCCTCCGTCTCTCTTCCTGTTACCGCTGCTCTTGTCCCCACTCCTCGGTCTCTCCTCTTATCACCGCTCCTCCATCTCTCCTCCTGTCACCGCTCCTCTGTCACTCCTCCTGTCCCTGCTCCTTCTGTCACCGCTCCTCCTGTCACCACTCCTCCTGTCCCCGCTCCTCCTGTCACCGCTCCTCCGTCTCTCCTCCTGTCACCGCTCCTTGTGTCCCTGCTCCTCCGTCTCTCCTCCTGTCACTGCTCCTCCTGTTCCCGCTCCTCCGTCTCTCTTCCTGTTACCGCTTCTCCTATCACCGCTTCTCCTGTCACCGCTCCTCCATCTCTCCTCCTGTCACCGCTCCTCCGTGTCTCCTCCTGTCATCGCTTCTCCTATCACCGCTTCTCCTGTCACCCCTCCTCCATCTCTCTTCCTGTCACCGCTCCTCATGTCACTGCTCCTCATGTCACCGCTCCTCCATCTCTCCTCCTGTCCCCGCTCCTCTGTTTCTCCTCCTGTCCTCGCTCCTCCTGTCCCCGCTCCTCCATCTCCCCTCCTGTCCCCGGTATTCCTATTCCCGCTCTTCCGTCTCTCTTCCCGTCACCGGTCCTCATGTCACTGCTCCTCATGTCACCGCTCCTCCGTCTCTCTTTCTGTCACTGTTCCTCTGTCCCCGCTCCTCCGTCTCTCCTCCTGTCCCCGCTCCACCAGTTCTCGCTCCTCCGTCTTTCCTCCTGTCATCGCTCTTCCTGTCACTGCTTCTCCTGTCCCCACCCTCTGTTTCTCCTCCTGTCCCCGTTACTCCGTCTCTCCACCTGTCCCTGCTCTTCCTGTTCCCGCTCCTCTATCTCTCTTCCTGTCACTGCTCCTCATGTCACCGCTCCTCCTGCCCTCCTGCACCCTCCGCTCCTCCTGCCCTCTTGCCCCCCCTGCTCCTCCTGTCACCGCTCCTCTGTCTCTTCTTATTTCAGCGCTCCTTCTGCCCCCTCTGCTCCTCCTGCCCCCCCTGCCGCCTCTGCTCCTCCTGCCCCCTCTGCTCCTTTTGCCCCACCTGCCCCCTCCACTCCTCCTGCCCCCTCCGCTCCTCCTGCCCCTCCTGCCCCATCAGCTTCTCCTGCCCTCTTCTCCTCCACGGTAATAATAAAAATAAAAAAATAATAAATAAGAAAAATCCTCAGTGAGGATACTCACCTGTCTGCCGGCTCGCTCCACCTCCGATATGTCTTGTAGATCCCAGGGCAGGACCTGTTGTTGCCTGGAAAACCGATCAGCTGATCGGTCACATGACCGCCCTGTAGGAGCTAGAAGACTGAGGTGGAGCGAGCCAGCGGATGGGTGAGTATACTCACTGAGCATTTTTTTTTTTTTTTTTATTACCATGGAGGAGCAGGGGGGCAGGAGGAGCAGAAGGACCGGAGGGGGCAGGAGGAGTGGAGGGGGCAGAACGGAGGTCACGTGTAGGGCGATAGACCGAGATAAGGGAGGAGATGTAGGGTGGTGCAGAACTGTGGAGGGCTTTGTTTGTGAGAGTGATAATTTTATATTGTACTCTGTAGCAAATGGGCAACCAGTGCAATGACTGGCACAGGGTAGAGCGGCATCGGTGAAGCGGTTGGAGAGGAATACGATTCGTGCTGCTGCATTCAGGATGGATTGAAAAGGAGAGAATTAAGTAAAAGGGAGAGTGATTAGTAGAAAATTGCAGTAATCCAGACAAGAATGGATAAGTGTGACAGGGTGCATCCACATGATCAGGAGATGCAGCGTTTTGGATGCAGCGTCTTTGTGCTGCGTCCAAAATGCTGCGTCGTACAGTATTAGCATAGTGGATGGGATTTCAAGAAATCCCATCCTCACTATGTGTAATCCGTCCGCAGCGTGTTTGGAGCTGCGGTGCGGGTTGCCGCCATTCTGCTCCTCCGCAACATGTTTATTTCATGCTGTGGAGTCGGAAGCTGCTCCCATCAGGTGAATGCAGGGAGAAGCCGCCCTGCATCCGCCGCACATGGTGAGTACAGGGTGGCTGCAGTCTCCTTGCGGCCACCCGCGGTTTCACTCAGGTCCGGAGGAGCTGTGTCCAACACACAGTTCCTCTGGACCGTGAGTATGCAACCTTGGAGTTTTCGCAGAGTCAATGGTAAAAAACAGTCAAATTCTAGAGATATTTTTGAGGTGTAGGTAACACGAGCGAGCGAGTGATTGGGTGTGGGGAGTGAAAGAGAGATGTCAAATATGACCCCAAGGCAGCGAGCATGCTGCTGCGGGGTAATGGTAGAACCACATACAGAAATGGCAATATTAGGTTTAAGAAGATTAGTAGATGGAGGAAACATGAGGCGTTCAGTTTTTGCCAAATTCAGTTTAAGGTACAGAGAGGATATGATGTTAGAAGCAGCAGACAGACAATTACTGGTATTTTGTAGTAATGTAAGGGTGATGTCAGGAGACGATGTGTATAATTGGGTATTGTCAGCATAGAGATAGTACTGAAAACCAAATCTACTGATGGTTTGTCCAATGGGGGTGGTGTATAGAGAGAAGAGAAGAGTACCTAGGACTGAACCCTTAGGAACCCCAACCATGAGGGGCGGAGGAGAAGAAGAGGAGCCTGTGAAAGATACAGTGAAGGAGCGGTCAGAGAGGTAATAGGAGAACCAGGAGAGAGCAGTGTCCTTGAGCCTAATAGAGCGGAGCATAGAGAGGAGGAGTTGGTGATCCACTGTATCGAATGCAGCGGAGAGATCCAGGAGAATCAGTAGGGAGTAGTGACCATTAGATTTAGCAGTTAGTAGATCAGAGACTTTAGTGAGGGCAGTTTCAGTAGAGTGTGAGGTGCAGAAGCCGGATTGTAGAGGGTAAAGAAGTGAAATATCTGAGAGATAGCAGATCAGAGGGGAGTGGACCAAGCTTCAGGAGTTTAGAGATTAAGGGGAGATTAGAGACCGGTCTGTAATTAGCAGCAGAGGTCTGGTCGAGGGATTTTTTTTAGTAATGGGTGAATGTTTGAATGAGGAGTGGAAAACACCAGATGTGAGGGAAAGATTAAATATTTTTGTCTGGTGTGTGGTGACAGCTGGGGAAAAGGATTGAATGGAGATGTAAGGGACATAGGGTCACTGAGGCAGTGTAGTAGGGCGGAGAAGATGCAAGGCGCCAGGTAACTTCTTCCTCTGTGACCGGATCAAAGACCAAAAGTGAGTTGGATGACGTGCAGGAGGGAGGAGAATGCATGATGTTCTGAGGCTGTAAGGAAATTTCCTGTTGTATGTGGTCAATTTTGTCTTTAAGGTAAGGCAATCCCTTTCAACTGTTGTTCTGAGCACAAGCCTGTGCTGTCTGTGAGAGATTCTGTGTGTTTTTATTTGAATATTTGTTTTGCTACAGACAGGATGATACAATCATGTGAGTGATTTCCACTGAACTTTGCTTGTTGAACAGTGCAGACCAGGCAGTGAGGTCACTACAGGAATATTCATTCCTTGGGGGAGTGCAGCAGAGAGTTAGGTAATTACTGTGATTGACAGATGGAATTAATCTCTTTATTTGCTGTTTACTTAGGAAAGGGGGTGACTCTAAATAAAAAAAATATGAATGGAAAGAGCTTCACCTGAGGAATTAAAAAATGATATCAGTTACATATGGGTTTTTGACCAGGCAGATTCACTTTAATGGTTACTTATGAGCACATGCTTGTTTATAGAAGTAGTAGTTGTCTAGATATCTACTTTTTTGTAGAGAACTAATCTTCCTAACTTGAGAAAATACAGTGTAATGTAATGCAATATGCAAGTATGGCAGGCAGTGCACTTGGGACGTGTCAATGCTCTAAGAAGAAGCAGTTGAAGTGATTTGACATGCCTCAGTGCACGTCCAGCCTGATCTGTGCATAGCTTCTTTGCTAGATTTCTCATGACTGTCACATCATACCTCCAAATGTGGTATTTTTATTCCAAATCGTAAGTATGGGGGCCAAGCACCAATTCAGCCATATCACTACTTCTATATGTAAAAATGTGATCACATATCTGCTTTGACATTATCCTCCAGTATGGTGGGTCCAGGGCTCTGCCACCCCCACCCTGAAGGATACTGTAAGGTTGTACAAGTGTGAATGTAGCTTTCCCCCCATATGGCCATATTCATGACTTCTGGAGCTGATGGTGAATGTCCCTAACAACCAGCATATGTCAGGTTTAGAAACAGCCAAGTAGGGCCATTTTCTGGAAGGTTTTTGAGAAGTTTTCTTCTAGATTTCACTTATGAAGTATATTTGAAAGTTTATTGTAATCACTTGCTCATCATTATTAATAAATAAAAATTTAAACGGCGGTTACACTTTAAGACTGGGCCATAGATTAACCTTCCAGCAGGACAATGACCATAAGCATATTACAAGAGCTACAATGGATGGTTTAGATCAAAGCATATTTATGGGTGTGAATGGCCCAGTCATAGTCCAGACCAAAAGCCCATTGACAAACTGTGACAAACCCTGAAAATTGCTGATCAGATGTCTTCATCCCATCTTACCGAGCTGAAGCTATTTTGCAAAGAAGAGTGGCAGACGTTTCATCCTCTAGCAGTGCAGAACTGGTAGGGGCATACCCCAAAAGACTTGCAGCAGTAATTGCAGTGATATGTGCACATGTGACTCGCCCAGGGCAGGGTACTCAGGGCTCGGGCTCGGTTACGGTCTGGGGTGTCACGGGTGGCTGCCCGAGGCTGTAGCCCTGGGGGTCAGTGAAAAGGGGGGTATTTACAGGGAGTATTTACAGTTTTGTCTTCGTGACGCCACCTGCTGTGTCTGGTGAGGGGTCACCAGCGCCGCTACAGTCCTCTGGTGGGATTGTGGCTGTGATGGAATAGTCCCCGCAGGCAGGACTGGGACCTCCAGGGCAGAGTGGTGAGGTTGGGCAAGATTCAGCAGAGTTGGGTCGGTTGACAGGATAGGACAAGTCTAAAGAGGGGCACGGTGAGGGAGTAGAAAGAAGGCAAACACACTCAGGCAAATGGTCCCAAGCACTGACGGGTAGCTGGCTGCACAGTGGGCTCCCACAGCAAGTGGGTGTAAGGCCTCCTGCTCCTTTTTTATTCTCTGAAGCACAGTCTATTAAATCAGGACTTGCCTCCACTCTCTTCTCTGATCTTTTTATCCTTCCCTCCTGTGCGATCTGTGGGACAACCTTCTCTTGGTTTCTGCAGCGTCCTGCTATTCCTGGCTCCCTTGCTTTGACTCTCTCAGGAGACCGGGTAGCTGTAACTCCCTCGGTGCTCAGGGGTTTCCTGTGGGACTTGTAGTTCTCCACTGGTGCGGATCCCCAATATCCGGCTTCTCTCTCTCTCTCCTGTCTCTGGAACGAGCTCACAGCTGGAACTGCCTGTTCCTTACTGCTGATTCTGCTTCTTTTCTCCTTGCCTTCAGTCCCACTTAGGCTGGTGGGACGCTGAAGGGCTCCTCTGGATCTCTGGCCTGTGCCTTCTCGTGGCACCAGCACCAGAACCTTCCTGCATCTCTTCTAGCGTCTGCTACACTCTAACTAACTCCGCCCCCAGCAGCAGTATTTATAGAGGATCCTGCCTAAGTGCAGCAGGTTGAGCTCCCCTACTGTGCCGGGGTGGAAGGTGTTGTTTGTAGTAGAACCTGCTGTGGAAACCCAGTTGTGCAGCAGGGAGATATGTGGTTACCTGCGTTGGCAGGGCGCCACACATACTTTACCAAGAACATAATGTAGGGTGGTACGGGATGGTAGTCATGGGCGAGGGATTTATCCTGGATGCTCCAACAAGCTATACGGCTGGGTGCATTGATTTGAATGGTGAAGATCATATCTCTGAGCAGGCATCATGTCACCATGGCCTTTGGCACGCCAGGACCAGATAGTTGTTTAGACTGAGACGGAGACCAACAATTTTTTATAAACAGCAGTCTTTTACCTAACAGTTGCCCAGTTCTTTCAGTATTAACAGCAATAACAATAGCTTAAACACTGTTTTAGTTAACACAGCACAGCATGAGACTCAGTCCCAGTTCTTACTGGTCTGTTTATGATCTATCTGGACCTATGAGCTCAATAACAACACAGCCCAACACAACAGTACAGTCTCTGACAGTCACACTTGTCATTAACGATGTTCACATTAACTTCCAACAAATATCACAGACTCCAGGGTCTCAAATCACTAGGTAAGGAATGGAGTAGCAGGCTCTCAGACACTTCCAGGTGAAGGTCTCTTCTCCCCATACAGAAGGGGGTAATGGCTGCCTTCACCAAAGTACCAGTGAAAAGCCTTATGCTCGCAGACAGGGGATTCCACACAGGAAAGTCAACTACGGCACTTGCAATGCTAAGAATCTGATACCTTGAAGGCAATGGCGCGTGGCCAATTGTCCGTACTCCAGCTCCTTGAATCTTAGGCTGCTCATCCGAGGATAGGTATCTGACCCTCTAGTTGTTCCTGTCTGATGTCTCAGTCAACACCTGAAAATAACATTATCTTACTCTAATCTCAAGGTTGCTCTTCTCAGGACTCACCCACTGCATGCGGCCTTGATAACCTGTCTGACTTGTACGTCCATACTAGTCACTAGTAGGGCCCTGTCTGCTATCATGTAGGACTCTAGAGACAAACGTCCGCCATTATGGGCTAATCCCAACAGTTAGCTATTCTTGACGGGCAGAATGTCCTTTCAAAACATCCTACATAACATTCCTATACCTTATACATTATGCACTACACCTACAGTCATATGAAAAGTTTTTTTTTGCCTGAGGAAGAGCAGTCTGCTGTGAAACGCGTTGGCTCAATAAACGGACATCAAACTACCTTCCTGCTTGGTGGTCTGCGGAATCTAGACTGGCTTTTTTCTACCTAACATATGAAAAAGTTTGTAAATAAAAAACGGACACGTTTGGGCTCACCTGGTTTGGGTGCTCTGAGGTAAAAAATCAAGTCACTTAAATATGGAACCTCGGCACACCAAATAAGTATGAAGACAGGAAATGTTGAAAAAAGAAAGATTTTTTTTTTTATTGGACATGTTCCAGCATAGTCAAAATCCAACATTTCGGGCCTTTATCAAGGATTATCTACATGGATATGAACATATAACAGAACATAGGATGAGTGTACATAATATGTTGATGTTTCAATCAAAAAAAATACATTCCAAAATTGAGTATTAGATCATAATAAGACCATACAGATGAATTTTTTGCATAACAGGTATGGCAAAATAAGCAAAGAGATAAATACATCTTGTGTTATTATCACACTGAGTAATTAATCAGCAAAAAAATTAATTAAGTATGCAATGTTTTACCTATAAGCTGGGTGTCCGTGCCTACGAGTCTATGAAGTGCGGTCTGACGTCACGTTGTGCGGGCGTGCTTTGTCGCGGCCATGTGGTATATAGTGAAAAATGTGAAATAAATCATTTATAACATAGGTACGGAAATAGGAGAACAACGGAGAGAATGGGGGGAGGGTGTGCCCCACAGTAATGTGATCTACCCAGAAGAAGAGTTAGAGAGCGGAAAAGTGAAAACTTATAACTGAGTCCTATATTACCATTACTTACATCCTGCTAGGTTGCCACCTATAGCTGAGTAATATCAGCTATGGTGCTTACCTTACAATGAAAACGTAGCTTGTTATGATCCATGTTTATTTCATTCTCTCCTTTGTTTTACTATTTCCGTACCTATGCAAGATGATGCTGCAGGTGTTTGGAGGTGGTCTGTGGATTGTTCTTGACTGTTCTCACCATTCTTCTTCTCTGCCTTCTGATATTTTTGTTGGCCTGCCACTTCTGGCCTTTACAAGAACTGTCCCTGTGGTCTTCCATTTCCTTACTATGTTCCTCACAGTGGAAACTGACAGGTTAAATCTCTGAGACAACTTTTTGTATCCTTCCCCGAACAACTATGTTGAACAATCTTTTTTTTCAGATCATTTGAGAGCTGTTTTGAGGAGCCCATGATGCCACTCCTCAGAGAAGATTAAAATAGGAGAACAACTTGCAAGTGGACACCTGAAATAGCTTTTCTCATGATTGGATACACCGGGTTATGAAGTACAAAGCTCAATGAGGTTACCAAACAAATTTAGTCCTTCAGTAAGTCAGTAAAAAGTAGTTAGGAGTATTCACATCATTAAAATCAGAAGGGTGCCCATACTTTGGCACCTGTCAAATTTTGAAATAATGCATATTTCACATTTTCGGTTAGTGCAATAAACCTAATTTCAAACCTGAAATATTACTGTGTCCATCAGTTATTACATATATCACACTGAAATAGCTGTTGCAAAAAAAACCAATTTAAACAAAAAAAAGAGTAAGATTAAGAGGGGTGCCCAAACTTTTTCATAATGACTGTATAACCATTTCATTACCTTTTACATAAAGAAGTGCCATACATGTACCACATACATACATTATATTACAATACATGTCAAAATTAAAGTTCACATGATACAATACATACAAAAACTCATGATATTACATTATTCACATTACAATACATCAGTCCGGTTGGTGTATTCAAGGAGAAACATGACTGTTAGTCCAACCCCTTACAGAAACATTTCTCTTTTTTGGAGACTGGAAATATTAGAGGTATACAGCTGTATACTCCTGTAGATATGTTCATGGGCACTTCTCAAATATTCCTTCCATTAAAAAGCAAAGCACACTAAAAGTAAGAGTTTACTTCTTGGCAATGAACCTGTTAAGTGTTTGCAGCTGCCTGGGAAAATGGATTTGTACAAAGGTAATCTTGTGCTTTCTCCTCCGCTCTGATCCACCAGGCTTACTTTACTTGCTGGCCTCATGACACTGGGATTTATAGCTACTTTTCTATGGATACAGCAAATTAATGATGAACACAGGTACTCTATGTACTGGGCGCTGTAACTTAAGCACTGTATCGCTGAGCACTTGTGCAAAAGCTACATCAGGAATAGCATCAAAGTGCTTTTTAAGTGTCGTGTAAAAGAGCATTAGGTCTTGCGTTTCGGATGATGAGATAAACAATCATAGCAAGAATAACCTTCAGGGGGGCAAGAACAGGGATAAATGTGCTCCTTTTTTAATGATGCACTTGTAGCTGATGTACAATAATTTTACATATGCATTGTTTAGTCCGATGAACAGAAACAGGATCATGTGCATTTTGAATAGATATTTAATTTTGTATTTATTTTCCTAGTAAATTTTGAAATCATACACTTTTTAATACACAGATTAATGAATGCTTACTTTTCCCCTCTGCTTGGTACATACCAATACCAAGATGGGTGGCATGTGTTGACTGCTTTGCAGTCCATGTGTGTTGCTGCTGTAGTTTAAGTTTGAGTGTTAATCTCCCAAGAGCTGCTGTAGTGTGCGGCTTTGCAGGTGAAGGTGAGGAGAGGGGTGTCAGAGCATTCAGATCCCCACTCCTTTAGCCTTTAAGTAGTTCCACTTCCTTCCACTGGATGTCACAGATAGAGTTTAGTGTCTACTAGGACCCTGTGCAGTGAAGACATGTATGCTGGTGCTGTTTCCTTCCATAGGAGTTGCTGTATTTTCCCACTGTGTGGGTGGAGGTAGGGTTTCTTAGCCTAGGGCTTATCCGGAGGATAGGGTTAGGGTGGCAATCCAGACCTCCTCGCCATCTGAGGTACTTCTGGGAGCAGGGTGAGCCAGAGACTTCCAGTCTAAGGGTCAGACAAGCTCCTCTGAATGCCCTTAACTAATTTAACTTTCCTGCTTCCTGATTCCCTATCTGCTATACCACCCCATGGCAATGGGTGGCTGGGCATGATAAGCTTATGGGGTCAGCCAGTAGGATTTGATGTGAATTTCAACCTTTCAAAATTCTTAGTAAATTACAGTCCTTTAAGGGAAACTGTCAGCTTGGTTTTACCCCCTATCCTATCCCTACCAGTCCCTGCACCTTGGTAGCACATCCCTAACCATCCCTGTCTGAGCTAAAACAGCATTATATTGCTTGAGAAAAATGATTTATTAATTTACATTGTCCTATGGTAATGAGGCCCCTGGCTACGGCATAGACTGACATGGGCGGCTTCAGATTTCCATTCTCTCCTCCTCACTGCTCTTATCATGGCTCGTTGGACGTCATCATTCCTTCTCCTGTGCGCCCCCTATTTTGAAAATATGCCTCCTCCTCATAGTATGACATGCACTCAGATGTTATTTCTGGTCCTGCGTAGTGCGTGGGTTTATGGGCTGTACAGGCCACCTCCAGCGCATGCGCAGTGCACATATTGAAGCTGGTCCTTTCACCTGATAAGCCCCCTACAATGCACAGGACTGAAAATGACGTCCGGTTGCGCGTCATACTGTGAGGAGGAGGTGGGATTTTCAAAATAGGCAGCGTGCAGGAGAAGGAATGATGACACTGGTGCATGGTAACAGCAGCGAGGGGGGAATATGGAGACCCGGAGACCGCCATGTCAGTCTATGGAGGTAATCTGGAGGCCTCATTTCCATAGGAATATATAAGTTAATAAATAATTTTTCTCAAGCATTATATTGCAGTTTTAGCTCAGAGAGGGATGGTTAGGGATGTGCTAGCAAGGTGCAGGGACAGGTAGTGGTAGGATATGGGGCTAAAATGAGCTGACAGGTTTCCTTTAAAAGTTTGGGAAGCTTGGGATGGACATATCTCTACATGTGTCCATTGCCACTAAACATTTTGTCTGCTTTATGACCCCCTCCTTAAGTATTAATCTAACAATGTTATGACACAAACACAATAATGAGAATTAAAGGGGTTGTTGTCTAGACTCATAAGTTTGCAGTCAATCTATGTGAGAGTAGACTTGTGCGCAAAGAGGATTCACTGGTTTCAGAGCTGGGAACAATAGTCACGTGTTTGCGAGTATGTGACCCGCCCCAGAGCTGTGGGGCACTTGGATCCAGGCTTTGGTGCTTCCGGGGGAGTCATAGGGGTCGAGATCAGGCTACGTGAACCTGGTGATCAGCCTTTAAAAGTTCAGGGGGATAGGATTTTGGGGATAGGTGTCGTGACGCCGGTGCTTCAGTGCGGGACCTCGGGGATGATGGATGGGCAGCAGTGGTTATATCACTCCCCACGGGTGGAGCGGCTCCCCTGGGCAATCGGTAAAGTCTATGGTGGTGTTAGGCTGTTGGGGTGCAGGACTTAGGGTACCTTTACACGCGGCTACATTTCTAGGGTGGCTACAGGTAACTTACTGGTTGCAGTGAAATCATGGAGAGATAATTCCATTTGTACACAGCAACAAGATAGAACCTTGTCTCCATGATTTCACTGCAACCAGTAAGTTACCTGTAGCCACCCTAGAAATGTAGCCGCGTGTAAAGGTACCCTCAGGGTGCTGAATAATCGACAAACATGCAGGGGATGTTTCCTTTACCTTTACTTAAAGCGGTAAAAGGCAAGGTACAGTCCACAGATGTGCTAGGAATCCGGGTTGCCTGGAAGTAAGTTAAGGATCTTCTCACTAGGCAAGTTCTGAGGTCTCCCTGCTACACTCCTCTAGTCTGGTTCTGGCTACCTGTAGCTAAGCTACGACCTTGTTCTCCTGCTTAAAAGTCTATCACCAGTATGGCAGGCAGCTCAAGCCCTTCCCGGGTGTCTCTCCTGTGGCCAATGTCCCTGAGCTCTTCACACTTCTGTTCCTCCAGGTGCTTTGGTTTTGGCTGCTGGGCTTAGAGCACCCGCGCAACCTCGGACTCGGGTCTCCGGTTGTGGTGCTCCACTCTGGGGTGAACCGTTAACAGCCCCCTCTCCCCAGACCTACTCCTCTCCTCCCCTCAGAGTCTCTCCTACGCCTTCCTCACACTGGCTAGTGAGTATACTCGGACGAGCCTGACACCGCTCCAGTCTGCAGGATGTCTTCCCCAGTCCTCCTAGGAACTGGACTGCCTAACTCCGCCCACAGGCCAGAATTTATAGGGGAGGTCCCCTGAACTCGAGTTTCAGAGCTCCCCTTCTGGTCTGGAGTCAGTAGATGTTGTGTGCTGTGGGCTTACCTGGTGTGGATACCCTATCTTGCTACCAGGCATGACCCTACTTTCCCACAGAGACAAGACCATCGTGGCAACCAGACTCTGGGGTGCCACATATGCAATATGCATACACCTGGCCAGAATCTACAGGAAATCTTGCTTGAACAAGACTGCACCCATCTTGTCAGATTATGGCCAGGAGTATGCATAAAGCATACTCGCGTACACGTGATTATCATTCCTGGCTCTGAAACTGGTGAATTCTCATAGTACACAGTGTGCTGGGGAGTAATATAAAGAAACCCAGTCCCTCCTAGTGACGTTTTGTTTATCTCCTCTCCTCTTTGCCATAACTTTTATAACACATTTTTGTGCAATCAAACCTTGAATCACTGAAGTAAAGATATGATTGCACTCAGTATCTCAGTGCCTGTAAAGGCCACTTCACACGCTACGATATCTGTGAACGATATCGTTGAAACGTCACGGATTTGGGATCTTTCCAACGATATTGTTTGTGCATCGTTGCGTGTAAACAAACGATCTGCAAATGATAAAGCGTTGGATCATTCATCAAAAATTTGAGATCCTGACCTCAAATCTATCGTTCGTCGTCCAATTAACGTTCTCTGAAAAAGCAACATCGATCAGTGTGACACCTTTTTGAACGATGTCGTTCAAAATTCTCCTATTCCTGCCTTTGTGTTACATCGTTCAAACAATCTTCTCAAAATAGCTGGCGCGTTGCCAAATTTAAGATCGTTAACAATATCCTTGCGTGTGACAACGCACTAACAATGTCGGAAGGATCGTGGTCACGTGACATAGCTAACGATATCGTTCACAGATATCGTAGCGTGTGAAATAGTGTTTAGGCTGCCTTCACACTGCATAATTTTCACATCTGTGTGGATCCTTGAATTTCAAGGACCACATGGACAGGCACTGATCTGTTCAAACAGATTCCAACTGATGCCCATTGACCTTTTTTAATGGATCCGTCATCAGTTGCCAAAGATATGGCTGGGAGGAGCTGCGTCTCGCTTCTAAGCATCCTCGGTATAGCAAAACAGATCCGTAAGGATCCGTGCTCCATAGAGCTCCATGTTATTTGGCACAGACAGCTACGGATCCGTGTCTGTCCATTTCTGTCAGTGATTTTCAAGGCAGCCCAAAATCGCAACAGTCTCCAATTCTGGGTGTATGAAAAAAATGACACCAGCGGAAAACCGTGACAAAACTGACACACACGGTTGGAGACTTTGGACCAATCCATGCCCATAGGGACACATGGGAGGCCAAAACTGTTCCGTGGCTAGCTGTTTTAAAACGGATAGTCACAGATCACAAATCATGCAGTGTGAAGGCAGCCTGAGGCACTTCACTTAATGGCCCTAAATCCTACTGGTTGGTTCACTTTAATGTTACAGATAATGATAATGGACTTTAATTAAATCCTGTTCACTTGAATTAAGCTTTTTAAAGTGGATACATACTTACTAGAGATTGGCAAATGAGTGGGAAACCACGACCTAGATTGAAGAGGCCAAAAAGGATGTGCACAATTGGGAAAAGAGAAAACAATAGGTCGGACTGGTGAGTAATGTTGTCTTCTTTATTTTTTTACATCCTACATTTTTTATGTTCTGGTGTCTGAAAACAATCCAGAGCAGAATGCACAACATTCAAGTTGCATCAAACAACTTCATTGTGAGTCAAATTTCCCTTTAAAATCTATTGAGTGAATTTGAATTAGATCCCGTCATCAGTGGTGTAACTTCAGGCCCAGGGGCTCCGATGCGAAAGCTCCAATAGGGCCCCCAATTATTGCAAATCTTTAATATTATTAGTCTTTTTCTATAGGCCCGCCTAGGCTGCAAGGCCCGGGTGCGATCGCAAACCCTGCACCAATTTGTAGTTATACCGCTGCCCATCATCCCTAATACATATTCTACATTTATTCTATGTGACCCTCAATATGTTGTCAGTACAATGCTATATATAGCTGAACAAAAAAAGCAAAAAGAGTTGTTGATGCTAAAAATGTAACATTTTTTACATTTTAATATGCTTATCATATAAAGAAGGCAACAAAGCCAAAACCGCATGGGGCAATATAATCAGGACATAGATAACAATGCAAACAGATATAAAGTTGTAGGATAAATATAATTGGTATCCATATAATAGAATTTAATTAATTAATTGATAAATTATCACATCAATTGTATATGGATCCAATTTAATCTACAAAACAGATAATATTCCACATAATATGGTGCGCTGTGCAAAATGCCAACAAGTGTGCACCCCGACACTCGTTTTGCATGTTCCTTCTTGTGTCTTCTGTGGATTCAGTAATACCATATATAGATATGCTATTTTAGATCTGGAAGATACGCTGTCCCACTGTTATGATATCCCAAATGTCAGCCCCCATGTATATGTATGAGGTTAAAACTAAATGATATTTGCATGCAGTAATACAGTATAGTCTGTGCCATACACCAGACTAATGAACTTCTAAGGCTGACCCTGTTGCTCGTCCTTACAGCAGGCAGCCTAAAGCTGGCGATGTGCTAATAATATGTTCTAACCTTTACAGCAACCTTTTCCCCTTTCTTCTTTTCTAAACTTTCCAGATCTTTTTGAACAACTATATTTTGTTTATTCAAAGTTTTCTTTTTCCCTCTTGTCAGTTGCCTTTTACTTCTGATTGTTTTACAATTTTGCAGCTTAGAGCAAATCCCTCAGCATGGGGTTACTTTACTTTCTGTTACTTTGCATGTCAGACCTTGTTTAGTTTAGATTTTCATTCATATTGAAATTCCTTTTCATTTTCCCACTTTTATTATGGCTTTCTTTCTTCGAAAACTATCTTAAGTCAAATACATTTCCATGTCATAATTGAAAAGAATAATAAATAATTTGTTACTAGATTTCGTCAACACTACAATAAAAGGCTAAACTCACTAAGGTCCCTTACTAGACCAAACATAGCGCCTCGGTGTTGCATGGAGCTTCCTTTTAAAGTCCATCAAATGTTAAACTCTGAAAACTCATTATTGACATTGGTTGGACCACCTGCACCAACCCATAGAGCTCACCTCCGCATGGAAAGGTGATTGAGACCAATGAAGTCAGATCTACTAATACTTTACAAACACCTGATGTGTTGCGTGCATGATCGACAGGTATCGTATGACATATAATGATAGAGGGAGATTAACTAGTCCATGCCATACCACTAAAGCACTTCTCAAATTATTACTGAGCAGGACCTTCCAGGCGGAGTTCCATATCCATATCTACCTCAGTTGTATTTCATAAAATGGTTTGATTGGAACCAGTAATTATATTAATTATCCAGGAAAAATTGGAATGGCACTTAAAAGATCAACGTATCAAAAACTTAAAGCAATGTATGCCGTAGGTGAAAAGTAACCAATATGGGCACGACAAGGAAGCACAAAAAACATAGGAGATGATAGGAAAAAGGGAGGGAGTGGGGGAGGGGCAACACATTTCTCTCCGACGTGGATCTTACTCAATGCCTTGAAGTATTTTTGTGCTTTCTTGTTCTGCACATATTGGCGATTTTTTTTACCTATGCCATACATTGCTTTACATTGTATTTTACCTGTGACTTATACATTTTTGATACCTTGGATCTTCTAAGTGCCGATCCATCTTTTCATGATACTTGCTGTTGCTTCTGACCGGGCATCATGCATGTGAGCTGGAAGCTTTGCATCAATTTTATTACCATAATTAGCCATTAATAAGAGTTTAACTGATGGTTTATGGATACCAAACCTACTTAAAATTTGTTTGGCGATTGGAATATTGTGATCTAGGACAAAAACTATTTTAGACAACACAAGTTGTCACACTTACAAATACCCTTTGTCTTCTCTGATAAAGTACTAGCTTAAAGTTGATCTAGTTTTCAAGAACCATTTGTTATGAATAAAGGAACAGTTAGTTTGGAAAGACCCATTCAAATTTCTGGCATTTACAAGACGCCATTATTTCAGAATCTTGTCCAGTTGATAATTATGGAGTGATGTTCAGAGCGTGAGCACTTCACTCTGAATCTACCTTCTGTTTGTTTTTTTACCTGCTAGGTTGGTACTGGAGATTCCATTGCTGTGTTTTCACAACCCTGTTATCGATTGGTAACAGAAGGAGATTGTTCAGTGGAGCGTCAACTTTCATAATAAATGTCTGAGGTTCTGTAGAATCAGGCTCCACTAGTCTGAAGGGTCTGCTGGTACCAACAAGCTATGGGGATGTGTTTTTGTAAAAAGAGGTGGAGATCCTACCTCCCTATCATTCCTATGATTGTGCTGTTAATATTGTCTATAATACAAAATTACCTAAAGCGTGCCTTTCCATTTTGTCTCAGTTTGAATATGCTGCCATGAAAAACAATGCGCGCAAAAGTTAGCAGATAAGTCATATCTGTCCTTCCTCCACCCCTGTATATCTTGAAAAGAGGAATTTGAGAACTGAATACTGTTAATAATATTTGGACTGCTTAGACTCACCAAAAATGGAAGGACGATAGAATCTCTTGGTGATCCTGTCTTTAAAGTGAGTGATAACACTTGGTTGTTATCCAAAAATACTACAATTAAAGTACCATCCCCAAAGTTGCGTCCTAAGTTTATTTGCCCTGATGAGATTCTGGAAGTGGTCAATCCAATGACTTTTAAAATGAAAACTCCTCAATCTCTTCATCTTCCTAATGGTTTTGATAGATTCCTTTATCAAAATTCCCTCCAATATTTTGTTAATTGTAAAGGATAGAGACATGTGGAATGATCCTATGTCCCAGCGCGGTCTGTAAATTATGATCTTTTGATCAGGGCCTTCCATTTAAGGTTCCTGAGAAACTGGGGGTCTGATACCACCTCATGGGGTACTGTAAGAAAGACTTGCTTACTCTTGCCTAGAAAAGCAGTGAGTAACAACTCAGTCACCCAATAGATGACAGGAGTATACTGAGCCGTTAGTATTGTTTATTGGATCATTCAGCAGCCCAATCACAGGCTGCACCTGATGGGCTTTCTAGAGGTGATACCTTTCAAGTTAAATGCCTTGTTATCTAGTTCCCTGGCAATGGTCATAGCTTTGCCCTGGGGAGTATGTGCCTCATGTTTTGCTGTTCTGATCTCTTTCTGCCTGACTTTTGATCTTGCCTTCGACTACTCATTTTCCAATTCAAAATGTTTTTATTTACAACTACTCATTTTCCTAGCCCCTTTATCTCTATACACACTGTTTTATTCTGGCCATGGACTGTGATCTGTTTACTCTTATGTCTTGCCCCTCTTCCTTTGATGTAGACTCACGGTATTTGACCACAGACTTCTTGACTCTTCTGTCTCATGGCAAGAAGTGACGATAGCCAGCATCTCGATTGATTTGCATCAGATAAAAAAGTGATATAATAAAATCTGCAGCAAACAGCCTAGTATGCTATACTTCAATGGGAATAGTGGAGTGAAAATCTGGTGACAGATTCCCATTAGCCACTGACTGGCTAGAAGATGCCAGATTGTATTTACAGCTCTGTTACATGGCTTTTTGAACCACTGCCCTGACTGCATTAAGGCTGCTTTCACATCAGTGGTTTTCGCTGATCGTGGCAGTTGAGGTGAAAAAAACGCAACTGCCGCGATTACCGCATAACGGCTGCACTTGCGGTTCACTTACGGCAAGTGTGGTTTTGGCACTTGCGGTAGGTGCGGCCGCGAAAAAACCGCAGTATGCCGCGTTTTTTTCTGCGGCCGCACCTGACGCAAGTGCCGATACCGCACTTGCCGCACCTACCACAAGCCCCATAGACATTGTATGGGGCTTGCCGCAAGTGAACCGCAAGTGCAGCCGTTATGCGGCAATCGCGGCAGTTGCGTTTTTTTCACCGCAACTGCCGCGATCAGCGAAAACCGCTTATGTGAAAGGGGCCTTACTTCTCAGTTATACTGTTAATATTAACCATTTTCCTGCTGGAAAAATATTGGACTGCATTTGACTTCTGTTACATGGCTGTATTTACTGCATCTATTGGCTTACTAGATGTTGCACTGCATTTACTTTTCTGATACATTGCTGATATTAACCATTGCTCCAATGGAAGATACTATTTTGCCTATACTTTTTTGTTACTCCTGTGTCATTGCCTCTATGAAAGATACTAGACTATAATCTGTGAATAATTACTCCTCTGCCAGAAAATACCAATTTTCATACCTTTATCAGTACTGTTCCTCCAGTTTTTATTTTTATGTTTGTTTTTCTGCTGTCCTGCTTATCCTGGTCACTGCTATTCTATTTGTCATCCATCAAGATATGATCCACTGCAATGACGCCCCTGGCCGAGCTGCTCATCCATGTTATTGGATCCAGGCTGAAAATTTGTGATATGTCAACTTGGCCAAAGTAAACTCTTCTCTGACTTTAAAGACTAACCTACTTTTATTTAATAAATATGGCATTTGTCTAGATACAATACTGTTTAATATTCCATAAATCTGGTGGAAATACATTGATAAATCCACACCATTGCATTTATTTATGTTACACCAATTGGTTCATAAAAATGTAGCACAGATCCTTCTGCTGCTAATTCCATAAACACTATGTGACTACAGACTTCGTTTAGTAGTGCATTTGGCTGAAAAGGTCAAACTCAACAATTAGATGGGCTATCCACATTGCTTTGGTTATTTTAATTACATTTTTTCAAAACCTATATCATATCCATCACCTGTGTAAAAATAATTGCTCTCTTAAAACCTAACAAGAGGTTGTGCCTTCTTTTCTTGGCAGTAATAAGGGTAATCAGATATTTGGCTACTTTGGAGTGTTTTGATGCATGAACTTCAAATTGAGAGTCTTGCCACAATCTCTCACTGGGACTTCAATTTTGCCACACTTTTATTTTGTTTTTAATTTTAAGACCCATTCAGAGATCAAATTTACTTGTGTGCTGTGAGTTAATGTCTTTCTGCATAACCCAAAAGCACTTGAGCTATAAGTTATTAACTAATTGGTCGACCTTCACCCATACGATTTTCTGATAGTGAGCATAGTTCATGTTTCCATTCATTATGACAACTCATCTGGGTTAGTAAAAGCATTGAAATCCTACAACATCACACTATCACCATTATGTTGAACTGTTGGTATGACGTTCTTACAGAAATGAGGTTTTATTTTAGATGTAATAGGATCAAGTGTTTTTATTAATGTGGAATTGTGAACATTGACCAAGAATTAAATAAAATTGAGTCCATGATATACTAAATACTGCAGCTTGTCCTGTTCCTCAATTACTACAGATGGATTTCAGACTGAACTCTTGCAGCTCACGAGATTTGGGTTTCAACTGACAAGAGTTGTATCACACATACCTCAGTCAGGGGACCGGAACAAGATTTGGAGATGTGAAAAAATGTTTTAACCCATGTTGTATTAGATGAACAGATCTTGAGCTTCATAAAGCTCTGCCAGTCTGACAATGTTATATTCATGCACAGGGACTGACTGCACCCAACTGGAAAACAATTCACCAGGATGAACCTAAAGATGACCCTGTGTGCTTAGCAAAAAAAAAAAATTCACACATGGCATCTCTACCTGACTGAGGTATATTTGATACAGCTCTTGTGAGTTGAAACACTGGTCTCATGCCTATGCTGATACATGACTAGGATAGGCTGCAGTTTGAATAAAATCTTGGATTACATTTTATCTCATTTTCAGACAACTCCTTTAACTGAGACAAATGAATCCTACGGTTGTTTCAGTTGTTCTAGTTGTTACTAGTTAGCACCCATGCACCTTTTTGTGAAATTTTGAATGGCTTGCCACTAGGGATGGGCGAATCTACTCGCTAGGACTCGTTACTCGGCGAGTAGTAAGGGACTCGCAGGACTCGGTACTCTGCGAGTTTCCCAGCGTTTACTCGCACGAGTCCAATGCAAATCAATGGCAAACGCTGACAAAACTAGGATTGCCATTGTCTTGCATTAGACTCGGCTACTGTGCCAGTGATAGCAGGGAAACTCGCAAATAACTGCTGTTACTTTGGGAGCCGAGTCCAGCTGTCTTCTCTGTGTGCTGGCTGCCGCAGCTCCAGGGTCCTAGAGCCCGCTTGCTCACAGAGATGATGTAGCAGTGCTGAGATTGTTCTCAGTCTGCTCATTCCCTGTGCATAGACATCTATATCTATGCACAGGGGATGTAGCAGAGAGGACATCGCGTTTTGGACTGCGTCGGACAGAAGAGGATTTTTTTAATTAAAGATGGAGTCCCTAATGGCTTTTTTTTTTATTTCAAATAAAAAATTTTCTCTGTGTTGTGTTTTTTTAACCCTTTATTGGAGATTCTTAGTGGCTGGGTCAAACGTGGCCTGACATTAAGAATCTTGGGCTTAATACCAGCTTGTATAGCAAAGCTGGTATTAACCCCTTTATTACCCAGCATGCCACCGCCACCAGGGCCGCTGGAAGAGCGGGGTTCAGCACCAGAGGATGGCGCTTCAATGAACGCGCCATCTTCTGGGGCGGCTGCGGGCTGCAATTTGCAGCGGGGGGTGCCCAGAAAGCTTGGGCATCCCTGCGCTGCGGATTCCAGCCCCCAGCTGCTTAGCTGTACCTGGCTAGACATAGAAATTGCGCGGAGCCCCACGCATTTTTTTTTATTATTTCATGAAATTCATGAAATAATTAAAAAAAAGGGCTCCCCTATATTCTTGTGTCCGGCCAGGTACAAATAGGCACCTGGGGGTTGGGGGCAGTCCGTCGCTGCCTGCTGGATCCGGCTGGTTCCAGAAATACGGCGAAGCCCACGTGAAATTTTTTTCTGACAGATCCATAAAACAATGTAAATAAAAGGGACTGCATCTTTATTAACCCCTGGACCATGGGCGAGGGGTTAATAAAGATGCAGTCCCTTTTTTAGGATTGTTTTATTGATTTTTCAGAAAAAAAATTACATGGGCTTCGCCGTATTTCTGGAACCAGCCGGATCCAGCAGGCAGCGATGGGCTGCCCCCAACCCCCAGGTGCCTATTTGCACCTGGCCAGACACAAGAATATAGGGGAGCCCTTTTTTTTTATTATTTCATGAATTTCATAAAATAATTAAAAAAAAAATGCGTGGGGCTCCGCGCAATTTCTATGTCTAGCCAGGTACAGCTAAGCAGCTGGGGGCTGGAATCCGCAGCGCAGGGAGGCCCAAGCTTTCTGGGCACCCCCCGCTGCAAATTGCAGCCCGCAGCCGCCCCAGAAGATGGCGCGTTCATTGAAGCGCCATCCTCTGGCGCTGAACCCCGCTCTTCCAGCGGCCCTGGTGGCGGTGGCACGCTGGGTAATAAAGAGGTTAGGGCCAGCTTTGTATTATCAGCTGGCCCTAAGCCCGAAATTTATGGCGGTCACGCCAATATTAGACATGACCGCCATGAATTTCCATTAAATTGTTTTAAAAAAAACACAACACAGAGAAAATTTTTTATTAGAAATAAAAAAAAAGCCATTAGGGACTCCATCTTTAATTAAAAAAATCCTCTTCCGTCCGACGCAGTCCAAAACGCGATGTCCTCTCTGCTACATCCCCTGTGCATAGATATAGATGTCTATGCACAGGGAATGAGCAGACTGAGAACAATCTCAGCTCTGCTACATCAGGCAGCAGGCGGGCTCTAGGACCCTGGAGCTGCGGCAGCCAGCACACAGAGCAGACAGGACTCTTATCTGTGCGAGTTTCCCAGCGATTACTTGCACATTAAACGAGTCCAATGCAAATCAATGGCAAAACTAGGATTGCTTCAGGCTGAAGCTTCCGAGACACATCTGTGATTTGTAAATCGCACACTACTTGCTATTACTCGCTTCCCCATTCATTAACATTGGACTCGCTAGACTCGTAACGAGTAGTGAGTCCCGGGCTCGGACTCGCTAGAGTCAAGCGATTCCGAGTAATTTAGGATTCGCCCATCCCTACTTGCCACCCCTGTAAAACTTTACCACTGTTCCACGTTTTCCCCATTTGTGGACAATGGGTCTCATTTTGGATTTCCAGAGCCTTAGCTTTTCTTTTAATCACTTTAGAACAGGGGTGGGTAGCATCAGCCCTCAAGTGCCGCCAACAGGACAAGTTTTCAGGATTTCCTTAGCTTTGCACAGAGGTTTGAATCATCACCAGTGCAGGAGATTATATTATCACCTGTACAATACTAAGGAAATCCCGAAAAGATGACCTGTTAGCGGCCCTTCAGGCCTGGAGTTCTCCACCCCTGCTTTAGAACGTAGCATCATTTACTGGGTTTTTTTTTAGGCCTTTTGCTGTTTTACTTTGCATGGAAGGTTTTCTTTAATGTAAAAATTCAACAAGTTTGGAGTCATCTGCTTGTGGCTAGCAAAATTGATCCCAATTGTCAATATAATTTGGTCAAATATTTCAATTTGCAACTAAGGGTGCAATAACTTTTTCACTAAATGCTGCATTTTCTTATGATTAATGTTGCATTTCCTTGGGTTATGTTCATCTAATATAAATACATATTATATTATGTTTATAATCTCTACATAGTGACATTCTATGGGCACATTGGTATATTTTCTGTATGTGTTGAAGGTATACTCTGAAACATAAAATTTACTGAATAAATTCTGCCTTGGGCAAAAAAAGCATGATTATTTTAATGATAGACCGAATGCTTATAATTATCAGAAAGTGGGATAGAGAAGAGAGCTGGTGCTTGAGAAGGATATACTGCATAATTTGTGCAAATGTCAAAGGACATGCCAGGATGAAGGTGGTTATGAGATGCGGCAAGCATCGCAAAAAATCAAGGTGGAAGACACAGAAGAATTATAATTTATTCCGATAGCTCAATATGAAAATTGGGTGACGTCAGACGTTGTGTTATTCTCTATCAGTTGTCTGAAATATGCAAAGATTTCTATCTTTTGCTGAAAGCTTGGCTGTTAATTTTAGTTACAATCTATTACATTGTTAATTTAGACTTCAAATTTCAATTTTGTGCATATTTTTATCCAGACAGATATAGAAATTCTCATTTACAAATTTTAAATATGCAAGTCGGTGCAGAAACGATATTCTGTGACTTCATGCTGCTGTATTTATTCAAATACAGTCTATTTTCTGGAAACACATGACTCTGCATATCAAGTCGGTATTGTCGCTAGACTGCATAATTTTATGTCTTCTGGCAGAAGCAGCTTGAAAGATCAAGGTATTCCTTACTTACTAAGAGTCTCATGTGCTATAGGTTTCCCATGTGTGCAAAAATTCCTTTTTATTTACCAAAAGGCAAATTATTTCATAAAAGAGGTTATACTACAGCTGTTACTGTCCAATTGTAAAGTTCTGATTACACTACTCCCAGACTAAGGGTATGTGCTCACGATCAGGAATTGCAGTGATTTGGACCCAGCGTCTTGCTGCTGCGTTGTACAGTAGAAGCATAGTGGATGGGACTTCAAGAAATCTATGCTCACTGTGCTTCTCCCGACCACAGTGTTTCTTCAGCTGCGTTGTGAGTTTCCGGACTTCCTCATCTCTGCAGCATGTTAATTTGATGCTGCAGAAACGGAAGAGATAAACATCAAGTGAATGCAGGGAGAAGCTGCCCTGCACCCACTGCAGATCATGAGTACAGGGTGGCTGCGGTCTCCCTGCTTGCACCCATGGGATCCCTCAGGTTCGGAGGCACTGCTTCCAACACGCAGTGCTTCTGGATCATGTGCACACAGCCTAAGGGTGGAAACACACTATGCAAGATGCATGTGAGTATCTCGCATGCATCTCACATGACTCACCCGGCTCAGCTGCCTTCTCTCTGAGCAGGAACGCGTCAGCTGCTTGTTTTTCTATGCAGCTCTACGCTCCCGTTCAGGGAGACAGGGGCCAGGCTGGGTGAGTCATGTGGGATACATGCAAGATACTCACATGCATCTTGCATAGTGTGTTTCCAACCTTAGGCTAAGTGCAATGATCAGGACACACTGTGTTCTGGATGCAAGGTGTTTTCTCTTGTGGAGACGCCAGTGTTCTCTGCGGGAGAACGCAGCACCCATGACCACAATCAGGATTATGGGCGCATACTTTTGCTGTGTTATCCTGCTGAGAACTCTAGCATCTCCACTATCATAAATTGACATGCAGCTCGGGAAGCCATGCTGCATGTCAGTTTACACTAGGGAAAAAAGAAGTACAGTGGGTATGGGATTTCTATAAATCCATCCACTGCGTTTGTACTGTATAATTCAGCATTTTAGATGTATGAAAACACACTGCTGCCAAAACATTACTAACCATGATCATGGGCTTGCACCAAAAGGAGCCTATGAAAGAGCAATTTTTAGATCTATCCCAACAAATCAAGTCAACACACATGATTACTATAAAAGGTTATTCCGCTATACACTAGAACTCTAAGAATTAAAGGAGACACTTAGCTTTTGCTAAGCTTTTTTGCATTGGCCAATGCAACTGAGCCAGTTAACCGTGACAAAGTACATCTCATGTATTGGGACCCTAAACGGAAATGCCTCTATGTGCAATTAAAATCAGCCTGCATGGGTAGGTAGGATCCTGGCTATAAAGGAAAATGATTTAACTATAGCTAAAGTTAGGGTACGGACACACTGGCATGAAGGTCGGACGACTGCAATGTGTGATTTTATCACATTGCAGTCGGACCAATGTTATGCTATGTCCGAGAGCACATTGGTGAGTGTTGGATGCTTTTTTCTCATCCGGATAACGGAACTAGAAACAAATCACAACATGCTGCAACAGTATGCGATTCACGTGTGAGACTCGCCAATGCAAGTCTATAGGTCCAACAAAAACACAGACCGCACACGGACCATCTGAGAGGCATTCATTTTATTCACTGATACATCATCATTTTGTAGCTCAGACAACTGTAAAATGTTAGTGTAAATGATTATACAGTAAATAGCTGCTTGAGAATAAAAATGCATTGCACATGGATAGCACATGGAAGACACCCGGATCAAAAAAGGATGTCACTCATCCGACTCTCCTGGATGAGAAACGGAACGTTTTTTTCTTGTCCGTGTGTTTCCACCCTTAGGGTCACACCAGCGCTATGTCTCCGCTCAGTGGGGTTCCATTAAAAAGATAGAATTTAGCAGCATTAACCCAGTGTCACTGTAATGGTAATGCTGCCTTAATGCTGCCAATTCTTTCCTATGGATGACGGAAGCCACAGCGCAGGTCAAACGCCGGCATCTAAGCTTCCGTATCATGTGATGAGCTCAAAAATAGCGCAAGATTTTAAACTCTGGCACTTAGATGCCGGTGTTGGACCTGCGCTGAGGCTTCCGTCATCCATAGGAAAGAATTGGCAGCATTTAGACAGCATTATCATTACGGTAACACTGCGCTAATGCTGCCAAATGCTATCTTTTTAACGGAACTCCCTTGAACTGAGGCATAGCGCTCAGGGGCGGACTGGGCCGGGTTCCTGGGGGGCAACTGCCCTCCGGGCCGCCGGTATAGTGACAGTTTAGGGCCGCCCGGTACTGCTGGCAGCCGCCCGGAATAGCGAAAGGATCTGACTGAGCGGCCGGCTGTCAGCACGGTGCAGCCGCACTGGGACCGCCCTATCTTCAAATCGCAGCAAGGGCTGCGTCGTCCTGGCAACCGGCAGGACCCCGGGCGCGATTAAGTCACTGACTGAGTCAGTGCTAGCGGGCGGCTGTCTGTCGGCTCGGCCGCAAGCGCCGCAGCCACACTCACCTCTGAGCAGAGCTCTCAGCTCTCTCAGCAGGCTGCGCCATCGCGGGGCCGGTCCGGGCTTCCGGCAGCAGCGGGTGCGTTGTCATGGCACCCGGCTGGCCTGCGGGATGAGAGGGCGTCTGCGCCACTGCGCCAGCCAGGCGAGCCCAGCAAAAACAGGGAGGAGGGAGGGTTCAGAGCGGTGGGTATGTGTAGCCTGCGTGCTACGTCAGCACGCAGGCAGTGAAGAACCGTGTGAACCCACCCAGTCCCTCCAGAGCGGAGCGCAGACAGTGATGGCCGCCATACTGTTTCAAATTTGATTGTGCGCTCTGGCTGCTCAGATCATGATGAGCTGCAGCAGCAGCAGCTGGTGGTGGTGGGTAGTGTGTGTGTGTGTGTGTGTCTTTCTGTCTATGTTTCTGTGTATGGCTGGGGCTGTGTCTGTGTGGCTGACTATTTGTCTGTATGTGGCTGGGGTTTTGTGGCTGGTTGTATGTGGCTGAGGCTTTGTGGCTGGCTGTGTGTGGCTGGGTCTTTGTGGCTGGCTGTGTGTGGCTGGGGCTTTGTGGCTGGTTGTGTGTGGCTGGGGCTGCATGGCTGTGGCTGACTATGTGTCTGTGTTGCTGGGGCTGTCTGTGGCTGACTGTGTCTGTGTGGCTGAGGCTGTGTGGCTGGCTGTGTGTGGCAAAATGTGTCTGTGGCTGACTGTGTCTATGTGTGGCTAGGGCTGCGTGGCTGTCTGTGTGTCTGACTGTGTCTTTATGTGGCTGTGGCTGGCTGTGTGTGCCTAACTATGTCTGTGTGTGGCTGGGGCTGCGTGGTTGTGGCTGGCTGGGGTTGGCTGTGGCTGAGGCTGCGTGGCTGGCTGTGTGTGGCTGGGGCTGTTTGGCTGTGTGTGGCTGACTGTGAGTGTGTGGCTGGGGCTGCTTGGCTGTGTGTGGCTGGCTGTGTGGTTGGCTGTATGTGTGTGTGTGGCTGTCTATGGCTGTCTATATTGCTCTCTGTGTGTGTGGCTGGCTGTGTCTGTGTGTGTGTGGGTAGCTGTGCCTGTGTGTGGCTGGCTTTGGCTGTGTGTGTGGCTGGCTGGCTTTGGCTGTGTGTGGCTTGCTGTGTTTGTGTGGCTAGCTATGTGTGTGGCTGATTGTGTGTATGGCTGATATTGTGTGTGTAGCTGGCTGTGCTTGTGTGTGGCTGGCTATGGCTGTCTATGTTGCTGGCTGTGGCTGTGTGTGTGGCTGGCTGTGGCTACGTGTGTTGTGTGGCTGTCTATGTGGCTGTGTCTCTCTGTGTGGCTCTCTGCGTCTGTGTAGCTGTCTATGTGGCTAACTGTTTTTGTGTGGCTGTGGCTCTGTGTGTGGCTGTAGCGGGCTGTCTGTGTGGCTGGCCACTGGGACATCCAAATGCTGTGCGAGTGTCCGACAGTTTTCTTAGATCACATCCATGTGCAATCTGTTTTGTTTCTCAGCAGCTATTACTGCTATTTACAGGAGCATTTTACAGTTTTCTCAGCTGAAGAATGATAATGTATCAGTGAAAAAAAAGATGCCTCTCGGATCGTCCGTGTGCGGTCCATGATTTTGTCGGACTCATAGACTTGCATTGGTGAGTCTCGCACATGAATCGCAGACTGTCGCAGCATGTTGTGACTTTTTTCCCATCCAGAATCTGGATGAGAAAAAAGCGTCCGACACTCGTTGTGTTTCAGACGTTGATTAACTGACTGCACTGTGATAAAAATCACACATTGCACTCATCCGAGTTTCACGCCAGTGTGTCCGTGCCCTAATAATAAAATCCATATAGTAATCCTACAATGTCTGCTGGACATGGTATGGGGGGTTTATGGCTCAGTTAGTACACACCATACTTCTTGTTATTAACCAGTTAATGCTCTCTTGTCCACCACACTGCAGTGTCAAAAGAGGAAGACAGCGAGACAGGCAGCAACACGGCATCAGAGAGCCCCTGACCTCGAAATACAAGATCCTCAGATCCCGGTATTGTGACAACATATGAAGAAATATTTTTTTACATTTATATTACACTATGAACTCCACAGTACTTTACATACATCATCAACACTGTCCCCATTGGGGCTCACAATGAAAACATCCTACCAGTATGTCTCATATTGTATATCGCCTTTCTTTGTTATCACCTTCACAAATATTGCATTTATTGAACTTGTCAGGTTTTGGATGTTTTAAGATTGCATTTGTTTGCAGGATGTCAGAATTGACTCCCAGAGCTGCTGGTTTGACGGTTAATGTCTTGCAGCATCTTAGATTTTTTTTGCTTAATGGTACTTCCAAGTTTCTCAATAGGGCTGAGATCAGGGGAGACTGGTAGCCACACCATGGTTTTCTCTAATTTTATGTCCATAGCAGCCAATTACTCAGGGCTATGCTCTGTACCAAGAGATGGTGCATTGTCAAGCATGGGGATGATTTTGTACAAAGAAAAAAAGTGGTCAGTCTAAAAGTATATATACTTTGCCGTGGTCCTTTTCATGCCTTCATGGACCCTATAGGGGCAAACTAGCTCTCTCCACATGATTACGACCCAAAACATGACTGCCACCTCCTTGCTGATGTGACATGGTGGCGGTCAACTAGCAACCATCTACTCCAACCATAATGGGAACCTCTAGGCTCCCTTTAGCTACTCCTCTGTCTGCAGGGGGGCGTGGCGCGATGGGGGGGGGGGCGCAGGAACTCCAAATACGGGCCTGGCAGGAGAGGGACTAAGATGGGCCGCCGAGAACTTCTGACAGCACCTTCCCCCCCTGTCCTCACCCAAGGGCTGCCGGAAAAATTTTGCCACCCAGCATTTGCGTCGTCAGTCAGCCCCTGATAGCGCTGTTGTGGCCCTAGCCTAACGGACGAGGTTCACAGACAGAAAAAGGTACTACAAAAAGTCTGACCAGCACACCGGTGAACAAGGTGCTAGCAGAATAAAAAACACTTTACACTATACACACCCACAAGCAAAGAATATGCTGTCAGACATCATCTGTCCCTTGAAGGAATTAGTCTATTTCTCCTGCTTTTTGATTTACACACTCTTTCTATCTATGACCCATTCTCATATGGATTTCTTAACCCCTTAGAGGTATTCCACTTATCTCCACTTACTGTAATGTATTTTATAGGATATTCTGTCCTATACCCAATGAGCAAAACTTTTCTGGGCACAGAGGTAATCCCTTTTAGTCTTCATTAAATTTTTATTATTTTCGACAACAAAAATACATGTTTTACAATAATACAAAGATAGACAGAAATTAACATTGGGTAGGTATCAACTACGTCTTTAGTTTGGGAGGAAGGTGGGGGGGGAAGGGGGGGTTCTTTGGGTAGGAAGGGGAACCCAGGTGTTATTAACTGGATATCCACGACTGTCAGGAATGGTGAGTAGGCACAAAGCCCCGTGTTACATTATACAGAATTGTTGTTAGTTCTGTTCAGTCACGTGAGGCTGGGCGATCTCGGGTTTTCCCAATTTGGGGCCTTGCGCGACCGTTTCCATCGGGATTCCAGTACGTCCCGCATAAGCAGCATAGGATATAAGAACTAGACCAACTAGAGGGGGTGTTTAGGGAAGTAGGGGGGGGGAGTGAGGGGGTTGGAAGGGAGTGGAGGGGAGGGCAGGAGTAATTTCCGACCAGGGGGGGGGGGGGAATCAAGGGGGTAGATAGAAAGTTAGAGGGGATACATCAGATACTAAGAAGTGTAAGGTAGAGGACATGAGGGGGAAGAGTGGAAGTGTCCCATTACCTCTACCTTTGCCTTTGTCTCCCCGCCGGCATTCAAGGAGGGGGGTCCACTGCCGCCGAGTGGCCAGCCCATAGAGCCCACGCCTCTGACACGTATCGCCTTCTCGGGCGTCCATTGCCAGGTGGTATTCGTGGGAGAATATTGTGTTGAGTTTTTTGGTAAGGTCTCCAATGTTTGGAGGGGTTGCGTTTTTCCAGGCTGTAGCTATACATAGCCTGGCTGCAATGAGTACGTAGGAGATTACATGTCTTGTGACTGGAGGGAATGTTTCCGCTCCTATGTGTAACACTGCCAGCTGTGGGGATAAGGGAATGTAGGTGTCTGTAACTTCCCCCATCAGGACAGCCACCAGTATCCAGAACTGGGCAATCTTAGGGCAACTCCACCACATGTGCGCCAGATCCCCCCTCTGGCCACATTGTCTCCAGCACAATGGCGAGGATCCCACTGCAAGTTTGGCCAACCTGGAGGGGGTGATGTACCACCGAAGATGCAATTTCTTTAAGGATTCTAAGTGATTTATGCATTTTGTGGCTTGCGATACACTCCTAACCGCTCCCTCCCATTCATCACGGTCAGCTTCAAAGGCTAGGTCTTTCTCCCAAGAAACCATGTTGGGGAGCTTTGTGGGGGAATTGTGAGTCAGGAGTCCTTCGTATATCAGGGAAAAACCCTTCGGGGGGTCAGTTTCTACTTGGAGGAATCGCTGAAATGGCGAGGGTGTGGGTTGCTTAAGAGCGTGTGTGCATGCAGGGGACATGATAAAGTGTCTCACCTGTAAGTATTGCAAAAAGGAGTGACGAAGGGTCCGAGAGTCTCTGCTAAATCTGTCAAATGGAAGTAGTCTGCCATCTTTTATTAGATCCCCCATGGAGAGAATCCCCGAGGACTGCCAGGGCGTGATATTCAACGAGGGGATGTGCACCTGTAGGGCCTCCAGCGGTATTTTCTCCGGGGGCAGCTGTAGCCAGAGATCTGGCATTTTTTTCCATGTCTCTTGAAGAGTACGGATCGTGGACAAAGGGTGATTGACCCTCACCGGCCCTAGCGCTGCCCCAGCCAGGAGCCTGACAGGCGAGACCCCCGGGTCCAGTTCCGTCTCTAGTTGAACCCAGCCTACCTCAGACTGCAGCCTCCATAGGGCTCTAGAAGCTTCTAGGATTGCTGCTTTGTGATAGGTGATGACATCCGGTACTCCCATACCGCCCTCTTTTAACTTCATGTACATCGTTCGTCTCTGGACTCTTGGTCTACCTCCCGCCCAAATAAAGGTGTTAATTTGATTTTGTAGCTGAGCTAAGAGTTTGCTTGGGAAACCCATTGGGACACAACGAAAGAGGTATAGCAGTTTCGGCAGCCATAGCATCCTGAAGGCTTGAATTCGAGCCATCCAGGATAACGGAGGAAGAGGACCCTGGGTCAGTTCCCCCTTTAGTGTTGCCATTAGTCTGCTTAAATTGACTCGAGCTACTTGTTTTGAGGGACACAAGGTTATTCCCAGGTAAGGTATGCCCTCCGGGACCCAAGCAAAGGGGAACTGTGTGGAGAGGGCAGTCACTTCCCGTTTCGACAAATTAATGGGGAGTGCCATGGACTTTGTCATGTTTAGTTTATAGTAGGAAATGTTTGTGAATTTATCGAGTTCTTTGAGAATAGCCGGAAGAGAACTATCGGGTCTAGTGCAGGAGATGATGACATCATCAGCGTACAGCCCTATGACATGGTGTTTAGATCCCACATGGATACCTGCGATCTCAGGGTTGGATCTGATAGAGGCCGCAAGGGGTTCCATGACGAGGGCAAAGATCAGGGGTGACAAAGGGCACCCTGTCTTGTTCCGTTGGTGATGTCAAAGTGTCTCGACACGAATCCCGACATTGAAACTCGGGCCCCCGGATTAGAATAAAGGCTCAGAATGGCAGATAGGATTGGGCCGGAGAAGCCGAATTTCTTCAGAGCCTCTTGCAGATAACCCCAGTGTACCCTGTCAAACGCTTTTTCAGCGTCAAGTGACAGGAATACACTGGGGTCTCCCCTTCCCTCAGCAATCTCCACCAGGTCTAGCATACGCCTAGTGCCATCTCTGGCCTGTCGTCCCCCCACAAAGCCCACCTGATCCGAGTTTACCAGCAACGGAATCACCTTGGCAAGTCGAGAGGCCAACAGTCTGGCAAATATCTTCACATCCGTGTTGAGTAACGAGATGGGACGATAGTTGCCCGGCCTGTCAGGTGGCTTTCCAGGCTTCAAGATCGTAGAGATCGAGGCCTCCAGGGCCTCAGCTGGGAGAGTCCCCTCAGTCTGCCAATGCTGGAACAGTCGAAGGAGGTATGGAGCCAAATGGGGGAGAACGCTCTATAGTATTCATTTGTCAGACCGTCAGGGCCTGGGGCTGAGTTCAGTTTAAGAGTCGCCATTATTTTTGTTACTTCTGCAAGGGTGAACGGTTGGTTCAGGGACTCGAGCATATCTGGGGGGACCGTCGGGAGGTCAAGTCCTGTCAAATAAACTTGTATACTGTCTGATGAGGGCTGTCGAGTCATGGGGTCGTTTGACAAGTTATAAAGTTTAGCATAGAAATCCGCCATAACTTCTACTATGTCGCTTGGGTTCCTAATTGTTTTTCCGTCGGGGGATGTCATGGTCGTTACCATTGAGTGCACTACCCTTTTCTTGAGTCTCCTAGCTAGTAACGTACCAGCCCGGTCTCCTGCAGCGTAGTATTGGGTGCGTATTTTCCTCAGTCCCAACTCGTGTTGGTAGAGTAACTGGGATCTCAACTTCGTTCGGAGGTCAAAGATCTGGGTGGTCAGCTGAGGCGATGGGCAAGCTTTGTTCGATTTCTCCAAATTTGCTATTTGTTCTGACCATTCTCTCCACTGCTTCTCTCTAGCTTTTTTGTGTTGAGCAGCCTTCTGAATAAGGCGGCCGCGGATCACTGCCTTATGTGCCGCCCATAAAGTTCCATCTGTGATCTCCCCAGTATCGTTAAGTAGGAAAAATTCCTCTAGGTTCCCACCCAAGGCGTCTAATGTCCTCTGGTCTGAAAGAAGGCTGACATTCATCCTCCAGCGACGTGGCGTACATCTGTTTTGCCCCTGGCTGATCCCTAGTGTGACGGGCGCATGGTCCGACCACGAGATCAACCCAATTTCGGCCGACTTGCAGCAGGGCAAAGTTTTTTCACCTACCAGGAAGAAATCGATCCTGGAGTATGTTTTGTGACTATTGGAGAAGAAAGTGTAATCCCTTTCTTCTGCATGAAGATAGCGCCATACATCATGGAGTCTGAATTCCCTGCATAGATCAGCCAACTCTCCCCTTTTTTTCACTCGTGGAGTTGAAGAGTCCAGTCTGCTCTCCATGATCTGATTGAAATCTCCACAGATCACCAAGGAGCTCTCGGCTGAACAGCTCAGCTTTTTGAATAGGGCTCTCAGGAATCTCAACTGTCCCATGTTTGGGGCATAGACCGTCACTATCGTGTACGGCTCTCCCGAGATGAGACAGTTTAGTATGAGATACCTCCCCTGTGGGTCTGCCTCTACTGAGGTCTGCTGGAACTGGACTCTGCTGCTCACCATAACACACACTCCTGCCTTCTTAACGTTATTATTAGCAAAGTAGATGTGAGGGAAGGAGGGGTTTCCTATCCGGTGATTGTCTTCGGCCAGAAGATGGGTTTCTTGGATGCATATCACCTCTGCTCGCAACTTGCGAGTCTCCTTCCATAGGAAGGAGCGCTTAACTGGGGAGTTTAGTCCCTTTACATTAAGCGAGGCCACATTCAGTGTTGAGGTGGTAGACACCGACCTGACCTGGTGGACCGCAGACATGGCGCCCAACTCCAACCACCGGGCGGGGAGATCTCCGGCAAAGAAAAGAAAAGTGGTTAAAGGGGTAGAGAAATAGAAGAAGGGAGGGGGGACCTAGGTTGGAGGGGAGGGGGGAGGTGGGTGGAGGGAAGGATGGGGGGGGGGGAGACGGGAAGGGGGGTGAGGGGGAGGGGAAACACTTATGTAAACTAAAATGTCAGGTAACAATTATCTGACTTTCAGGGGGTACTGAGAAGAACCTTATCTGGAACCTCCCTCTGAGCGACCGAGTCCGATCGGCCACCAACAAGCGGGGGGATGTCCAGCTCCTCTCACGGCTTCAAGTGGAGCCGCGACAGGTGGGTCCGGTGTAGGGGACCAAAGGTAATCTCAGGAGGACCGGTCATCCCACACAGACCAGAGTCATGTCTTCCCGGGCCTTTTCTTCTAGTCGGACCTCCGTCATAGTTGGGGCCTTCGTGTCTCCATTTCTGGGGTATGAGGAGAGCTTGCAGCGGAGGGTGCTAAGTTCCAGGAGCGCAACGCTCTACGCAGCTGAGTTGGTGACGTGAAGGAATGTCTGGATCCTTTGTATCTAAAATTCACAGATGCCGGGGTGCCCCAAGCATATTGGATGCCCTTTTCTCTCAGTAGTTGGCAGCTGGGAGCAAATTCTCGCCTCCTGGCGAGCGTGCCCGGCGAGAGGTCTGGATATACTGCAGCGTTCTTAAATTGCGTCGGGAGAGTGGGGCTCGCTCTCATGGCGTGTACAAGCGCATCCCTTGTTTTAGTGCTTAAGAAAGAAATCAAAATGTCTCTGGGAACATCTTTTGGTAATTTTGCAGGTTTCGGCAGCCTATACATTTTCACCGTCTCCAAAGTCTCTGGTGCGGCTTCTGGGAGAGCTGCAGACAAAAAAGCTGTGACAACTGCAGGGAGATCCTCTCCATCTTGTGATTCTGCCACTCCTCTCAATTTAACATTGTTTTTGCGTAACCCGTCTTCCAGGTGGCACAAGGTTGCCTGAACTGTGCCCAATTCCCTGTCCATCACATCATAACTGTCAGCTAGATTGTTGTGGGCTGTAGCATAGTCAGCCATTTTAGTTTCAAGGTGTGTGGTCCTCTCTCCTAAGGCCGCCATTTCTGCCCTCATTTCTCCCATCATGTCTCTGATCTCACTCAGCATTGTGTCCCTCATGGAGCCCAACATGTCCCTCATACAGCGTTTTGTCAGGGGGGATTCATCCCTACTTACAGGGCTACGTTCTTCTGGGCGGCGGGGAGATCGCGGTGTATGGGAGGCCGTGCTGGCAGGGGACGCTGGATCCTTCCTGGTTGGCGCCATCTTGGATTCCCTGTGAGGCTCCGGGGTGAAGAAGTCCGTGAGCTTGCTGTCGGCCTCACGGCGGCGGGACCCGGTCCGCGGCATGGTCAGGGTGAGCGCACTGTGAAGAGCCGTCTCTTGTGCTAAACTGGGGCTCGGGAAAGCCGTTAGGAGCCGCTTCTCCGGTCTGTGTGCAGGAGCTCCTCTAATATGCGTCCGGCGCCATCGGCTGCTGGACACGCCCCCCAGGTAATCCCTTTTAGTATGTATATATAAGTGAAGTGTGCCGTTTCATTTATATATATATGTATATATATATATATATATATATATATATATATTGTATTTATAGGTATATATAAATTTTATAATTACCAACATAATTTTATTTATTTTATGGACATTCATTTGATTCCAAGGATGGATGTTAGTTATTGCACTGTGGCACTTAGGGTACTAAGCAGATGCAACCCTAAAGAATTTTGCCCTCCTGGACCAGCACAGTGTTCACTGTAAGGATATACACAAAGCTCATTTTGGAAACTTTAATTAACCCTCTCTAATCTCACTGTACATTTTTCTAACTCTAGGAGATAGTCACATTGTCTCTTTGCAGACTCTGTTTATCCTTTATATAGCTTATTCTAGGTGAGCCACAAATGTATTTTTATATTTGCCGCCCCGGTGTTTGGCCACCACATAATAGTATTGCTATGACATCATGTAATGTCATGTCTGATGGGAGTTGTCGTCCCTCTGCTGGATGCAAGAAAACACACACTGCCTGATCCCTTATTAGCAGACTGAGCACTTAATGCCTGATTTAGGCATGGGACACACTCCCTGGTGAGGGGGAGGTGTAAGTTAAAGTGTAGTAGGAAAAAGTAGGTGAAGGAGAGGTCCAGTAAGGAGGCTGCAGGAGTTGCTCTGAAGCAATCAGCTGCTGGCAGGGTAGCAGTCCATAGGTCATCCAGGCTTAGAGGGCCTGGTGACAGAATTGGATGCTGTGTGAGTTTCAAGCTGACCAGCAATATAGTGGAGTTTTACGGGGCTTCAGTAGTATATAGGGTCATGGATCTACTATAGGCATGGATACCCACAGGACCCGTACTACCAGCATGGCAGAAAATAACTCACAGCAACCAAGAGGGAGTACTGGAAGCTCAACGCACCAAGGAACCTAATGCTCAGGAAAGTCAGCAGGGAGGCCAATATATACTCACCCAACAGAGCGGACTATAGTTCTCATCAGACTGGCCTGATCACCTGCCTGGTGGTGGATGTACTACCCTGGACTTAATACAAAAGCTTCAGTAAAAAGGTAAAGCAAAAGACTGACTCCTGCTGTGTACTTTCTCCGCCACATGCACCACCATCACACCTCATCATCTCCCTGGAAGCCAACCCTGGTTGGGAAGGGTTATCCACCTACACTGCTGTTACCACCTATCTCCTAGGAATTTACTGCAGTGCCAGCCACATCTAGTTGATCATCACAAATGGCATCACAAATCAAACTTTATTCCTTTCACTACCTCCATATATATTCAGTTAAAACCACAGCTGCACGGTGCATGGCCACTGTGAACTGAATTCTGGCCCAGTCGCTATATTTTCTATTATCTTCCCCCACCTCTTTTTTTTAGTATGAGGTTTTAAATATACAAAATTTTGCACTGAATTTTCCTCTCCACCAAATACAATTTAATCACCATAGTTTTTCCATTTAGCATTTATATTGTACTCCTCGCACTCTTAATTTACTGTTTGCTGGAGTCCAGTGGCCTGATTCATTAAGTGGCGTGTGGTAAGCTGCCTTATGATGAGTTTTATGAGCAGGCCCAAAACTCAACTATTCTATGCCCATATTGGCTTAGCTGGCCAGGAATCTCTTGTAAATGCCAAAAGTCACAATAGTTTAGTGCAATTGTTGACTTATTATGGTGTTTACACCAGATGTCTGGTGTGAGCACTTTGGGCCACATGCACACATTGTGTATTTGGTGACTTTTTTACCTCAGTATTTGTAAGGCCATGTGCACATGTTTAGTATTTGGTGAGATTTTTACCTCAGTATTTGTAAGTCCAAACTATGAGTGGAACAATCAGAGGAAAAGTATAATAGAAACAGGTCACCACTTCTGTATTTATCACCCACTCCTGGTTTTGGCAACAAATACTGAGTAGTGATGGGCGAATCCTAAATTACTCGGAATCGCTTGACTCTAGCGAGTCCGAGCCCAGGTCTCGCTACTCGTTGCGAGTCTAGCGAGTCCAATGTTAATGAATGGGGAAGCGAGTAATAGCGAGTAATGTGAGATTTACAAATCGCAGATGTGTCTCGGAAGCTTCAGCTTGAAGCAATCCGAGTTTTGTCATTTATTTGCATTGGACTCGTTTACTTTGTAAGTAATCGCTGGGAAACTCGCACAGATAAGAGAAGAGTCCTGTCTGCTCTGTGCAGCTCCAGGGTCCTAGAGCCCGCCTGCTGCCTGATGTAGCAGTGCTGAGATTGTTCTCAGTCTGCTCATTCCCTGTGTACAGACATGAATGTCTGTGCACAGAGATGATGTAGCAGTGCTGAGATTGTTCTCAGTCTGCTCATTCCCTGTGCATAGACATCTATATCTATACACAGGGGATGTAGCAGAGAGGACATCGCGTTTTGGACTGCGTCGGACGGAAGAGGATTTTTTTAATTAAAGATGGAGTCCCTAATGGCTTTTTTTTTTTATTTCTAATAAAAAATTTTCTTTGTGTTGTGTTTTTTTTAAAACAATTTAATAGAAATTCATGGCGGTCATGTCTAATATTGGCGTGACCGCCATAAATTTCGGGCTTAGGGCCAGCTGATAATACAAAGCTGGCCCTAACCTCTATTACCCAGCGTGCCACCGCCACCAGGGCCGCTGGAAGAGCGGGGTTCAGCGCCAGAGGATGGCGCTTCAATGAGCGCGCCATCTTCTGGGGCGGCTGCGGGCTGCAATTTGCAGCGGGGGGTGCCCAGAAAGCTTGGGCATCCCTGCGCTGCAGATTCCAGCCCCAGCTGCTTAGCTGTACCTGGCTAGACATAGAAATTGCGCGGAGCCCCATGCATTTTTTTGACTCCGAGACGACTCCGACTCCGAGACGACTCCGACTCCGACTCGACTCCGAGACGACTCCGAGACGACTCCGACTCCGACTCCGAGACTCCGACGACTCCGACTCCGACTCGACTCTGAGACGACTCCGACTCGACTCCGACTCAGAGACGACTCCGACTCCGACTCCGAGACGACTCCGACTCCGAGATGACTCCGACTCCGAGACGACTCCGACTCCGAGACGACTCCGACTCAGAGACGACTCCGACTCCGAGACGACTCCGACTCCGACTCCGAGATGACTCCGACTCCAAGACGACTCCGACTCCGAGACGACTCCGACTCCGAGACGACTCCGACTCCGGGATGACTCCGACTCAGACGACTCCGAGACGACTCCGACTCCGAGACGACATCGACTCGACTCCGAGACGACTCCGACTCCGAGACGACTCCGATTCCGACTCGACTCCGAGACGACTCCGGCTCCGAGACGACTCCGACTCCGAGAAGACTCCGACTCCGAGACGACTCCGAGACGACGACGACTCCGACTCGACTCCGAGACGACTCCGACTCGACTCCGAGACGACTCCGACTCCGAGACGACTCCGACTCCGAGACGACTCCGACTCCGAGACGACTCCGACTCCGAGACGACTCCAACTCCGAGACGACTCCGACTCCGAGACGACTCCGACTCCGAGACGACTCCGACTCCGAGACGACTCAAGACTCCGACTCCGAGACGACTCCGACTCCGAGACGACTCCGACTCCGAGACGACTCCTACTCCGAGACGACTCCGAGATGACTCCGACTCCGAGACGACTCCGACTCCGAGACGACTCCGACTCCGAGACGACTCCGACTCCGAGACGACTCCGACTCAGACGACTCCGAGACGACTCCGACTCCGAGACGACTCCGACTCGACTCCGAGACGACTCCGACTCCGAGACGACTCCGACTCCGACTCCGAGACGACTCCGACTCCGACTCGACTCCGAGACGACTCCGACTCCGACTCGACTCCGACTCCGAGACGACTCCGACTCCGAGACGACTCCGACTCCGAGACGACTCCGAGTCACACGACTCCGAGACGACTCCGAGACGACTCCCACTCCGACTCCGAGACGACTCCGACTCCAACTCGACTCCGAGACGACTCCGACTCCGAGACGACTCCGACTCCGAGACGACTCCGAGACGACTCCGACTCCGAGACGACTCCGACTCGACTCCGAGACGACTCCGACTCCGAGACGACTCCGACTCCGAGGCGACTCCGACTCCGAGACGACTCCGACTCCGAGGCGACTCCGACTCTGAGGCGACTCCGACTCCGAGACTCTGACTCTGAGCCTCTGACTCTGAAATTCATTAAATAATAAAAAAAAAATGCGTGGGGCTCCGCGCAATTTCTATGTCTAGCCAGGTACAGCTAAGCAGCTGGGGGCTGGAATCCGCAGCGCAGGGATGCCCAAGCTTTCTGGGCACCCCCCGCTGCAAATTGCAGCCCGCAGCCGCCCCAGAAGATGGCGCGTTCATTGAAGCGCCATCCTCTGGCGCTGAACCCCGCTCTTCCAGAGGCCCTGGTGGCGGTGGCACGCTGGGTAATAAAGGGGTTAATACCAGCTTTGTTATACAAGCTGGTATTAAGCCCGAGATTCTTAATGTCAGGCCACGTTTGACCCAGCCACTAAGAATCTCCAATAAAGGGTTAAAAAAACACAACACAGAGAAAATTTTTTATTTGAAATAAAAAAAAAAGCCATTAGGGACTCCATCTTTAATTTAAAAAAATCCTCTTCCGTCCGACGCAGTCCAAAACGCGATGTCCTCTCTGCTACATCCCCTGTGCATAAATATAGATGTCTATGCACAGGGAATGAGCAGACTGAGAACAATCTCAGCACTGCTACATCAGGCAGCAGGCGGGCTCTAGGACCCTGGAGCTGCACAGAGAAGACAGCTGGACTCGGCTTGCAATGTAACAGCAGTTACTTTGCGAGTTTCCTTGCTATCACTGGCACAGTAGCCAGTGATTACTCGCACGAGTCTAATGCAAACAATGGCAATCCTAGTTTTGTCAGCGTTTCTGACAAAACTAGGATTGATATTGATTTGCATTGGACTCGTGCGAGTAATCACTGGGAAACTCGCAGAGTACCGAGTCCTGCGAGTCCCTTACTACTCGCCGAGTAACGAGTCCTAGCGAGTAGATTCGCCCATCCCTAATACTGAGGTAAAAAAAACTCACCAAATACTCAACATGGGCAGGTGGCCTAATAGGACCTCACCTGACCCCTTAGATGAAGTGCACACATTAAAGGGAACCAACCACCCCAAATGACCCCCCCGGACTATTAATATGGTTCCCTACACCCAGCACATACATGTGCTGCAAGCTTTTTTGCTAAAAAAACTGTTTTTTATAAGTTAAGATATAGCTTTTGAAAGTTTATAACGAAAGGACGGGTGGGCGTTACTTAGATCCTTCTAAAGCCGAGATTCTGCTGCCAGTCATCATCCTGTCCTGGTCACAGCAGTAACTGCCAGCCCTTTTTTCAGCGTCCCAGGCTGGTGCACGGGATCTCATGCCCGTGCACATGTCATCAGCTACAGCCGGGTCGCGAGCACACCCTCTGACTTCCTGCGCTCAGCTGTGGAAGTCAGAGCTTGTGCTCGCGACCCGGCTGTAGCTGATGACGTGTGCACGGGCATGAGATCCCGTGCACCAGCCTGGGATGCTGAAAAAAGGGCTGGCCGTTACTGCTGTGACCAGGACAGGATGATGACTGGCAGCAGAATCTCGGCTTTAGAAGGAGCTAAGTAACGCCCACCCGTCCTTTCGTTATAAACTTTCAAAAGCTATATCTTAACTTATAAAAAACTGTTTTTTTAGCAAAAAAGCTTGCAGCACATGTATGTGCTGGGTGTAGGGAACCATATTAATAGTCCGAGGGGGTCATTTGGGGTGGTTGGTTCTCTTTAAGTATTTGGTGAGTTTTTTACCTCAGTATTTACAAGCCAAAACCAGGAGAGGCACAATCATAGGAAAATTATAATAGAAAACACTTCACCACTTCTGTATTTATTATCACCCACTCCTGGTTTTGTCTTACAAATACTAAGGTAAAACTCAAAGTGTGCAAGAGGTCTTAATGAATCTGCTCTTTGATATTTTTTTTTAAGTTGTAAAAACATATGAATAATAATAAAATAATCCCAGTCAAAAAATGTTTGTAAAATAGTAAGATTGAGTTTTTTTAAAGCCAAGAAAGAAAAAGCCACAAAAACATTTGTGCGAAGGAGCCCTTGGGGAAATAAACCTTTGCAATGGTAGATGTCAATATACCTATTAGTACAAAATTGTAGACACTCAGTATACTTATACCCAAAGATTATGAATCCTAAGGGTATGGGCACATGATTGTGGCACCACACTGGTCGGTGTGCCACGGAGGGGTACTGTACCCAGACCAGAGTGTGTAGTATCCCTGTTACCAGGGGATGATGTTAATCTGAGGCCCTCACCACAAGCATTCACACACCTAGAATCAGGGGACTAAAGGGTTAAATCCTTGGCTAGGAGACCCAGCCCCGATGGAGGAGCTTATGTGGGTAGAGGAGAGCGAGAAAGAAAACTTAGTCAGAATGGTTGTGGAGAGAGAAGAAGTGGGACGCTGCGAGTGACACAGAGGGAGGGCACCTAAAGGATGGTGACCCGGACGGAAAGGGGAACCTCGAGTGTCAGCTAACACCCCAATCTGGTCCAGTATGGTACCCGGTCAGAAGGACCGAGTCCACCTGCAGAGGACCGTCTCCGAGAGCAGTGCAGGAGTTCAGCCCTGAGCCGCCAAACCAGCAAGAGCTCTGTGCAAGGGGAGAAGCGCTAGGAAGGACATGAGTAACAGCGCAGTGCGAAGACAGAGGGAGAATGCTGAAGGAACATCACTGAGGGCTTCAAAGAGACATTCCATCCTCTGGTGACTACCCAGACCAGCTACCCGTGACTGTATACCTGTAAGATGCCTGAAGGTTACCAGTAAAACCTGTTCAGAGCCTAATCAATGTGTGGTGTCTTATTCCATCACGCTGGGGAAAGCTGCATTCCAGTCTCCTCAGGCAGACTGCATCGAGCTCCACCTGCGGAGCCGTCTTCCTGTGTGAGTTCTCTCTTTTCATCACTGCCCCAGGGATACTGCTCCAAGTGCGGGGAGCATTACAATCTGGCTGCCTACCATCATCCCTGGAGGTCTGGTAACATTACCAGGCACCGTGGGTGGCGTCACAAACAATTTATTTTATTATTTTTATTTTTACACATTTCTCAGCAACCACCAGGGCCAAGGACCCGGGAAGCGGCCACCAGTGACAGCAACCTTGATCAACGCCCAGGATCTGAATACCCTACGGCCCTGGGGTGGGTCATGATCATTTTTTGCAGCGTTATGGTGTGTTTGCGTTGCATCCATAACGCCGCGTTTTGCATCACCAGCACAGTGGATGGGATTTCTATAAATCCCATGCCAACTATGATTCTCCGCAGCGTTATTTCACTTGTGGTGCAGGTTATCGTGCTTCTGCTTCTACGCAGCATGTTAATATATTGCTGTGGCGTCGAAAGCGGCTGCCATTGGGTGAATGCAGGGAGAAGCCGTAGATCGTGGGCACAGGGCGGCTGTGCTCACCCTGCAATCATCCACGGCTTCCCTCAGGTCCAGAGGCACTGTGTACAGAATGCAGTGTCTCCGGATCATGGGAACATACCCACAATTGACAATGTGTAATTGTGACCAAGTCAATAACCGTTTACACTTAGATAATAAAAGACCTTCCCCAGTGTCTGTAATGATTGCTTCACAAATGGTTTCCTTTAACTGATTTATAATGTACTTCTTTTACATATTATATCCTATTGCACTTTCTAGGACTTGACTGGTGCTGAGCAGCATCAGCCAAAAGACCTGATAAATATACTCTATACAGTCTCGTAACTTCCTTTCTTTCAGAGATTTATTTCGCATCTCATAGGGCTCCTGTTGTCGTTCTTTTGTATGTTTTCTTTAGGCATCCATGTTGCAAGAACATCAGGCGGAACTGTCTACAGGAGATATCAAAATTGAATTATACGTGTGCAGATGGCATAAGGGAGCAGGTCAACCAGTTCAACTTACAGTTCACATGAAATATATATGACAGCTGTGCACAGTCTCACATTTATACCTGTCCCCATAAATTCACTGTTCTGAAAGCAGGGCTAGTTTGGTTTTTGTTCCCTTAAGGCTTTTGCATCCTTTATTTCCTTTGTTTTATTGTATTTCATTGTAGAATTTGCTTATTTGCCGAATATTCAACATTGTTAATACTTACCCACATCATTTTCAAGTATTAGCAGGACATATGTTCACATATTTGAATGCTTTGACATTTGTCAGACAAATGCTACAGATTTTCATACTGTATTTTTCAGCCAAAGCCTGAAGTGGATTTAAATGGAAGTGAAAATATGAAGGTAGGATTTATATTTCTTCTTAATTTAAGATCCTCTTCTGGTTCTGGCTTAAAAACCTGTATAAGGGCCCTTTCACATCAGCGTTTTTTTTTAAATCGCGGCAGATGCGGTGAAAAAACCGCATCTGCCGCAATTACCGCATACCGGCTGCACTTGCGGCGCGGTTGCGGTTTTTTCCATGCAAAGTATAGGCGGACTTGCGGCAGGTGCGGCAAGTGCAGTTTTGCACTTGCGGCAGGTGCGGCCGCGAAAAAAAACCGCGGTCAGCCGCGGTTTTTTTCGCGGCCGCACCTGCCGCAAGTGCAAAACCGCACTTGCCGCACCTGCCGCAAGTCCGCCTATACTTTGCATGGAAAAAAACGCAACCGCGCCGCAAGTGCAGCCGGTATGCGGTAATCGCGGCAGATGCGGTTTTTTCACCGCATCTGCCGCGATTTGAAAAAAAACGCTGATGTGAAAGCACCCTAAGAAACTCCAGAGGTATTTAAAGGTAACTTGTCATGTATAAAATGCTTATTAGCACATAAATAGTATTACAATTCTGCCAAACTTGCCTAACTGAAAAAGTGGCTACAGGTAGAAAATGAACTTAACCTCTTAACGACAGCCGTACGTCTCTAGACGTCAGCTGTCATTACCCCCGTGTTTGAAGTGAGCTCCGGCGTGGAGCTCACTTCTAACTTCCGACATCTCAGCTGATCTCATTAGCTGAGATGTCGGTCTAACAGCACCGATCAGTCCCGCCATCCGATCGGTGCTGTTAACCCCTTAGATCCTGCCCTCAATCTCTGAGAGCGGGATCTAAGGGAGCCGGAGCCGGCAGCGCGCGCTTACCCGTCTCCAGGGGAGATCTCGCGATAGTATCGCGGGATCTCCCGTGCTGATGTGACAGGCCAGGGTCCTGGCTTGACCCTAGAACCTGTCATGGAGCATTTCCAGGTTGTGGTTGGCAGGGGCTGCCAACCACAACAGGTCCGCGATTCTGACACATACAGAGGAGCTGCAGCTCCTCTGTATGTGTCACAAGTGATCGGACTGTGCATCTGCATGCCTCTCTATGGGACAGTGTAAAATTAAGAATCAATAAACAAATAAAGTTTTTACAAAGTTGAAAAAAAAACAAAAAACATAAAAATTCAAATCAGCCCCCTTTTCTTCCATCCACAAAAAAAGTATTAAAAAATTAAATAAAATACACATATTTGGTATCGCCGTGTTTATAATCGCCCGATATATCAATATAAATAATCAAATAATGAGAGCCGTGAACTGCGTAGCGCAAAAATGGTTCAAACGCCAAAATTACGTTTTTTTGGTCACTGCAACAATGCTAAAAAATGCAATAACGGGCGATTAAAACAGCGCATCCACCCAACTATGGTATCATTAAAAACGTCAGCTCGAGACGCAAAAAATAAGCCATCACCCAGCCCCAGATCCCGAAAATTGAGGACGCTACGGGTCGCAGAACATGGCGCAAAAAGTGCAATGTTTTTTTTTTCATGCTTTTGAATTTTTTTCCACCACCTAGATACCAGTAAAGGTATACATGTTTGGTATCTACAAACGCGTACTGACCCGAGGCATCGCACCGTCACGTTGGTTTTACCATATAGTGAACACGGCGACTAAAAAATCCAAAAAACAAACGTGTAATTGCACTTTTTTTGCAATTTCACTGCACTTGGAATTTTTTTGCAATTTCCCTGTACATTATATGGTAAAACAAATTATTGCATCTGAAAGTACAACTCGTCCCGCAAAAAAACAAGCCGTCATATGTCTATATTGACAGAAAAATAAAAAAGTTATGGCTCTTGGAAGCCGAGGAGCGAAAAAACGAAAATGAAAAATGACAAATTTCTTCGTCACTAAGGGGTTAAATTTTCCTTGTAGCTGCTCGATTTCAGTCATCTGGATGGTGCAGGGAGCAGCTACAGATAACACAGTTGTAATCACCACCCAGCACTTTAATATACAAAACCAAAACCAAATATGAAGTATTGGTGTACTATGGATAAATTGCACAAAGAAATTTTGTTGGCCATTTTATTCTGTTACCCTTGTGAAAATGCTAAATTTAAGGCTAAAGCAATATTTTTTGCATAAAAAGAAAGAAAAATGTGCATTTTTTCCGTCTACATTGCTTTCATTCCTGTGAAGCACTTAAAGGCGTAATAAACTCCTTGAATGTAGTTTTGAGCACTTTTTAAATCATGTTGCACATACATTATCAACAATTTTTGGGTACATTTTGGCTTACAATCAAAATTGTCTATCAGTATAATTGTCTATCGGTATAAGAAGGAGTCCAGGTGTGCTTGAATTAGCAAGGACACTGCGAGACTGGGCCAGAACCAGAGTGCGCTGAAGTGGCCAAGATGCTGTATGCTCCAACCACGAACACTGGCGGGGTGCGGGGTCTTTATGTCCCGAGACCCAACCTCTGGTGCAGTGAAATGAACGCTATCGTACTAGGGTACTAGTGGTTACCCACTGAAAGCCTGTGAACACTGGACCATAGCTAGCGTGCAGAAAAGACCGAAAAAGCCCAAAAGAAACACGAAAGGGGGTAACGCAGATGAACCATCCTGGCTGGTTAGATCACATCGGAGCTGCTAATGTACTGTCTGTGAACTTTACCAACTGCTGAGAAAGAGTAAAACCCGGTTAAAGCTCAATGTTGTCTGAGGCTGTGATTATTGTGCCTGAGGGGAGACAGACTGATTTTGTAATCTGGCAGCAGGAGACTGCCCGTGACTGTGAGCTCCACACCCCTGATGAACCTGCACATTCATAGACTTCACAGTTGCCCTGGGGACCAGCTCTATCCGTGGAGGGCTTAACATCCTCACTGTTACTCGCATTATCCAAAGAGGTCCCGACTGCAGCGGCGGCTACACATAGCCACACACCACAGGTGGCATCACATTAATTCCTAACTGTTTTTTCCCTTTTATTGACCGCCCAGGACCACGGAGCTGGGTCTCGACCTTCGTGACTACCCCCAGCAGAACCGCCACCCAGTTCCAATTACCCCACGGCCCTGGTGGGTGAGCTATTTCCAGGCTCCGGACCCCTAACACCACTTGTGAACTGTGCCCTGGATAACTTGCTCTGACTTCAGTAAAGGTAAAGGAGACTGCTACTCCTGTGTCTGTCAGTTGTTCCATACGGTGAACCCTGCTTCCCCCAATGAACTATCACACCCATAGACTTTACGGTTGCCCTGGGGACTTGCTCCTACCATGGAGAGCTGGACCATCCTTGCTGCTACTCCCATCATCCCCAGAGGTCCCAACTGCAGCAGCGGCTATCCCGGCCGCATTCCACGGGTGTCATCACTACACAACTTTTATTTTTGTTTTCATTTTATTTTATCCTTTTTTCAACACCCTTTTTACTGATCGTCCCAACGAGGGGATCACAGACCGGGTCACGCCACCATGACATCCTGTAGCCCCAGACGACAACGAAAGCACCCCACTGTCCCGCCAGGGGCAAGTCACAGTGTGTTTGAGAGATAGAAAGAGAGAGAGTGAGAGACAGTGGGAGAGAGTGATAGAGAGAGGGACAGAGTGAGAGAGAGTGAGAAAGAGCAAGAGAGAGGGAGTGAGCTAGAGAGAGTAGGAGAGAGCAAGAGAGAGAAAGGGAAAGAGAGGAGTGAGAGGGAGGGAGAGAGAGAGGGAGTGGGAGAGATCAAGACAGAGGGAGAGAGGGAGGAGGAGTGATAGTGGGATAGAGCAAGAGAAAGAGAGAGGGAGAGAGAGGGAAAGAGAGGGAGAGAAAGAAGGAGAGGGTGAGAGAGTAAGAGAGTGAGGGGGAGGGGGAGAGAGAGAGGAAGAGAAAGAGAGAGAAAGATAGTTCTCTGGTATCCAAAAATCACTGCAACACATTTGGGAGACCATCCTATTTTCTTCACTAAAATACACCAATTACGCACCAAAAACGTACTATGTGAACACCAATCCGCATTTGCAATAGAGTCACTGGAGAAAAATGATGTTAAAAATGGGTCAATAATTGACATTCTGAAGATTTTTCTGTATCCAAAATCTTTACCAAATACATAACTGAAAAAAAAAAACGCAAGGTAGGCACAGCACTTTTGAACTGTCATAGACTTTGCTGGCTTCACACTATATCTGCAGATATTGATGTAGATTTCTCAAAATCTGCATTAAAAATGCATGAAAACTGTAGCATGGACCTAAGGCCTTAATCTCAAGATCCAGTGCTGTCACCATTGTTGAGACGCTAGGCGCGCGGGAAGCGAGGGGCGCATCATCATGGGCGGCACCCTGCAAAGAGCATGAAGGAGGCCCAACCTACACTCTGATGACATCCGATGGGTAAGAGAAACCACGTCCCACCAGTGGAACTAAAGTTGATCATCCCCATGGAAGTGAAGTGTCACGTTGGGGGGGGGGTGCCCAGAAGTAGGATGGAGCTGGGCATAGGGAGTCAGGGGACTCCCAGCTACCTCCAATGCAAAAACAGCAGCAGCTTGAGATCAAGTCTGCATTCCAAGGTCACAGAATAGCAGTGAACTGAATCAGCGACAATCAGCTGGATGTGAGCTGATCCATTTAAGGACAAGGGGTGGGGAGCAACCAGCCCAGACATGCCCCTCAGCTTACTTAAGCATTCACACACATACACACACACCTGCAACTACATGCTCCGCTCATTAGCCTCATCTACTCATACTGACAGGGAAAAAAAAGGCTTAATTTAAACCGCAGCAGCACTTCCATACTACAAGGCAGTCAATACGTGATGGTACCCCCCTTTCATGAGAGGCCTCTGGACTCTAAACTGGAAACGTCTGGCAATGATCTGAACTTCACTGAGCGATGACCTATAGAAGATATTACGGGTACTAAGCACTGGGGGGATGGCTAGCTGGAACAACACGGGGCAGCAAATGGCCGAAATTTTAAATGGACCAAGTACTCCAGTAGTAGAAGCTCCAGCCGCACACTTCCATCTTACGTGTTTTGCAGCATCCAGACATAGTCACCCACACTCAGGTCTGGACCTGACCATTTATTGCCATTCACCGATCACAGACAGAAGGTTCATTCTCAGGGGGGCAAACGGCAGAGATGGTTCCCAGTTTTGTTTCAGGGACCTTTCTCATCAAGGACTTAGTGGGGGTAATCACCTTCACCTAATACGCTTCTCAGAATAACACCTGAGTCAACCGTCAATCTTAGGTGCCGGCAGGGTTTTACTCCTATCCTTCAGTGGGTTATTAACCACCACCGGTGGAGACGGCCTGACCAACACGGCAGACACAGCAGCACTCCCGCACTTATTCACATGGGATGTCTGCATCTGAGAAGCGGAGTTAGCACGGTATGGACAGACCCTAATGACGTGATCAGGTTGACCGCAAAAGAAACAAGACCGCCCAACCTGATGACCTGCAGATGGGTTAGTACAAGACTCCGCAGTCGCCAACTGCTTAGGAACATCAGAACCCACACGTGTGCTCTCCACAGCAGGGAAGGTCACTTATGGGCAGGGTCAGATCTGTCTCTCTCTTATGGTTGGTTTACACGCTAGGATATCCTTAACGATATCCTTGAAATGTCACAGATATGTGATCATTGAAAAGATATCGTTCGGCGTCGTTGCGTGTAAATGAACGATATAGGATGAAAAGATTGTTGGATCGTTCATCCTAGATTTGAGATCCTGACCTATTCCTGCAGCTTTATTACATCGCTCACTTCTTCCTCTCCTATTTAACAGTTGTGCTGCCGCATAGGATATTGTTAACGATATCCTTGTGTGTGACAGCGCACTAATGATGTTGGAACATCACGGTCACGTGATTGCTCCAAGGATATCGTTTACGATATCCTAGCTGTAAACCCACCATAAGGCATCTGTCCAACCTAATAGCGAGCGCCATTGCCGCCTCCAGCGTCTCTGGAGCAGCGTACTGAGTCATGGTGTCTTGTAACCGATCTGACAACCCCAGACAGAACTGACTCCTCAAAGCAGGGTCGTTCCATTGAGTGTCAGTGGCCTACCTCCTGAACTCAGTGCAATACTCCTCAATCGGTCGTGCTCCTTGCCTGAGCTTCCGTAGTTTAGACTCAGCAAGGGAGACGGCATCAGGGTCGCCATACACCAGGGCAAGCGTTGCAAAAAACTCATCCACCGACCGCATGGATGGAGAATCGGTTGGCAGAGAGAAGGCCCAGGCCTGGGATCCCCCTTAAGAAGGGAGAGTATAATCCCCACGCTCCCCGAAGAATGAGGATGCAGCCTGAAATATAATTTGCATGCTTCTATAAAAACAAAAAATGTATCTCTCCCTCCTGAAAATCGGTCAGGAAGGGAGATATTGAGTTCTGGTACAGCCAGCATGTGAACTGCAGCAAGATACCCAACTACTTCTCGAAGCTGATGCACCACTTGGTTTCGCAAGTTAGAAAACTCCTGAAAGAGTTCCTCCACCAGGTGCGCAAAAGCTCGAGTTGACATAGCGGCTTCGGAGAAAAAATAGTCGTCGCTGATTATGTCACATTGGGGGATGGGGGGCGGGGTGCACAGAAGTAGGACGGAGCTGGGCATAGGGAGTCAGGGGGGCCTGCTCTGGCCTTGATACTGGGGTCTCTGACTCGCCCTGCACTCGGAGGTATCTCTGAAGGTGAGGAGCTCTGACCCCCCAGCCTAATACCCTAAAACTCCTTAAAAGCCCTAGGAAAAAGGCCCCTGACTCCACCCACGGACCACGGAACCCAGCAGCCTCCAATGGGAAAAAAAGCAGCAGTTTGAGATCACGTCTGCACTTCAGGGTCACAGAATAGCAGTGAACTGAATCAGCGACAATCAGCTAGTTGTGAGCTGATCCATTTAAGGCCGAGGGGTGGGGAGCAACCAGCCCAGACACACCCCTCAGCTTACCTAAGAATTCACACACACACACCTGCAACTAGATGCTCCACTCATTAGCCTGATCTACTCACACAGAGGCAGAGAAAAAAAAGGCTTCATTTAAACCACAGCAGCAGCACTTCCATACTACAAGGCAGTCAATACATGACATGAAGGACCCGGAGGGCTATGGTTTACTAAGGGGGATGAAATGTTGGAACCGGGTGGAGAGGAGCCAGTGTGAGGGCGGTTGCAAATTAGCCTGTAGTTCCGGGTGCAGCGCCTGTACCAGCCAAAGACCCAGCTGGCGCTGTGGTACCAGCCATAGCCTCGGTAATGCCGTTCGTGATGCCGTACACACCAGGGATGACGTGGTTGCCGCAATACTAAGGGGAACCAAATACCCTGACAGACTTCAGGGAGACAGTTTCTGGACAGTTTCTATAGAGTGTACCCCCTAACGGAAGATCAGCAAGTTAGTATGTTAATAGGGCAATTAACTGGTGCAATCCCAGCGCGAGGTAAAGTCCTGGTCGGACACTGATAAAGACACCGTTGAACATCTGATTGCCAGACTGAAAGTCAATTTTGATACTTGTACTGCTGCAAAGCTGAAAATAAGATCCTTCTGGTGTAAACAGAGGGTGCAGGACAGCATAAGAGTCTTTGCCTTAAACCTCCAGGAAGTGCTGAGGGCAATGAAACGGACAGACCCTAATGATGTGCCAGAAGAGACCAAATTGCTTATTGAACAGTTTATTCAGGGGCTCCTATCCCCTGCTCACAGAGTCCAACTGCATATGATAGCCATACAGAACTCTGATCTAGACTTTGCACAATTTAAAGATAGGGCCATCCAGATACTGCAAGAAGAAACAGCCAGTGGCCCAGAACCTGCACAACGCCTGGCTATAACATACAACCAAGAGGGGGCACAAACCCCACAGACCACAGCAGGGACCAGTACACAGACTCTTGAGCCTACCACTACTAAGGCTCTGCACTTAAAGGTTGAGGCACTGACTAAGAGCAAAAAGCAGACATAGCCAAAGCTATGCAAGTGATGCAAGGATCCAAACCAGTGGAGAAGATCGAGTTGGCTTCCAGCAGAGATGACATCCCGTGGATGCAACAGAGGAGGAACCCAACGACCCAGCGATCGCTATGACCCTGAAGGAAAGCCGATCTGCCACCGCTGCGACAAACCAGGGCATGTTGCAAGACTCTGTACTTTAACCCCTTCATGACCCAGCCTATAGTGACCCTAAAGACCTTGGCCTTTTTGTCAATTCTGACCAGTGTCCCTTTATGAGGTAATAACTCTGGAACGCTTCACGGATCCTGGCAATTCTGAGATTGTTTTTTCGTGACATATTGGGCTTCATGTTAGTATTAAATTTAGATCGATAATTTTTGCGTTATTGTGAAAAAATCTAAATTGGCAATTTGAAAATTTAGCAATTTTCAAACTTTGAATTTTATTCTCTAACCAGAGAGATATGTGACACAAAATAGTTAACAAATAACATTTCCCACATGTCTACTTTACATCAGCACAGTTTTGGAAAAAAAATATTTTTGGTAGGAAGTTATAGGGTTAAGTTCCTCAGCAATTTCTCATTTTCCAGCAAATTTAAAACATTTTTTTAGTGACCACATCACATTTGAAGTCCCTTTGAGGCGTACATGATAGAAAACCCAAAAGTGACACCATTCCAAACTGCACCCTTCAAGCTTCTCAAAACTCAATTCAAGAAGATTATAACCCTTCAGGTGCTTCACAAGAACTAAAGCAACATTGAAGAAAAATGGACATTTTAATTTTTCTAACAAAAATGTTATTTAGCCTCACTTTTTTCATTTTCACATGGGCAATAGGATAAAATGCATCCAAAAATTTGTTGGGCAATTTCTCCTGAGTATACAGATACCTCATATGTGGTCATAAACCACTGTTTGGGCGCACGGCAGGGCTCAGACAGGGAAGGAGCGCCATTTGACTTTAGGAGCTAATTTTCCATTCAAAAAGTGAAATTACGTTCCTTCACTTCTGAGCCCTGCAGTGCACCCAAACAGTGGTTTATAACCACATATGAGGTATCGGTGTACTCAGGAGAAATTGACCAACAAATTTTAGGATGCATTTTATCCTGGTGCCCATGTGAAAATGAAAAAATGTAGGCTAAAAGAAACTTCTTGTGAAAACAAAAGTATTTTTTCATTTTTACGGATCAATTTGTGAAACATCTGGGGGTACAAAGTGCTCCCCACCAATCTAGATACATTCCCTGGGGGGGGTCTAGTTTCCAAAATGGGGTCACTTGTGGGGGAGCTCCAATGTGTAGGCACAGAGGGGCTCTCCAAACGCGACATGGTGTCCGTTAACAATTTGAGCTAACTTTCCATTCAAATAGTTAGCGGACACCATGTCACATTTAGAGAGCCCTTGTGTGCCTAAACTTTGGAGCTCCCCCACAAGTGACCCCATTTTGGAAACTAGACCCCCCCAAGGAACTTGTCTAGATGCATAGTGAGCACTTTGAACCCCCAGGTGCTTCACAAATTGATCCGTAAATATGAAATAGTACTTTTTTTTCCACAAAAAGTTTCTGTTTTCATTTTTACGGATTCATTTTTGAAGCACCTGGAGGTTCAAAATGCTCACCACCCATCTAGTTAGTCACTTGTGGGGCAGCTCCAATGTTTAGGCATACAGGGGCTCTCCAAACGCGACATGGTGTCCGCTAGCAATTTGAGCTAATTTTCCATTGAAATTGTTAGTGGACACCATGTCGCTTATGGAGAACCCGTGTGCCACCAGCACAAGGGCAATTGGAAGAGTCGGGGTACCGCACCAGAAAATGGTGCTGATGACGTCAGGGCTACTGGGGGGGTACTCGGCCACCGGGTCTGCTGAGTAGGGTGTCACGGGTGGATGGAATCCCGGTGCCGTGCCCTGGGGATCATTTGAAAGGGGATGTTGATGATGGGAGAAGGGGCTATTTACAGGGGAACATGATGCCACCTGTAATTCCCGGTAATATGGTACAGGCGCTGCCAGCCGGCCACTGAGGTGATGGTTAGGGCAGCAAAGTGTGGTACAGCTCCCCACAGGTAGAGCTTTACCTCAGGGCAGTGATGAAGGAAGATCGTGAGGGAGGGCAGTGATGAAGGATGATGGTGGGGGAGGGCAGTGATGAGGTCCTTTCTGGCACAAATGTGAATTACCGCCGTTATGTCTTCATAAAGTCATAGGTCAGGAAGGGGTTAAATGAGAGTACCCTGGAGCAGCAGGCCACCCCTCAGGAATAAGACCATCAGGCCCACTGATATATTTTGCCAGGTACGTGGGAGGATGCCCAGTCCTGCCTGTCGTGCTTGGATGGCATCCCCATGTACACTTTGCTGGACACTGGCTCGCAGGTGACATCAATACTGTATATCCTTTATATGAGATACTGGGCAGACTCTGACATTTCAAGGCACCCAGATGAAGATTTTACTATTTATGCTAGTAATGGCAAGCCTGTGCCACAGGTTGGGTTTAAACAAATAACCATAAAGGTGGGGTGGGTGGAATTGAATGCCCAGGGATTGATAATTGTTAATGTTGGTGACGAGAAAGTAACCCAATGATAACCTTGGGCACTAATGTCATTAAGAATCGTCTTGGGGAGCTTGGGGAGTCTTGTTACAACAGGTTGCTGAAACTGCCAACCATAAATAAAGGCCCTGATGCTGATACAGCAGGTAGAGTTGTCCGGAGGAATAGTCCCATTGTAATATCCTCACGGAGTGAAATGTTAATCTGGTATAGGGCAGCAATAGGCCTTAGAGGGAAAGATTACCAAGCCCTGGTAGAGCCCATGTACTCAGACAGTAGGCCCCCTGTCCTGACAGCTAGAGGGGTAGTTGATGTTTGCAAGGTGAGGGTACCATTACATATCTTAAACTGCAGTGAAGAACTCAAACTGCCCAGGTATGCTACCATTGCTAAATTGTACCCTGTCAACAACAACTCAATCAAGGCAGTAGAACCCTTGAACCCGTCTGCCAAGGCAGAGCACAATGGCTCCGAGGGAAAGCTGGAGGATTGATGCCAGAAGTTACATTAAGGCACAGACTCCACTCTTTCACGCCAAAATCATGGAGTTTACCGGGTAGTGCTGGAATATGAACAAGTCTTTAGTAAATATCGTTTAGACTTTGGGCAGGTAAAAGGGGTTTAACATCATATCCCCACAGCTGATCATCCGCCCATTAAAGAGAGATATAGGCCTGCATAGCCATCTCACTATCAATGTGCCAAAGAGATATTATGGGAGATGAAGGAGGCTGGGGTGATCAGAGATAGTTGTAGCCCTGGTCAGCTCCTCTAGTCCTAGTAAGAAAGAAGGATGGTACAATGAGAATGTGTGTAGATTACAGGCAGATTAACCGCATTACACATAACGGATGCATACCCACTACCCAGAATTGAAGAGTCACTAGCTGCATTAAGAACTGCTAATTACTTTTCCACCTTAGATCTTACCAGTGGGTATTAGCAGGTTCCTGTAGCAGAAGAGGACCGAGAGAAGACAGCATTTGCCATGCCGATGGGCCTCTGTGAGTTAAACTGCATGCCGTTCAGACTCTGTAACACACCGAGAACATTCCAGAGGTTGATGGAGTGCTGCCTGGGACACAAGAACTTTAAAACCGTCAAACTGTACCTGGATCACATCATAGTCTACTCCAAGACATATGAAGACCATCTAGAGCACTTGGCTGAAGTGTTTGAAGCGTTGTCCCGCTATGGCATGAAAGTGTTGCCTTCCAAGTGTCACTTGTTAAAGTTGTAGCAACAGATTCAGAGAAAGTCACTGTTATCAGAGACTGGCCAAGACCCACCACGGTCAAAGAGATGAGGCAGTTCCTGGGGCTGGTAGGATATTACAGGAGATTCATCAAGGGTTTACGAAAATGGCAGCTCCCCTGCAGGACCTCCTGGAAGGCTAATCCAAGAAGGCTAAGAAACAAGTCCAAGTGGGACAGTAAAGAAGAAGACTCCTTCAATCAGTTGAAGTGGGCCTGTCGGGGGATGAAATCCTAGCCTATCCTGATTACAGCCAGTCATTTGTGTTTTATATTGATGCCAGCAATGTGGGATTAGGAGCCATGTTATCCCAGGTGCAAAAAGGCAGAGAAACAGTGATAGCCTTTGCCAGCAGGAAGCTCCGTCCTACAGAAAGGAACCCAGAGAACTACAGCTCCTTCAAGTTAGAGTTCATAGCCATAGTCTGGGTGGTCACAGAACGTTTCAGGCATTATCTGGCTGCAGCAAAATTCACCATCTTCATGGACAACAATCCATTGACTCACTTGCAGACGGCGAAGCTAGGTGCATTAGAACAGCGCTGGATTACCCGACTGTCCAATTACAATTTTACCATTAAATACTGGGCAGGCCACAAGAATGCCAACGCTGATGCATTGTCCAGGATACCCCATTTGCAGGACGTGGGAGATGACCCAGAGGAGCTGGAAGAGATAGAGCTACCGGCTTTTCACCACCCTCATGTGAGGCAATGTAAAAACTATGTAAAAGACCAACGTTAAGAAGCCATGCTGAATCCATTACATCACCATGGATGGGCAGAAACGCAAGACATTGACCCAGCTGTTTGCTTAGTCAAGGAACTGTTGAAGCAGGAGGGCTCATATCCTGGTCCAGATGCTCCACAAGAGACACAACAGCTGTGGAATGAGAAGAGCAGACTGTTCATTTATGTAGGTAAGCTGTGCAGACTTTACACGAATCCCAGAACCCATGAGCTTCTCTGGCAAATAGTAGTGCCAAGGCGAGAAGACCAGATGGTACTAGAGGCATATTATGATGGTGCAGGGCATTTTAGGTGGAAAAAGTTGAAGGTTCTGCTGAGAGGAAGATTCTACTGGGTTGGCATGAGGAAAGCCATTAAAAACTGGTGCATAAACTGTGGACCATGCAACCTGAGAAGGAAAGATCGAGATAGCCAGAGAGCCCCACTACAGCCAATTGTCACCAGGCAACCACTGGAACTCGTGGCCTTGGCTCATGTGAAACTGAGTCCAAGTAAATCAGGCCATGTCTACGCCCTCACCATAGTGGATCATTACTCCCGTATTCTGGTGGTAGTACCTCTGAAGTACCTCATAGCTAAAAGAACGTCTAAAGCATTCCAGGCTCAGTTTTGTAGACCCCATGGTTATCCTGAACAGCTATTAACTGACCAAGGACCAGCCTTTGAAGTGGAGATTTTCCAAGAGTTCTGTAACATGTATGGGTGTAAAAAGATAAGAACCACTCTGTACCACCCATAAACAAATGGAATGTGTGAAAAGATGAATCAGGTAGTCATTGACTTGCTTAAAACATTGCCATTGGAAGAAAGAAGCTTGTGGCCAGAGAAGTTGCCAGATCTAGTGGACTTATACAATCACAGCCCCATGAGTTCCACCAATTGTACTCCGGCATTTTCTCATGACAGCAATACCTGGTAAATTACCCATTGACATGGATATGGGCAACATGAAGCCTGATGTAGACTCACCAAATACAGATTGGGATACAGAACGCCAGCAACAATATTGCAAAGTACAATACAGTGTAGAGAGAAGTTTGTCCCAAGCAAGAGAGAGACAACAGAAATCTTATAACAAGCAAGCTCCTGCAGTTCCCTTAAAATCAGGTGAGCAAGTCCTCAACAGAAGGAGACGTACTAACAAATTTGATGACCAATAGGAAGCAGTACCATACACCATGTTACCATCGAATTTTGACAATACCAAAGTGTGCCTTGTTAGTAAGGCGAAGGAAAGACATCGGCAGCAGTTTCCAGAGATTATCTAAAGGTATGTCCTGATACATTGACGTACCAAGAGAATGTACCAGAAGTACCCTTAGCTGTGAAACCAAAAGAAGAAGAAGTGATCCACACAGTACAACAGAGCAGTTGTCGTTTCTATGTTAGCCTTTCCCCAAACATTGGTACCTGAACCAACAAGACATGAAGAACCGCAAGCTGAGGTATCAGCAGCCGCACTTGTAATGGAAGAGGAAAAAGCACCTCCTGCTAACAGTGAATCTGTCATGGCCATGGTGAGTCTAAGAAGTCGCAGAAAGTTGCCTAACCTACCTGTAAGACATAGGCCTACTTGCAGTATGAACACTAGTGGGACACCAACAGCCACCTTAGACCAGGCTAGGTCCTCAGTAGAAACCCCTGTAGTAAGAAAGTCACAACGCACCACACAGGGTAAGGTCCCAGTACATTATAGGGATTAATAGTGCAGTTTAGCTAAGTTAAAAATGTAAATATGTTTTTCTTGTTGTTATGTAAGTTTGTGACTAAGCAATCACCAAGCATATGTGCCTACAGGACTTTACTGTATGAACTCTTCAGCATTCATGAACATTTCTTTATTAAATATGGACCATTAAGCCATAGGACTGGTTGTGGCAAAGACTTTGTGCAAATACTTTATCATCAGCCAATGGTGTAAGGACTAATCACTAAAGGGACTGCTTTTTCAATTTTCTTGGTTTATTTTGAGACTTTGTACAGATTGCAACTGTTATTTACCATTGTTATTGTTATGCTTTACAAAAAGGTTACCTCAGTCCAGGAGTACTGAATTCCACTAGGGGGGAATGTGGCATACCTGAGAGCAACAAAGGGTATTCACACCAGGCAAACCCAAAGCACACAACACATTTCTCTCTCCAGGCCTGAAGTTGAGCTCTAAAGCCCGGGTTCAGGGAAGCTCCCCCATAAATTCTGGTCTGGGGCGGAGTTAGTCAGTTCAGTATGGAGCAGTACTGAGAAAGACATCCTGTGGACTGGAACAGTGCTACGCTCACCCCAGGATAGCTAGACATAGCTTGAGTGACCCGTAGGCAAGGGTCTGAGGAAGTGGAGGAAAGCCTGGGGAGCGGAGCGGTGTCTAGCTCACCTCAGAGGAATAAGCACCAAGAAACGGACACGAGGCTGTGCAGGGCCTAATGTCATTGTCATTGTGTCATTACTAGCCTGATGAAGAGACCCTAGTGGCTCAAAAGCTTGCTTTGCTTTTTCTTACCATCTTTTCAGTTAGCCCATTAAAAGGTATCAGCCACTGAGGACTCAGATTTTCATATTTTTCTATAAAAAGATCAAACAGATATTTCTGCCATACAGTGACCATATATTGGTAGATACTACACCTGCATATAAAAAAATTGCAGTGCATATATAAATAAGAATGTACAGCTGACGTCCTTACTAGTGATGGGCGAATCCTAAATTACTCGGAATCGCTTGACTCTAGCGAGTCCGAGCCCAGGACTCGCTACTCGTTGCGAGTCTAGCGAGTCCAATGTTAATGAATGGGGAAGCGAGTAATAGCGAGTAGTGTGAGATTTACAAATCGCAGATGTGTCTCGGAAGCTTCAGCCTGAAGCAATCCTAGTTTTGTCATTTATTTGCATTGCTCGTTTACTTTGTAAGTAATCGCTGACTCGCACAGATAAGATCCTGTCTTCTCTGTGTTCTGGCTGCCCCAGCTCCAGGGTCCTAGAGCCTGCCTGCTGCCTGATGTAGCAGTGCTGAGATTGTTCTCAGTCTGCTCATTCCCTGTGTACAGACATGAATGTCTGTGCACAGAGATGATGTAGCAGAGCTGAGATTGTTCTCAGTCTGCTTATTCCCTGTGCATAGACATCTATATTTATGCACAGGGGATGTAGCAGAGAGGACATCGCGTTTTGGACTGCGTCAGACGGAAGAGGATTTTTTTAATTAAAGATGGAGTCCCTAATGGCTTTTTTTTTAATTTCTAATAAAAAATTTTCCTTGTGTTGTGTTTTTTTTAAAACAATTTAATAGAAATTCATGGCGGTCATGTCTAATATTGGCGTGACCGCCATAAATTTCGGGCTTAGGGCCAGCTGATAATACAAAGCTGGCCCTAACCTCTTTATTACCCAGCGTGCCATCGCTACCAGGGCCACTGGAAGAGCGGGGTTCAGCGCCAGAGGATGGCGCTTCAATGAACGCGCCATCTTCTGGGGCGGCTGCGGGCTGCAATTTGCAGCGGGGGGTGCCCAGAAAGCTTGGGCATCCCTGCGCTGCGGATTCCAGCCCCCAGCTGCTTAGCTGTACCTGGCTAGACATAGAAATTGCGCGGAGCCCCACGCATTTTTTTTTAATTATTTCATGAAATTCTGAGATTCTGACTCTGAGACTCTGACTCTGAGACTCTGACTCTGAGACTCTGACTCTGAAATTCATGAAATAATAAAAAAAAAATGCGTGGGGCTCCGCACAATTTCTATGTCTAGCCAGGTACAGCTAAGCAGCTGGGGGCTGGAATCCGCAGTGCAGGGATGCCCAAGCTTTCTGGGCACCCCCCGCTGCAAATTGCAGCCCGCAGCCGCCCCAGAAGATGGCGCGTCCATTGAAGCGCCATCCTCTGGCGCTGAACCCCGCTCTTCCAGCGGCCCTGGTAGCGGTGGCACGCTGGGTAATAAAGAGGTTAGGGCCAGCTTTGTATTATCAGCTGGCCCTAAGCCCGAAATTTATGGCGGTCACGCCAATATTAGACATGACCGCCATGAATTTCTATTAAATTGTTTTAAAAAAAACACAACACAAGGAAAATTTTTTATTAGAAATAAAAAAAAAAAGCCATTAGGGACTCCATCTTTAATTAATAAAATCCTCTTCCGTCCGACGCAGTCCAAAACGCGATGTCCTCTCTGCTACATCCCCTGTGCATAAATATAGATGTCTATGCACAGGGAATAAGCAGACTGAGAACAATCTCAGCTCTGCTACATCATCTCTGTGCACAGACATTCATGTCTGTACACAGGGAATGAGCAGACTGAGAACAATCTCAGCACTGCTACATCATCTCTGTGCACAGACATTCATGTCTGTACACAGGGAATGAGCAGACTGAGAACAATCTCAGCACTGCTACATAATGTCTGTGAGCAGGCAGGCTCTAGGACCCTGGAGCTGCACAGAGAAGACAGCTGGACTCGGCTCGCAAAGAAACAGCAGTTACTTTGCGAGTCTCCCTGCTATCACTGGCACAGTAGCCAGTGATTACTCGCACGAGTCTAATGCAAACAATGGCAATCCTAGTTTTGTCAGCGTTTCTGACAAAACTAGGATTGATATTGATTTGCATTGGACTCGTGCGAGTAATCACTGGGAAACTCGCAGAGTACCGAGTCCTGTGAGTCCCTTACTACTCGCCGAGTAACGAGTCCTAGCGAGTAGATTCGCCCATCCCTAGTCCTTACAGATAAAATTGTTCACATTTCCAGTCTTTTCCAGTTTATCCAGTGTGTTACAACAACTTCTCCAGCCACAACTTGTCTGCAGAGACTACAAAAATAAGACACATTTGACTTCTCAGATTTCCAGCACCATCTCCATGCTACTGTCTTCCCTGCTGCCATATGTATCCCTACAACTGGACCTGCAGTGAAACACAAAAAAAGTGCTTCTCTTAGTGTCCCACATATTAATGCACCACTGGGCCCCTTACAAATTAAAATGCTTCCTTTGTGCCCTGTACATGGTAAAATTGTTCCCTAGAAAATATTAATGCCCCATGCAAGTGACTGAGAAAACAATGTCCACATTTTACTCCTAGAAAGTAATAATGACTCCTGTGCCCCTGTGGTCACAATACCGTGAGTGCCCATATAACAATACTATTCAGTGCCCACTTAAGATTTAATACTATTCCTTGAGTCCCCCATCTACAGCTCCTCTAAGCATAGTATGATGGTCCCAGAGATCTGCTATACAGAGTATAATGCCCCCACAGCTCTTATACACAATATATTGGGCCTATAGCTCCCTTATACAAAAAATGATGACCGCACAACTCTCCTCTACACAGTAGGAGACTGTGAAAGAGCCAACAACATTAATCCCCACACCATATGATGGCCACCACAGCAGACCCCAAAGTGTATAATGGCTCTTTAGTTATACATTGTGTAAGTCCCCACATTTTCTGAGGGATCTCTACAGTAGCCAAACACTGTAAGAGGGTTTCCTACAGCATCCCCATAGTGTGTGAGGAAACCCACAGGCACACCACAAGTTCTGCTTAAAATGAAAACACATCTTATGAGCTGATTGGAGCTCCACTGACCCCAGAAAGGCAAGTGCTCAGAGATTCATTTGTATTTGCATCTTAAAGACACAAATGCAAATGACTGCTGCGCCTCCCTCCTTCCTGTAAAACATGTATTTCATAAAGAGTTTGGAGGAGGGAGGAAGATTTTAAAAAATAAATAAATAAATAAATACATGTATATAGAAAAAAGGACGCCACCTAAAACCAACAAGAACCCACTGCCACAGAACTCGGTGCTCATGCCCCGCAGACTTTGCCCTAAATCACCACTGCACACTGCCGAATGACTAACTGCACCTGCGCCTACCCAACACACGCTGGTGCAGTTTGACATACCTCCACCATCTTTGGACTCTAACTGCACATGAATGCACCAGACACCAGCGCTCACCTCACAGGGAGGAGAGTGAGACAGCACAAGGGAGACAAAGCACAGGGGGACAAGAGAGAGAGTACAAGGTGAGAAACAGCATAGGGGGCCGAGCACACAGGGGAAGAGACAGTACAAGGGAGGAGATAGAGCATGGAGGAGAGACAGCACAGGGCTGGAGAGAGCGGACAGGGGGAGAGTGCACAAAAGGATAGACAGTACTGGGGAGAGGTGAAGCACACGGGGAGAGACAAAGCACAGAGGTGAGAGAGATAGCACACAGGGGGAAGAGCAAGCGCACAGGGGAAGAGAGAGCACATAGGGGGCAAGCGCTCAGGGGGAAGAGAACACACAGGTAGGAGAGCACACAAGGGGTCAGAGAGAGTACTCGGGAAGGGACAGCACAAGGAAAGAGAAAGCACACAGGTGGGAAAGACAGCAAAAAGGGAGAGAGAGTGGACAGGGGGGAGAAACAGTGCACAAGGGGAGAAGAGAGTGCACGGGGAAGAGATACCTCAAAAGGGAAGGAGAGCACACAGGGGGGAAAAGACAGCACACTGGGGCAGAGACAGCACACTGGGGGCAGAGAGAGCACACAGGTTGAAGAGACAGGGCACAGGGGGAAGAGAACACAGAGGTAGGAGAACACACAAGGGGTCCAAGAGAGTACTCGGGAAGAGATAGCACAAGGAAAGAGAAAACACACAGGTGGGAGAGACAGCAAAAAGGGAGAGAGAGTGGACAGGGGAGCAGACAGCACACTGGGGGCAGAGAGAGCACACAGGTTGAAGAGACAGGACACAGTGGGAGGAGAAGAGAGGGTGCACAGGGGGAGGGGCAAGCACACTGGGGTGAGTGCATGGAGGAGAGAGAGCATACATTGGCAGACAGCTCAAAATAGAGGACCCATGTGGAGAGAAGACAGCACAAGAGGGAGAGAGACAGCGTACAGGGAGGAGACAGCTTAAAGGAGAGAGCACAGAGGGGAGAAGACAACACAAGGGGGAGAGAAAACACACGGGGTAGGGGAGAGAGCGCACAGGTTGAAGACAGCTCAAAGAAGAGAGCACATGAGGAGAGAAGACAGCACACAGGGGGGAGAGAGATGACCCACCCCAGGGAAGTGGGGTATCCGGTTCCGGGCGTTGATTGACTTGGGGATGTCACAGGCGGCCTGTGCCCGGGCCTGTGGCCCTGGTGGTCAATGAAAAAGGGGTTAAAAACAAAAACAAAAATAAAAGAGTTTGTGACGCCACCCACGGTATCCGGTAATGGTACCGGCACTGCTGCAGACATCCGGGGATGATGGTGAGGTAGCTAGTTGGTAACGCAGGATCCCCGGAGCAGTGATGAGATGAATAGGGATTTACACAGTTAGGCAGCTCTACACACATCCTTGTCCCTGGTGCTGCAGTTGTTTCCCTACCTTTTACTGGTATTGAAGTTCAAGGTTACGTCCAGGGTAGAGTCCAGGTGGTCAGGTGGCAGTTCAGGATTTCCATACCCGATGAGTTGTGAGGCCTCCTTGTTTCTCTGTGTGTGCTTAAGTCCTGGCCTGTCTGAAACCTGGCCCTGACCTCTCCTGTGTCCCTCACTTCTATAGCAGACTGTGAGAACCCTCTGATGGGCACCGCTAAGCGGTCCCTGGCTCTGTTAGTAGCTTTGCTCCAAGTGTCACCAGAAGACTGAAGTCTCCTTGGTCCTCCAGTAATCTCTGCTGGTCTAACTGGACCCTTTCAGACTCGGACTCCGGTGTCTTGGTTGCTTCCTGGGGTGAACCGGTATCGTTCCTCTGCTCCCACTCTGTCTCTGGTACGCCTTGCCTCCGACACTTCACTCTTGGGTCCCTTACACTGGCTAGGCACCCTCACTGGCAGGGCCTGGCGTGGCGCCATTCACCAGGATGTCTTCACTGTACTGCTCCGTACTGCACTGCCTAACTCCTCCCCCGGGCCTGAATTTATAGGGGACCTTGCCTGAAATCGGCAAGTAGAGCTCCCCCTTTAGGTCTGAGGTGGAAGGTGTTGCACGTGTTAGCTTACCTGATATGGAAATCCCTCCGTGCATCAGGTGTTCCTGTGGCAACGTACCCACAGAGGTGCCACAGAGAGAACAGACAGGAAGGATACAAGTCAAAGGAGAGAAAACAGAGAGGAGAAGACAGCAGATGGTGGAGAGAGAGAACGGACAGGGGGGAGAGAATGGACAGGGGAAAGAGACAGTCGCTGTCCTCCCAATGCGATAGCGTCAGGCACTCAACTAGTATGTATATAAAGTGAAAGCTAGCTCTATCTTGCTTTATCTGAGCAATAGTCCAATAGTGACACCATTCTATCCACATCTACTGGCACTGTCACAATATACACATTAGCTCTGACACCAAACAGTAGGTGTCAGCCTATTGTGACTCCTTCAGGGGTAAGTGTGAAATTGATAATTTCTTTTATGACAGTTTATAATAGAAACCTGATTTTCCCCAATGTCATTTCGTGACAATACACTCCCTTTGAGAACTAGATATTCTGATGTAACATCCTATTAAAGAATCAGACATTGTAAAAACTATTTAATAGCAAGTTACTGAAGTAAAAGACGTTTGGAGCTTGGAAAGCTATTATTTTGCACATACATCGGCGTAATCTTCCAGGGAAGTGGTATGGCTGTAATGCCGCTAAAATAAAGCAAAACATAAAACACTTAAAGATGGCATGAACGTTTTTCAGTGTCGACAAAGGTTGTAAAATTGACTGAAGGAAGAATAGAAGAGATGAAATGGTCAATGGTAAAGTCTAATATTGTCAATATATCTGGCCTCAAAGGACGCTCACTAAATATGCTGGCTTAAGCATTTTTCACACTGCCTTTCGAATGAGAGATGTCTAAAAATGTTCAATCAAAATACATTCGAGTATAAGCATGTCTGGCACATATTTTATCAAGAAAGAGCAAAACATCGTTACCGAGGCATTATCACGCGGGTACAGTTGTTTACATGGCAGGTTATTACGCCTTGCTGATAACCAAGGACACGTCAATAGTATCAAGTCTCTTATTCGGGAGAATTCTTGACTTATTGCTGAGGTCAAAAGCTGAAGAAAATCCCTTTGTGTGCAATATTCATCCCACAGATCAACAATTTTCTTCAAACGCTGCAAGTGATGGCTGTAATTGCCAACAGATTATCAATTCTTAATAGGAGGAGAAATCCCAATGTAATAAACCCTCTAAATTACTGAAGAATTAATTCCCGTAGATTTTCTCTCTGTGGGCTACAACATTTTAATCTCCAGTGTTTCATTAACTGAAGTTTCAAGTCACGTTTTATACTTCTCTGCGGGAATTTGGATTGCTGTAATGTTTCGAGTGCGGATTTTGACAAAATGTAACGCTTTCATGACATGTTCCTTTACTACGAACAGAAAAATATTTCATGGGATTTGGCGAGATAGAAACATAATGCAGAGAATATATAGCATCTATTAAATTAGAGGAAGGAATAGTTTACTAATAATATTAAGACACATCATTTTCATTTTATAGAATTAACATTTTTACAGTACATAATTGGAAGACATGGGTTTCTACTCACTGTATAGTAACTATAGATTAATCTACTCACCTAAGGGTACCGTTACACGACGCAATATTGCATGCAATTTCACTGGCAATTTGCTGGTTGAAGTGAAATCATGGACACATTGTTATATTTTGTAACAAAATAGAACAATGTGTCCATGATTTCACTGCAACCAGCAATTTGCAAGTGAAGTTGCATGCAATGTTGCGACGTGTAACGGTACCCTTAGTCTTTACTTAAGTTAAAATCCAAATGATATGAGCCCTGTAAGTGCACTGAAAGTGCCTCAAGCTCCATAAATCTCCCCTAATGCATTGAAGAGGTTTTCAAGCTTATGAAAAATATAGAAAAGTAACTAAAAGTGTCTAAATGATCATAAAACGAAGCCTCCGGTGCTCAGAGGTATTTTTCATTTTCATTATCTTGTTTAGTTCTTTGCAGGATGGCTATTTTTATGCTACAGACTTACAAGAAACGAAAAATGACTGTCGTACCCCTGGTCCTGCTCTCACGCACACATTGATTTTGTTCACAGCTGCCTTCATTAAAAGGTTTAAAGTTGTATTATAACTGTGCCTTGTCTTTTACATATCACACACTATGCTATGGAAACACTACATAATCTGCTGTCTGCTGCCCAGTATGTGAAACATGATCCCTCAAAATGTAGGGGAGAAAGACAGCTAGCAAGTGTCACGTACTGATTGCTCCTCAGTCTACATGAATTGTTCCTCTGCTGTTTTTCCATTTACTTAGTCAGGGTTGATATTGAAGCTGTAGTTGGTGGGTGGCTCTGCAGGTGGGAAGTATTGGTTTATCAGTTGATCACCCCCCAGGCTTTAAATCCTCCCTTTTCTCCAGAGGACATCGCTGATAGAGTTTCTCTACCTTTGACCAAGCAAGTTGTCTCTGCTCTGCTGAAGCTTTGTGCATGAAGTTGCTGTTTTCCCTTGTCCGTGGTGGGAGGTGAGAGGAAGCAGTACAGTGCTGGTTGAGGGGTTGAGGGAAAGGGTGGTGGCTGGAACCTCCTCGCCATCTGGGATACCATCAGGAACGGGGCTAGTCAAGGAACCCAAGTCCAGGACCAGACTAGCTTCCCAGTTGCCCATGCCTCTTATATCTCCTTTCTCCCTTTCCTTCATCTGCTACAGCAAGCAGTAGACATAGCAGGAAAGGAGATGATGTGTGATGTCCTTTACTTTCGAGAAAAAAAAAAAAGAGAAATTATTATTATTATGTTTAGAACGCAATAGATAACACAAGCATGAGAAAAGGCCAGGAGCTTAGGCGTGAGACTACATGTGCAGCTAGTGAAAGTAAATGTACCCAAATTTTTAAAACATAAGAAAAGGCCTTTTATTCACTGTTAATTAGAGTTTAAGCAATTTGTTCACACTGAATTCGGTCTGTGCAATTTATTTTCCTTTGAGAAATAGAAAGCTATCAAATATCTAGCATTGTTTCTCAAGGGTTTGCTCTAATTTTTTATTGTTACACACTGTGTTTTATCAACATATCCAATGCAATCCAAGATTGCACAAAATAGACGTTTGACTGATGCCTACATTGCTTCGGAGGTTACAGAGGTGGGGGTTCGCCTGTCAGTGCTCAGACCATATGCCACAAATTGGTCTGCATAGCCAGCCCAGAAGGAAGCCTTTCTAAAGATGATGCACAGAAAAGCCCATAGTTTGCTGAAGGCAAGCAGACTAAGAACATAAATTACCGGAACCATGTCCTGTGGTCTGATGAGACCAAGATAAACTTGTATGGTTCAGATGGTGACAAGTTTGTGTCAGCAACCTGGTGAGGAACACGAAGGCAAGTGTGTCCTGCCTACATTCAAGCATGGTGGTAGGAGTGTAATGGTTCGGGGCTGCATGAGTTCTGCCGGCTGTGGGAAGCTACAGTTCATTGAGGGAACCATACATGCCAACATGTATTGTGACATACTGTAGCAGAGAATGATCCCCTCTATCCAGAAACTAGGCCGCAGGACACTATTCCAACATAACAACCCCAAACTCACCTCCAAGATGACCAGTTCCCTTCTAAAGAAACTCAGGCTTTAGTTTCTGGACTGGCCAAGCATGTCTCCAGACCTAAACCATATCAAGTATCTGTGGAGCATCCTCAAACTGAAGGTGGAGAAGCACAAAGTCTCTAACATCCACTAGATCTGTGATTTGGTCATGGATTATGAAAGAGGATTCTACTGGCTCCTGTGAAGCTCTAGTAAGTTCCATGCCTGAGAGTTAAGGCAGTGCTTTACATTAAAGGGAACCTGTCACCTGGATCTAAGCCCCTACACTATCACTACCTGTCCCTGCGCCTTCCTAGCTGCTCCCTATCTATCCCTCTCTGAGCTAAATCCGCCCTATAAAACAGCAGAAAAATAACTTATAACTTACAGAAATCCCTGAGGCTGGGGACTGAAAAGGCAGCCCAGGCTCCATTCTGCCCTCCTCGATGCAGCAGCACACTCCCCATGGGAGGCATTATTCTTTCTTCATCGCCACCTCCTCCATTTGGAATCTCCCGCCTGCTTTACACCTATCATGTTGTGGTGATGTGACCTCAATGTGTCCCCTGACCGGGACACAGCATATGGGAGATTGTATCTTCTGCTCGGTAGCAGCACACACAGGGTTTGCTGTTACTGGAGCTGAGTGCTGATTGAAAGCACTGACGCCCAGGTGTGCGGGTGAATAGGAGATGATATGAGCTGCCCTGGGCTGTGGGGAGGGGGTGAAGTGTGTCAGGACAGCAGCAGGTGCTGCTGTGTAGAGAGCTGTGTGAAGATTTAACACAGCCTGTGAGCTCTCTCAGAGTGGACATTCATGAGGCTAATGAGCGGACGGTGAGGAGAGAAAGGTTGTGTACTGACCTAACACAGCCTACCCCGGGGAAGGTACAGAGCTTCTATATCAGCTGTTGGGATTGTATGAGGTGGTACTCGGCTGCGCCCCGGTACCTGGAGGTCTGTGAATACCTGAACTGTGCCATTAAACTGTGTGCTGTGTGAGTAAATACCTGAGTCACTGCCTTCTGTCGTGCCGATCCTAATCGCTACCATACAGTGTAAAGTGGGTGGGAGATTCCAAATAAACGGCAATGAAGAAAGAATAATGCCGCCCAGCGGGGCGTGTGCTGCTGCATCGAGGAGGGGCAGAAAGAGCCTGGCCCGCATTTTCAGTCCCCAGCCTCAGGGACTTCTGTAAGTTATAGGTCATTTTTTCTGCTGTTTATAGGGCGGATGTACCTCAGAGAGGGATAGATAGGGAGCAGCTAGAAAGGTGCAGGGACAGGTAGTGATAATGTAGGGACTTAGATCCAGGTGACAGGTTGCCTTTAATGGCTGTAGGATGGGTTATTTAGAGGGCACTCTAAAGTTACACTGTTATGCAAGCTGTGCAGTGTATACTTTCAATTATATGAAAGTGTAATCATATCTTCAGTTGGCACGTGTAGAGTACTCTGCAGTCTCTGTGAATTGCTGCAGCAGTTGAATGGAGATGCTGTCCTTTAGTATATTAAGGGTTATCTTCTGTGGCTCTGCAGTACTAATTGCTGTGTTGATGCTGAGTGCCCTTCTGCTGAAGCTTTCTTTATGTGTAGCTTCATGTAGATTGCAATCTTTCTGGAAGTTGCTGTGCTTATCCCAGTCCCTGGGTAGAGGTGAGGGGAGGTTTATAGCCTAGGGCTGGTCAGGAGCAAGGCAAGGGTAGTGGCCCAGATATCCTCACCTTTAAAGATACTTCTGGCTATAGGGACAACTAGGGAATCCCCAGTCTCAGGGTCAGACTAGTTCCCCTGTTCGCCTTTTTCCCTTCACTGCCATCCTGCTACCTAACCTCTTTGTCTTTTACTACCACTCGTGACATCAGTGTTGTCCCTTGAAAAGATATAATAAAATATTTTTAAAAATGTGGGAAGTGTACTCCCTGTTTTATATACTGTATTGTGGATTTGCTTATCTCATTATGCCATGTCTATTTTTTTTATATCTGTAAATGAGGGTTATCTCGACTAATTCCTTTCAGCCGGAAATTATTTTTTTTTACTGATGATAGCTGCATGAAAACCATAATGGTGCTTTGTATTCGACATAGAATATTACAATATTTATTTCACATGTAAGACCAGTGAAGACCAGCTGCTTATTTCTACTTTGTTGACCATCATCAAAAGGAAAGTGCATTAAAAGCACAAAATAATGCACTTCACATCTTCGCCAAGACACTCTGACTACAACACGTAGACAGTATAGACATATACTGCGTGATCCCCTATACACCACTATTGCACTAAGCGAGATGTCATCTACTGAAGTTTGACTGAACCTTTCTATCCGCACATTTTACATACATGAAAAGAAGTAATGGAAAGCGCAGGCTGCATGACATTAGATTAAAAAAAATAATTGCTATCTTCTCTGTCTTTTAGATGAAACTGAGCATATTATTTTCTCCTAAGAACTCAATTCTATTCCTTGTTTCTAAAATAACATGTTTTTTACTCTGGTCTTTACTTTTTACTTTAGTTAATACTTGAGAATAAATGAAAGGAAACAATCTGCTACGGAAGGTACGAAAGTGCACCTTGCCAAATGACAGATGTAGAAATTTGTACAGATTGTTTTTTTTTCCAGGGATTGAAAAATATGCAGACTAACATAACAAGCACGCAACGCAACGCAAGATTGCAGATCTACAACAACAAAGTACTGAGGTTTAAAAAATATATATATTTATACCTGTTTTGCCATGTGAGGCCGGTACGGTTACCACATTTTGTTAACAAATGATTTTCTAGAACAGTAATGTATTTTCTGCTCTGAATTTCAGTAACCTCTTCAAAGAATGACAAAGACCTCCTAGTCAATAATTTACTTTAACATCTGTTTCATATGCATGAGGCTTCCTTGGCTAAGCATCCCTTAATCCAGTTGTAAAGCATTTCACTATCAAGGGCATACACAGGATTTTTAAAGGTGGTTTCCAATTTTGTTAGTGCCCTCAGGAGAGATGGCAAAAGGCCCGCTAGTACCATCCACTATGCTAACTTTGTTCTGCACTACTACATCCCAAATTGTATATAGCATGGTTTAGGGTTTCGTGATTGTATGCTTTTTAATATCCCTAGTGGTAAAGAATAGATTTGGTTCCAAATCTAGCACCCAGCCATGCATTTAGGGATAGACTAATATTGATCGTCCTCCTTCATGCGTCAAAAATACACTAATTTACTTTAAAAATAATAGCAAATTAATACTAACAATTAATCCCTTCACGACCTATGATACACATGGGCATCATAGGTCACCTCCCACCCACGGGCGTAACTACAATAGGTGCAGGGGTTGCGATCGCACCCGGGCCCTGCAGCCTAGGGGGGCCCAAAAAGTCCCTTTGGCCCATAGAAAAAGACTAATACTATTAAAAATTTGCAATAATTGGGGGCCCCGTTGGAGCTTTCGCATCGAGGCCACAGGGCCTGAAGTTACACCACTGCTCCCACCCCTTGATGCGAACTCACATGCTAAACTTGCATTCTGCCTCCTACATCTCAGGTGAAGTCATTAGCTGAGATGTGACTCTAACAGCGCTGATAAGATACGCGATTGGCGCTGTTAACCCTTTGGATCCCGCTGTCATTCATGCAAAGCCACCGCGGGGGTGCCAGGATCACAGGTCCCGTGAAGCAAATCATGGGACCTGCGCTGTTACCTGGAGAGCCAGGGGTCCTGGAATGACCCCAGAAACTGTTGTTATTCACTTCCTCCCAGTGATGTCACCAGTGACATCACCGGCAGGGAGTGATCACTTCCCCCTGTCTTTTGATGAGCCGCAGGCCATCTAAAGACAGATCAAGCAATCAAATTATGCAGCACAGAAGCCCTCTAGTGGCCAGCATAATAGTTCATTGGGAGATCACGGTGGCAGTGAACTGGCTCCATGTAGTGATGGGCGAATCCTAAATTACTCGGAATCGCTTGACTCTAGCGAGTCCGAGCCCAGGACTCGCTACTCGTTGCGAGTCTAGCGAGTCCAATGTTAATGAATGGGGAAGCGAGTAATAGCGAGTAGTGTGAGATTTACAAATCGCAGATGTGTCTCGGAAGCTTCAGCCTGAAGCAATCCTAGTTTTGTCATTTATTTGCATTGCTCGTTTACTTTGTAAGTAATCGCTGACTCGCACAGATAAGAGTCCTGTCTCCTCTGTGCTGGCTGACCCAGCTCCAGGGTCCTAGAGCCCGCCTGCTGCCTGATGTAGCAGTGCTGAGATTGTTCTCAGTCTGCTCATTCCCTGTGTACAGACATGAATGTCTGTGCACAGAGATGATGTAGCAGAGCTGAGATTGTTCTCAGTCTGCTCATTCCCTGTGCATAGAGATCTATATCTATACACAGGGGATGTAGCAGAGAGGACATCGCGTTTTGGACTGCGTCGGACGGAAGAGGATTTTTTTAATTAAAGATGGAGTCCCTAATGGCTTTTTTTTTTTATTTCTAATAAAAATTTTTCTTTGTGTTGTGTTTTTTTTAAAACAATTTAATAGAAATTCATGGCGGTCATGTCTAATATTGGCGTGACCACCATAAATTTCGGGCTTAGGGCCAGCTGATAATACAAAGCTGGCCCTAACCTCTTTATTACCCAGCGTGCCACCGCCACCAGGGCCGCTGGAAGAGCGGGGTTCAGCGTCAGAGGATGGCGCTTCAATGAACGCGCCATCTTCTGGGGCGGCTGCGGGCTGCAATTTGCAGCGGGGGGTGCCCAGAAAGCTTGGGCATCCCTGCGCTGCGGATTCCAGCCCCCAGCTGCTTAGCTGTACCTGGCTAGACATAGAAATTGCGCGGAGCCCCACGCATTTTTTTTTAATTATTTCATGAAATTCTGAGATTCTGACTCTGACTCTGAGACTCTGAGACTCTGACTCTGAAATTCATTAAATAATTTTAAAAAAATGCGTGGGGCTCAGCGCAATTTCTATGTCTAGCCAGGTACAGCTAAGCAGCTGGGGGCTGGAATCCGCAGCGCAGGGATGCCCAAGCTTTCTGGGCACCCCCCGCTGCAAATTGCAGCCCGCAGCCGCCCCAGAAGATGGCGCGTTCATTGAAGCGCCATCCTCTGGCGCTGAACCCCGCTCTTCCAGCGGCCCTGGTGGCGGTTAGAACGCTGGGTAATAAAGGGGTTAATACCAGCTTTGTTATACAAGCTGGTATTAAGCCCGAGATTCTTAATGTCAGGCCACGTTTGACCCAGCCACTAAGAATCTCCAATAAAGGGTTAAAAAAACACAGAGAAAATTTTTTATTTGAAATAAAAAAAAAAGCCATTAGGGACGCCATCTTTAATTAAAAAAATCCTCTTCCGTCCGACGTAGTCCAAAACGCGATGTCCTCTCTGCTACATGCACAGGGAATGAGCAGACTGAGAATAATCTCAGCACTGCTACATCATCTCTGTGAGCAGGCAGGTTCTAGGACCCTGGAGCTGCACAGAGAAGACAGCTGGACTCGGCTCGCAAAGAAACAGCAGTTACTTTGCGAGTTTCCCTGCTATCACTGGCACAGTAGCCAGTGATTACTCGCACGAGTCTAATGCAAACAATGGCAGTCCTAGTTTTGTTAGCGTTTCTGACAAAACTAGGATTGATATTGATTTGCATTGGACTCGTGCGAGTCATCACTGGGAAACTCGCCGAGTAGCGAGTCCTGCGAGTCCCTTACTACTCGCCGAGTAACGAGTCCTAGCGAGTAGATTCGCCCATCCCTAGCTCCATGACTCTGGGCGTGCAGTAAAGGGGATATTTACAGGGGATCTTCGTGACACCACCTGTGCGGTGCAGCCAGGGATGACCAATGCTGCAGATTGGGACTGCTGGGGCAGATGGTGATGCAGCACCTGAATGGCCTGATCCTTAAATTATGCAAAGTCCAGGTCAGGGTTTTGTAGGGTCATGATGCGCAGCTGTTTTTGGTGGGTGTTGGACAGGAGACCATTGATAAACTGCTAGTTTAGCAGTCTGTCCTCATCCTGTACGCTGTCGGAGTCAACCTGTTTAATTGCCCATAGCGCCTCTTGAAGATTAAGGGCATAGTCCTGTACACTGTCCTGTACCCTTTGTTTTTACCCAAAGAGTCTCATTTTAATCTCTGTGATGGTGTGGGTATGAAAGGTGTCCTTCAGCCTGGCCAGGATTTGCTTAACAGTTCTTTTATCAGTGTCCGGCCAGGACTTTACCTTCCTTTTGGCTGCACTAGTTAACTGACCGATAAGGATGCTGACTTTTTAGCCGTCAGACAGGGGGTACACTTCAAACAGGCTACGCAGTCTCTCTTTGAAGTTGCTGAGGGTATGCGACTGACCTGAGTATTGCAGTAAGCAGGCCGCTCCTGTACAGCATTGATAAAGGCATTATAGGTGACCCTCTCCAAGGTTGGGCATCTTCCTCCCCCTAGTGAACCTTAGCCAGGTTCTGAGTCTTTTTCCGATAATTAGGCTGCTGTTCTGCAGGCAGGATGAATCTCGTAAACAAGGGGTTCCAGGTTGGGGCCTCCTGCTTCCCGCCAGCTGATGTCAGAGTGTGGGGCAGGGTTTTGCTTTGCGCTCTTTCTAGGGTTTCGCCCATGATGACATGCCCCTTTTGCTTCCCACGTGACGTGCGCCGTGAAAATGATAGCAATCACACAGTTCAATACAGTCTATGGCACACAGGACCCAGTGGTAGTGGGCTACGAAAACCTGTTCGTGACGCCAGTTGTGATGTCCATCAGGGCAGTGAGGTACTTGGGACCGGGCCAGTCAGTTCTTTGGGAGATCATGGTAGTGGTGACCCGGCTCCATGACCCTGGGCATGTAGTAAAGGGGATATTTACAGGGGATCTTCGTGACACCACCTGTGCGGTTCGGTCAGGGATGGCCGATGCAGCAGATTGGGACCACTGGGGCAGATGGTGATGCAGCTGGGATGGTATCGCTCCACACAGGTGGAGCAGGGCTCCAGGGATAAATGAGACAGTCTACTAGGGTTGTGATGGTCATTCGGGTGCAGGACAGAGGACACAGGGATTACAGTTTCCTTTACCTTTTACTTGACAGATGATAATGCAGTCCATGATACTAGTTACAGATTGTAGAAGGAGTGCGGCCAGCTTTGAAGCATTCAGGGATTCAGGGTGAGATTGGAGGCCTTCCTGCTGTGCTCTCCTTTTGGGTCCCTGTTGCCTGTAGCTATACTGCGGCCCTCTTCCTGTGTGTTGGTTCTGACTCATATGGCAGGCAGCATTAGTCTATCATAGGTACTGCTGAACTGATGGCTACTCTAGGCTCTCAGGATGCTGCTGTGTCACCGGGTGTTCGTTGTGGCCAGGAGACCTGCAGTCTCCGGCCCTCCAGATTCGGCTGCCGGGACATACAGTGCCCACTCAGTCAAGGATCTCTAGCGTCCTTTCTGTAGCGCTCTGCTTGGGGGTGAGCTCTCTCGCAGCTCCACTCCCCAGAGCTTTCCTCTCTACTTCCTCTCTCTACCCTCTCCTCAGACTTTATCACTAACCCCTGCTCCATGCCAGAACCAGGGCAGCTCCCCTCAAGTTAGGTTCTAAAGCTCCCCTTCTGACCCAGAATCAGGTTTGGTGATGGAAGCTGGGTGGTACCTGGTGTGGTGACCTCCTCCTTATTCCAGGCATGACATCACCCCCTGTGAGGGAGGCAATACCACTGTTGCAACCGGACCACTGGGGTGCCACATTGATCTATAAAAAATATAAGTTTTTAAAAGTAAAAACATAAAAATTCAAATCACTCCCCTTTTGCAAATAAAACTATTAAGAAAGTATAAAGAAAATACACACATTTAGTTTCACCAAGCTTAAAAATTCCCGATCTATCAAAATATAAAATCAATAATTCAGATCCGTAAAGTACGTAATGTCACCACAACATTGCAATAATGGGCGATCAAAACATCACATCCACCCAAAAATGGTATCATTAAAAACGTCAATTCAAGCCTCAAAAAATAAGCCATTACACAGCCCCAGATCCTGAAACATGAGAACGATATGGGTTGCAGAACACGGCGCAAAAAGTGCAATTCTTTTTTTTTTTTTAAAAACTTCAGATTTTTTTTCACCACTCTGTAATAATTGTAGAAGGCAAAATCAATTTAATGAATATGTCTGATGTTGTGTCAAAGAAATCACAATTGTAGTAGTGTAATAGTGCAGATGTCACACATAAGCTTTATATTCCCCTCTATGTCTAGGGAAAGAATCTCGCACTCTTAGGTGATTTTGGCGATAGCTGCTGATATAGTTTTTTTATGCCTCTCAGTGAGTTGCAGTCCTGTAGTTTTTCTTCATTTTAAAATAAACATACAAGTAATTATTTTGTGCTTAGAATTAGGCTACATTCACACACAGCGTTTTTGCTGCGTTTTGTGAGGATCCGTTGTTGGTGCAAAAATTGTTCAAGAACGGATCCTCACAGAACGCAGCGTTTTGAATGAACGCCACTGCGTTTTCACCTGCGCTTACTCACCTCGCCGCACTCCCCCAGTGACCACCGATCATCCCCTCTCATCCCCAGAGGCCACATTGAGCCTCTAGGACTCTGCGTCCTGGCATGTGACCGGGTGTTGTCACATGGTCACATGGTGCTGTCCATGGTCCTCCACAGGTCCTACGGCATTGTCGGTATGATGGGAGATCAGTGAGGAAGTGTGGCGAGGTGAGTAAAAAGCGCAGCGAAATACGCCAGATAATGGACATGTCAATTTTTTTACACATCTGCTTTTCAGCCCAAAAATGGGTCCGTATAAAGCACAGTGCCTGAATGCCAAATAGTGAACTGTATTGACTTGGCTGGGACAGCCAAGATCACTGCATTTCACTGCATTCCACTGCTAATAGCGGATCTCTACAAAGCGGTTCACACAGAGTGATCTATTACAAGTGTTTTTTTCTGTTAATATTGATGATTATGTCTTACAGCCAATGAAAGCCCAAAGGTCATTATCTCAGATAATTAAAATAGGGAGGATGAATGGTTAAAAACTGTGCTGCCGTATTCCACGAGACAGCAAAGGGTGAATATAATATTGATTTATTATTCAACGTGTTTCAGGGCTCCCAGAAACGCCCTGAAACATGGCAATATGATAATAATTTGTCCTGAGGAAGGAGCCCTGAAACGCATTGACTAACAAATCAATATTATATTCACCCTTTGATATCTCGTGGAATAAGGCAGTGTGGTTTTTAACCCTTCATCCTCCCTACTCTACATGCACCATGTCGGGGACTGCAGCAGCCGTGATATGCTTTAATAGTGGTTGTGACTCTCACAACCACACAAGGTGAAGCCTCTGATACCTAAGTAGGTAATATTTTAGCTCTCAGACCCTTTATCCTCCCTACTTTAATTTTCTGAGATAATGATCTGTGGGTTTTCATTGACTGAAAGCCATAATCATCAACATTTACAGAAATAAACACTTGAAATAGATCACTCTGTAATGACTCTATAAAATATATGTGTTTCACTTTATGCATTGAATTACTGAAATAAATTATCTTTTTCTGGGAATCCAAAACGCTGTTTTTTATTAACATGAACAGTTGTGGCCAAAAGTATTGACACCCCTGCAATTCTGTCAGATAATATTCAGTTTCTTCCTGAAAATGATTGCAATCACAAATTCTTTGGTATTATTATCTGCATTTAATTTTTCTTCAATGAAAAAACACAAAAAGAATTGTCCTAAAGCCAAAGTGGATATAATTCCACACCAAACATAAAAAGGTGGACAAAAGTATTGGCACTGTTAGAAAAATCATGTGATGCTTCTCTAATTTGTGTAATTAACAGCACCTGTAACTTACCTGTGGCACCAAACAGGTGTTGGCAATAACTAAATCACACTTGCAGCCAGTTGACATGGATTAAAGTTGACTCAACCTCTGTCCTGTGTCCTTGTGTGTACCACATTGAGCATGGAAAAAAGAAAGAAGACCAAAGAACTGTCTGAGGACTTGAGAAACCAAATTGTGAGGAAGCATGAGCAATCTCAAGGCTACAAGTCCATCTCCAAAGACCTGAATGTTCCTGTGTCTACCGTGCGCAGTGTCGTCAAGAAGTTTAAAGCCCATGGCACTGTGGCTAACCTCCCTAGATGTGGACGGAAAAGAAAAACTGACGAGAGATTTCAACGCAAGATTGTGCGGATGGTGGATAAAGAACCTCGACTAACATCCAAACAAGTTCAAGCTGCCCTGCAGTCCGAGGGTACAACAGTGTCAATCCATACTATCCGTCGGCGTCTGAATGAAAAGGGACTGTATGGTAGGAGACCCAGGAAGACCCCACTTCTTACCCAGAGACATAAAAAAGCCAGGCTGGAGTTTGCCAAAACTTACCTGAGAAAGCCTAAAACGTTTTGGAAGAATGTTCTCTCTTTTTGGGCAAAGGCATCAACATAGAGTTTACAGGAGAAAAAAAGAGGCATTCAAAGAAAAGAACACGGTCCCTACAGTCTAACATGGCGGAGGTTCCCTGATGTTTTGGGGTTGCTTTGCTGCCTCTGGCACTGGACTGCTTGACCGTGTGCATGGCATTATGAAGTCTGAAGACTACCAACAAATTTTGCAGCATAATGTAGGGCCCAGTGTGAGAAAGCTGGGTCTCCCTCAGAGGTCATGGGTCTTCCAGCAGGACAATGACCCAAAACACACTTCAAAAAGCACTAGAAAATGGTTTGAGAGAAAGCACTGGAGACTTCTAAGGTGGCCAGCAATGAGTCCAGACCTGAATCCCATAGAACACCTGTGGAGAGATCTAAAAATGGCAGTTTGGAGAAGGCACCCTTCAAATATCAGGGACCTGGAGCAGTTTGCCAAAGAAGAATGGTCTAAAATTCCAGCAGAGCATTGTAAGAAACTCACTGATGGTTACCGGAAGCGGTTGATCACAGTTATTTTGGCTACAGGTTGTGCAACCAAGTATTAGGCTGAGGGTGCCAATACTTTTGTCTGGCCCATTTTTGGAGTTTTGTGTGAAATGATCAATGTTTTGCTTTTTGCTTCATTCTCTTTTGTGTTTTTTCATTGAAGACAAATTAAATGAAGATAATAATACCAAAGAATTTGTGATTGCAATCATTTTCAGGAAGAAACTGAGTATTATCTGACAGAATTGCAGGGGTGTCAATACTTTTAGCCACAACTGTATTTGCAAAAAACCAAGGGAAAAACCATGATAAAGACTCCAGCAAAAATTCATCAAACCGCCCTGTGTGAGCATAGCCTTAACGTCATTCAATCTACTGTGTAACACAGCAAAAAGGATTTATTAAATGAATGAAGCTAATTTTGCGAAAATATATTATAGATCCAGCTTTCTCTGTTGACAGCCTCATATGTTCACAATATAAAAGTTTAATGTCTTCAGGACAAAGTACATCAGTGACAGGTACAGCTATATCAGGGGTCTCAAACTCGGTTGGGTTGGTGGGCCGCACGTAGAAAAAAATTAATATCGGGGGGCCGCATTGCTTGTAGGACTAAGGGTACCGTTACACATCGCAACATTGCATGCAATTTCACTGGCAATTTGCTGGTTGCAGTGAAATCATGGACACATTGTTCTATTTTGTGGCCGTGTACAAATGTAACAATGTGTCCATGATTTCACTGCAACCAGCAAATTGCCAGTGAAATTGCCTAGCAATGTTGCGACGTGTAACGGTACCCTTAGTGACATTTTATCAATACCAGAATATTTTGCTCAATCTAGTAAAGTACAAATCCTGATCTTCTTGTAGGAATGTCCCCACCCTAATCTCCTTTATGTAGTAATGTCCCCATACTGGTCCCCATTGTATATTAATGTCCCCCAAACAGGTCCCCGTCTTGTAGTAATGTCCCCATCCTGGTCCCCTTCTTAAAGTAATGTTCCTCCCTGGTCCCTATGTGTAGTAATGTTCCCATCCTATACTAATGACCCCATCCTGGTCCTCATCATGTAGTAATGTCCCATCCTGATCCCCTTCTTGTAGTAATTTCCCCATCCTGATCCCCTTCTTGTAGTAATGTCCCATCCTGGTCCTCATCTTGTAGTAATGTCCCATCCTGATCCCCTTCTTGTAGTAATTTCCCCATCCTGATCCCCTTCTTGTAGTAATGTCCAATCCTGATCCTCTTCTTGTAGTAATGTCCCATCCTGGTCCTCTTCTTGTAGTAATGTCCCATCCTGGTCCTCATCTTGTAGTAATCTCCCATCCTGATCCTCATCTTGTAGTAATGTCCAATCCTGATCCTCTTCTTGTAGTAATGTCCCATCCTGGTCCTCTTCTTGTAGTAATCTCCCATCCTGATCCTCATCTTGTAGTAATGTCCCATCCTGATCCCCTTCTTGTAGTAATGTCCCCATCCTGGTCGCCTTCTTGTGGTAATTTCCCATCCTGATCCCCTTCTTGTAGTAATGTCCCCATCCTGGTCGACTTCTTGTAGAAATGTTCCCATCCTGATCCCCTTCTTCTAGTAATGTCCCCATACTGGTCCCCATTGTATATTAATGTTCCCCATACGGGTCCCCGTCTGGCACTAATGTCCCCTTCCTGAAGTAATGTCCCCATCCTGGTCCTCGTCTTGTAGTAATGCCCCCCGCCCTGGTCTCCATCTTGTAGTAATGTTCCTCCCTGGTCCATATGTGTAGTAATGCCCCATCCTGGTCCCATCCTATATTAATGTCTCCCATCCTGGTCCTCATTTTGTAGTAATGTCCCCATATTTTAGTAATGTTCCCTCCCTTGTCATCTTGTAGTAATGTCCCTCATCCCAACGCCTTTTTGTAGAGATGTCCTCACAACCTGGTCTCTGTTCTTTTTGTTCTCTCACTTACACACATGCACTCACACACACACACATATACAAACCTGCACACACACATACACACACACTCACATACACACACACTCACACATACATCCTCAGACATATTCACACAAACACATACACACTTACACATTGACACACTTACATAGGGCCATATTTGGAGTCCCTGCCACCCTAGGCACTTTCAGCAGTCACGTTCCCCCTCTCCCCCCAGGCTGCTATCTTCGGCTGTAACAGCGCCTTACCTGACTCCACTCTTCTCATCCCGGCAGCTTCTTCCTCTGTGGCTCCCGGTCTCCCGCTTGCCGACACCAGCCAGCACCCAGCACCAGCCTGCAGCACCCGGCATTAGGTGGCACCCGGTAGCCGCCAGCACCCAGGAGGCGGCACCAGGTGGCACCCGGCAGCCGCCAGCACCAGGCACCAGCCGCCAGCACATGGAGCCGCCGCGGTACCCGTTTTATAGTGACTTCCGGTTACCGCTGAAACAAGTTCCATCGCACCTGTACATTCATGCAAGCAGCTGGCCGGCAGACCAATCAGAGGCCTCCTGATATATTTATCCTTAATATAAGTCCCCGGGTCATCCTGTCCAGTCCTTTTTACCACTGAGCTTTCCCCGCAACTAGTAATGTAGTAAAAGCAGGGGCGGACACGCCATTGGTGCAATCCGTGCAGCCGCAAGGGGCCCATGGGATAAAGGGATCCATTTCTACATCCAAAGCTGAGGTAGTTTCGCATTTTTAAGAGCTCCTGAGCTGCAGAGGGCCCATATATTGTTCTTGCACAGGGGTCATTTTATGTCGGTGTTCACCAGCGAGTAGAATATCCCCATGACCGGCCACCGAGCCTTATAGGAAGCACTTGGGCCCTAACTCCATCACTTTCTCTATTAGTTGCCTCCTAATATGAGGTAACCTCAGCCTCACTGCCATTCAGTGATCTAGAATAGCCGGACAAGGTGAGCCGTAGCGGCAGCCATGTTTGTCACCAGCTTTCCCAGGAAGGGATGGGATTTTCAAAATCATTAGATGTGCAGCGCCCCTCTTACCCACAGGCTGTGTACAGTACTGCGGCTCAAGTCCAGTCCAGTCCAGTCAATAATCAGAGCTGCAGTACCAGACATTACCCATGGGTGGTGCTGTTTCTTTGTTTTGATCCAGTTGTCTATCATCTCCCACCAGAGGCAGTGCAGGCTTATAGGGACAGGTCAGGTTATGTATCAGTACTAGAAGAACTACAAACCCCAGAGCAGTGAGCACGGTACAATAATGCAACCACATGTGACCATGCAGCCATGTGCAGACACTTGTGGCAGGAGGAGGGTGTCTGTCCTGCAGGTAACCAGTAGCTCTATGCTACACATGCAGCGGGGGAGGCCAAGCCGCTGATACGCACCTCATACCTATGGATGGGCCGGCCACCCTGCAAACTGACTGTCGGCAACACTTCCGACACCCGCTGACATCCTCACCCCCTCCCCCGGCCGCTTTATCACCAGTCACCGCCATGTCTCCACCGGACCAGACATTTTCTCAGAGTCTCCGGCCCATGCGGCAGGGACACCAGCTACGGAAAAATGGCGCGGGCGAGTACGTGCCGGATAAGTGCTCACGTGGGATTGGATGAAACTGTATCAGGTGACCTGAATAGGAGGAATTTATTTGTTATTATCGCTGACCAATTGAAAGACTGAACCGCGACAAACCCCCTGAGTGGTGGCCAATAGCAATGTTTATGCAAAATAGACTGTGTGTGCTGGAGCTGATGACAGGCGGAGGGCAGTGATTGGTCGCTGGAGATCGATGACAATGACAGACGCCGGCAGCTGCGATCAGATTGTGCACAATTGTCACAGGAGGCTTCTTATTGGTCCACCGGCCGCCTGCTTGCATTAATGTACAGGCGCGATGGCACTTGTTTCAGCGGTACCCGGAAGTCACAATAAAGCGGGTACCGCGGCGGCTCCCTGCACAAAGTTCCGGGGCATGTTATTTCTTCAAAGTGCCCCGGGCCGCACTGGGAAGCCTGGCGGGCCGCATGCGGCCCGGGGGCCGCGTGTTTGAGACCCCTGAGCTATATGTAAGTAAATTTTACCATAGAAATGTTCTTTCTTCTTTTTGATGTCCACTTAGGATGTGTGCATTACATATGCTATGTATATATGATTTCAGCACCATGGACAGGGAATAACCTACTACTATCAAAGTAAATGCAAAGAAATGGGTGCTGTGATATGGTGGTATACACTGAAGGTCTTATGCTGAGTTTAAATATGTTAGATATCACAACATACAAGCCAAGCAGCAAACTACCTGCAAGCGAACTCTAATGCGATTGTTCTCTGTGCACAGAATATCATTGTCCTCGGTAGCACACCTCCTATATACACCGGCCGATGGGATGCACCAAATGATGAATTTGAAGTCGATTAAAAGTCATTGCAACCTTCGAATAGGAGTTTTGATAGTTTGTTGTGTTGAATGCCAGCCTGTTTAAAAGGTCAAGCAGTTTTTGAATGTGCATTACAAGGTACGCTGCTTTCCCAATTATCAGCCAGACTAAACCTGCATTGGGCTGCAATCAAATAAGATGTGTATTTTATAAACTGGTCTTTAGGAAGGGCGCTCTAAAGTAGGATGTGCTGAATTCATTAAGAATTTGTTACATCTTTTTATTGCCCTCAAACATGCATCCCAGCCCTATCCTGGTGTACATTTCTGTCATAAATTCCTCCTCTTTTATGGTGTAAATAATGAATTTGTCAGGCACATTTGGCCATGTTAAGTCCCAACAAGGCTCTGGACAATTTTCAAACTGTGATGGACTCGGATGAGACTCGCAAAAAATAACCTAAATGGGATTTTCCTTTGCAATATCATGGAATAAATTGTACCAAATATTGTCAAAAATCATTGTATGCCACAAAATTTTGCCAAAAATTCCCTATTTGCACTCATTTCGAAAATTTAAATTGGCTGGGTGATTATAAAATGAGAGAAAGAAAAAGCCACATATTCTGATGCAAATGTATTTCAGTCAAATTTGGGCCATTTTTGACATTCAGATCTGTATAAGTCATCAATGGGTACCCACAATCTAATTTATTTTTCTTTATCAGGCAGTAACGTCCATCCGAGTTATAGGTAAAAAGGGGAATCTCGGACAGACTAAATTCAAACCAGACTACCAGGCAGAACCCTGAGATACTCAGGCACAATATAACCCCCATACAAGGATTTGGCTTTACTACAAGGTCCAGGGGGTTGCTGCCTATAGATGGGTTATAGTCCTGGAATAGAAACGTCACCAAGCAGGTTGAAAGCCGAGAGGTCGTAAAAGTACAACATTGTTAGGCTGGAGAATAGTACAAAATCAGGCAGAGGTCAATCCAGAAAACAAAAATACAAAGCAGGGTACAAGTGAACCAGATAATATATCTGACGACCAGTAGGAGCACACAGAGGATTCAAGTAGACTGCAGTATTTCTTGATTGGCAGAATTAATGACTGGAATTGGGCAGCCTTTCAACACATCCACAAGTCAGACTACTACATCAGCAGCCCGACCTTTGGCGTGAACACAGCGGCTCAGCGGCAAACGCAGAAATTGCAGGAGCAGACTCTGGGGATGTGACACATGCATACAGAAGTTAAGTTCATAGGGAACCAAATGACTTATTTCACATTTTTGATGTGATTGGAATCTAAAGGCTGATAAATAGTTCTGCACTTCTGGTCAATAGGTGCTCAAGTAGGAGCCTGACAGTAAATATTAAAACTTGTCACACAGATGTGATGAAGGCATGATATTTTATCCAATACATTTGAAGACAATTTAGTCTATACAACAGACTTTCCTCAGTGTATGGACTGCCCAGGAATACATGCTATGTTCAGAATAATAGTGCTATGGCGTCTTTTCACTTCATACTGCAGGGGATACCTCATGTCCACATTGATACTACTATTCTAAACGTACCATATACTCCTGGACAATCCGGATACTGATGAAGGTCTATTATATAGACCAAAACATCTTCAAATTTCTTGAATAAAATCTCATCTCTCCATCACATCTAAGTAACAAGTTTTAATATCTACTAGAAAACTCAAGGAAACACAAGGAGAAAATAAAAAAAAACTATATGTAAAAATAAAATATGTACATACGACATGAACATTAGAGGGAGTGTCGGGATTCAACTATTGATGACCTACCCATTGGGTAAGTCAATAATGTGACATTCATGGGGGCTCAATATTCAATTACACCTCTGATCAACTGACGACAGCCCCATAAATGGGACCTAAATTGTAGTGCTCATAAGTGGCCATAAAAGAACATAAGGCAATGAGGCGTTCTGCTCTGTGCATTGCTCATATCAAGTTGAAGGGGTGCTGTGTCAGAATCCCACTAATCTCATATTGATGACATACAGTGCAGTTTAGTCCGGACAACCCTTTTTGTCAACAAATTAGTTTTGCAATGTTATGGGACAAAATGTCAAATTTTTGCTAAGAAATTTTTTTTAACAGATATTCTTTTTCTAATATACTGAAAATTCCAAAAATATAATAACTTAGAGAAGCGAGTCCCATTTATAAATCGCTGCCCTAGAATGACTGTAGGAGAGATTAGATGCAGTCCTTACCACACAGCATTTAATGTAATGGCATTAGCTGAGAAAGCAGCACATAGAAATCAATCTTATTCACCGAGCCATTTCATTAAGTTATTTTAACAAGATATTTAGTTAGTATTAAATACATCTAATTTGCTTAATGTAAATTAATGGACTAGTAAGTAATATCTCTAATGGATCTTAAACAGAGGCTTTCAGCGACTCTTACTCTTACAGACGCTTTGTATTACACCGTACTGAAAATGACTCTTACTGTACAGTACAATGAATTGGGTCATTTTTTTCCGGTCAGTGTATTTTATGTAACAATACAGTTCTTGTGGCTTTCGAATTACTATTACTTTTTACAAAGTGATAATTTTTAGATCTAACACGAAAATAGATTTATAAAAAAATATTCTCTAGTAGGTCAATAAGATCTATACTGAGCTTGAAGTAAAAAATAGCATCTGCCCTTACTAAACTAGTCATAACAGTCGATTTCTCTTTTGGAAGAGTGGTTTCTAAAATCATTTCACCTAATTTACCAATTCACAGACATTGCCGTTCACAGAACGCTATAAGAGAATCGATTGCCCTATTTATTTTATATTAATACTAACCCAAAAACTGAACATCTAACCTACTCCTTTAGCAGATGTGTTCACCACCAAAGTAATGATTGTATAACCCAAATGAAACAGAAAATCAGGTGGGTCATCTCATGGTGACTTATGACCTGATAGGAGTTCCTGATCATAGGTTAGCAAGGTAATGGTGAGTATCATTATGACATTTTAAAAGAAAGAGAGTAGCACTCACTGGTTATTTCTTTGTGGAATTTATTCCATGTTGGAATTACAGGGTGAAGGGTCGGACGATGGTTAACCATTTCACGCAGTTGCGCTTCAACGGGTCTACTCCAACATGGAAGAGATTCCACAAAGAAATAACCGGTGAGTTCCGCTCTCTTTCTTTTAAAATGTCATAAGGATCTTGTGGTTTGAGCTTATCAACACCGTGTATTTGCATAGACCACAGCAGTGGGTGGTGTACAGACCCTTACCGTACGGACTGATTGGTGCCCGGATTCCTTCTACCTTCAGTCAATTGTGAGTATCTAATTGGATGTGTGCATTATATCAGGAATAAGACTAGCTTTTAAAGAGGATATTTTACCAGTAAAAAAGGAAAAAACCACACACCCTTATATACTCAATGATCTTTGCAGCTACTGTGTAGAGATATAGCTGAGATAGGTTCTGCATCATTACAAACACTTCAAGATCTCGCCTCACAGCAGTCAGGGGGGATGAAGAAGGGGGAAAGCTGACAAAACTGTGAAATGAGGCCTGGAAGTGTTTGTACTAATGCATAAGTCAGCTCTACTGCATCTCTACACAGCAGCTGCCAAGATCATGGAGGAGAGGAGGCCATGTTCTCTTTTCTCCTGTGTGTTGCTGTCTGTTTATTATTGGTCAATCTCACGCAGGGGAAGAGGGCCACATCCTAAGAGACACAATCTCTGGTAGCACCCATTTCAACCTTACATAAATTATAACTTAAATGTTACAAGCTAATATCTCCATGATGAAGTGGAGAAAATAAAAAATAGGAACTACAGTTTACTCTGTTCTGCAGCCAGTATTCAAAGATGTGGCCAGTTTAACATGCTCAAGCTGGTGAAAGGTCCTCTTTGAACTACACATAGGGACACTTTAGACATGTTGAAAATGAATTTGCAACCTAGAAAATTGATTTTACCAATGCATCCCAAGAGAGAAAAGTAAAACCTTATAACAAATAAACTCATATTTACATGTATTGCATTTTAAGGGATGCTGTCATCTGATATATGGTGAATAATTTTCGTGTGATTGCATGGTAATTATAACAATAGAACGTTTCCATCCTAGATTTTTTAAATCGCCAATAGTGTGTAACCTGCTAAAGGGTAGGTTACTTGTGGAAGATTGTAAATAAGGACCTCAAAAGTTCAGGTCAAATAGTTTAGCATGTTCCTTCTTTGTACATCTAAAGAGGTGCCAATGATACAGGATCAATGCCAGAGAAATGATCACACAGAGCAGAGCCAGACATTAAGCAAAAATGGCCTCAGTGTACTCTACTCAATACACACTGAAAAATGCTGACAGCTTAGACATTGCTGTTGTGCCCCCAGGCCGGAAAAACGTATCGAACCACAGCAAAACCAGAGTTGAGTAGTGCACCATAACCAGACAGTCACTGAGAGAGGCGCCACATATCTCATTGTGAGCATTTGGTTCATCAGTGATTGGATTGATATTGAGCCCTAAAGACTTTGTGTACTCAACATTTTGGTTGCTGTAGTATGTATTCCGTTTTTGGAAGCCATATTGTTAAATAAGGACCCATTTTGGATGGTTAGTTTTATTGTTGGCTCTCACAACAGTTCAAAGAGGCTATTGATATTTGATATCCACTTAATGTGTTCAAAATGGGCAATTGAAGCTGATAAATTTGTGCTTCTTACAACATCAGTAAATAGTTGATTTCACTAATGTATCCAGAGTCTGTCTAATGCTAGTTCTTATGATCTTATGTAATACGTGTCCATAGAGTTGGGGGAGGTTCTTGCCCAAGATCTAAAAACAACCATTATTATGGTGCTGTTTTTCCAATCAAGAGACATGGGCCTAAGGCTAGGGTCACATTAGCATCATGGAAGCGCTAAAAGCTAGCGTTTTTTTCATGTTGAAATGTTAAAAAAACGCTAGCGTCAACGCTACCATAGGCTCACATGCAAAACCACATTGCCAAAGTGCAATGCGTTTGGCGCTATGCGTTTTTGCAAAAGCACCAAAAAATGTGGTAAGCAGCGTTTTTGGGGGCATTTGCAAAAATGCATGCTTTTTAACATGGCAGTCTATGTGAAATGCATGCATTAACGCTAGCACTAAAAATATAAAACTGCCATAAAATGGCAAGGGGAAAAAAATCGATCCTGTACAGCATCCTTCCAAACGGATGCAAGATGCCAAGTGTGACCCTAGCCTTAATGACCATTTCATGAACTTGAGCCATCCTGAAAGATATCCAGCACAGGTACATGTAGTCGGTAACAAGGTAAAGAGTCATTCAGGGCCCCCTCTTTGAAAATGCCCCATAATAATTAAAATATCTATCCATATAGTACATACGAGGGGCGCCTGAAAAGTTTGAGGCCCACCCATGAAATCTTTTTTGCATGGTCTTATTTTGCAATGCAATATGTTATTTAGTTGAAAGGTCTCATGAGCAATCTGGATTTATTTTAAATTTTTTTTGTTTCCGTTACATCATTTTCAAGTTGGGTCGCAAGGCTGAAATATGGAAATGCGCCAGTTCACACATCGGCTGTTGCAATGGCTGCAATTCACTCCTGTGGTTTCCAACTGCTTCAGCACCCACCCTATTCCCCTGATTTGGATCCCTCGGACTATCACCTATTCCCAAGATGAAAAAGCACCTTGGTGGAAGTCGTTTTTGTTCTGATGAAGCTGTCATGGACGCCGTAAAGGATTCTTTGGAGGAGCAAGACTGAACGTTCTACCACAGTGGAATGATGAAACTCCAAGAGCGATGGCATACCTGTGTGACCCTCAAGGGAGACTATGTCGAGAACTGACTGAAACATTTTGACCCACGGTCACTACTTCGGGGTCGGGCCTCGAACTTTTCAGGCGTCCCTCGTATAAGCTTGCAATCAAAATAACAAATCTTCAAATGTATAGATTATTTATTATTTCTCATTTCTTTATCTAGAAGATCTTTCACATATTCAAAAAGACTATTACAACCGGGTCTAAAATTAGTTTAACAGAGCAATATGTTTATTTTAGAAAAAACAAGGTTTGGATCCAAATCTTATCACGGTTAGGGCTGCATTAAAGGGGTTGTACACTACTCAAATTACCCCTTCTCAATCAGAATGCTTGCCCACATTAAAATAATAACACATACTCGCCTCTGGTGCCAATGCTGTTCCTGTGGTGTTGGCATACACTCTCGTGGGACTCATGTGACATCACACGAGCCCTGTGCCCAATCATTGCTGGTTCCCTCTTCCGCTTTCGGACTAATCGAACATCAAGAGGAAATCAAAGCTGTGACTGCCGCACACTTCCTCTTGATTTTTGATATGTTTGAAGTCATGGAGAGTGAAGCAATGCTGATTGTTGTGTGATGTAACAGCATTGTGTGAGCCCCAAGAGAGCGAGCGCCAAACCTCTGGAGCGGCACAGCACTGGAAGTGAGTATAAGTGTTTTTTATATTTTAACGAGGCCAACTTGATGATTTAGAAGGGGTTGTCTAGTAGTTGACCACCCCTTTCAGAAACTGCACCTAAATTGCATTATATGGATAAAGCCTGTTAACAACTCCCTTTGATGCAAGTATTTAGCAGCGTACTTGAAGAAATAATCTCATACTAATGTTTTACCCAGTAGAGGACAGCATTAGTTTTCTTAGAAGCGATAGACTGTCTATATCCATTTGTGGCATCAGTTTGCAATTGACCAAGAACATTACTTAGTGGTTTGTGGTGTAGATTAATCAGCTCTCGGAAGAATTCAGCACTGTTTTACATTACAACAATAAAGTATAGCAGTTTATATATTTTATACAAAGTTCCACTGGTCCAATCGGCTTTCCCTGAAATATGACAAATTGCCTATTTCCTGAGTGCTGTTCCTCCATTAGAGCTTTTAGACTGTAGAAGGAAAACTGAGGAAAATTAAAGTCTGTGACATTTCAAAAGCTTTTAATAATCAAAAATAAACGTTGTAGGAAATAAGACACTTTACCGCTGGCGAACTGCTCTCAGCCTGTTTCTCCCTCTATATTTTTATCTGTTTGACCTTTATTTAGTTACACCTCTTTAGTGAGCCGCAGTTCCCCATGGAGCACAATAACATGTACTGTTTAAATAACCTCTAGCTCATATATAATGACTATGAGGAGCAGGTCTGCGATTTCATTCAGAACTTTCATAATGTTATATTGCTTGATAATGTTCCTGCATGACTTGTGCTCACATTTGCCGATTATTATTACCACTATTTTAAACATCTGTGGCCTCAAAGGCAAAACCCTTTTCTATTGTTTACTTTTTATCTTTATATCTGAGTAGCTCGGTATTAACGCAAAGAATAAGATTCAATCTCATGTACAAATTTCACATAATATGACATCTGAAATAGAATAAATTCAGAGTCATAGCAAAAAAAAGAAATGAGAACGATACATTCACTTATAATGTGTTGTTTTATATGTATTTGCGCATACAAAAGACATCATGCTGGAAAAATGGAGAGAAATAAAAATATATCCTTTATTGGTATGTGTTTATTCATTTTGCTTGTTTATATTGCACCTTCATATTCCACTGCTTTACAGTCATCATCACCATTGTCCCCATTGGGGCTCACAATCTAAGTTCCCTATCAGTATGTCTATGGAGTGTTTGAAAAAACCAGAGGAACCCCACACAAACATGGGCAAAACATACAAACTGCTTGTCATCCATGGTAGGATTTGAAGCCAGGAACCCAACACTCAAGTACTAAAAAATGGTGGGCAGACATGAAGCCTATAAATAATGGGAGGTATTACAATCAAGTCAACTATGTAATAATAGAATGCAAATGTATAATTAGGGTGAATCTAAATGGCACATCAAGTTTCCCAAATAATCAAAGTCTATATTGACAACAAATATTAAGTTAAGTAACTTTACACGCCACCACTATCCCTGGAAACCGGTATCAACCGTACGTGCACGCGCACGTTTTTAACGGTTGCTAACGATCGCCAATACCGCATGTACACACTGCCATTGCGTTGTCAAGCTGAAGGTATCGTGGTTTCCCGGAAGTTCCCACAGATGCTGCGGACAACTGCCTGTTGAATCCGTCGCCCCTTCACACGCCGCAATCAGTAGGGGAATGTGGGCGTACATGTTCTGCGCGCACAAAACATAGGCATGACGGAGTTGTGTATTCCGTGACGCTAACACGGTGATTTGGGACAACGCAATAGCGTTATGATTGGGCAGCCTGCGCAGGAAGGTTGGCTAATACATGACGCCATTGCAATTGTGTAGTGTGAATGGTCAGCTCTTTAAATATGGCGCCCTTGAAGGGACAGCCAATGGTTACACAGTAGCCCCCACCAATCATCGCTGATGGGGCGCAGTATCCAGCACGCTGTGGCACAACCCAGGGAAATCACTAGGCGACTGATTCCATCCCTGTCCCCCATTTACACTCCACTACCATGGCAATTATCCTTTTGTGTTGACTCGGATTTTTGAACACGGCTTAGAAACAGCTACCCGAAGCAACTGCGAGGAACCCGATCACTTTCTCAAATTACACGCTGACACTTCGTAGCAATTTAAAGGCATCAGTCACAGGCAGTTGCTACCACGCAGTGGTGGTGTGTAAAGGTACCTTTAGATGCAAGAGAAAAAGAAGAGACTTGATAGAGAGCAAAAAGTATGAAGTCTCAACTTCCTGATGGAGAATGCAGCAGAGGATAAGAAAGAACTAAACAAAAAGTATTTCACAGTTATTCAGGGGTTATTCAGTTTAGAAAATGTTCATTTTTAATAGCTTGTTTGAGATTTTGAAGTTAATAGGCATTGAACTCTCTTCATGATTTTATTCTCTGTTTAGAAATCGGCTACCAAAGGCATGTCTGCTTTGGATGATGTGTTATGTGCTGCATTATGCATTACACAGCCATCTATTGATTTGATTAATTACAGTGTAATGTTGAATGGAGTTTTCCACTACTTTGTCAACCCCTTCTAACTCTCCATGTGTGCGATTCCAGCGATGCAATATTTGCAGTCCCAGGGCCTGCGTAACATTGTTTTGACACATGAGCCCCGCAATCATTCACTGCTGGCTTTCTTCTCTCAGCCTTCTGACACAGGAGAGTTTGGCATTAACTGACAGCTAACCCTTCTTTGCATCATGGCTGTTCCGGTTGTCAGTCCATTCAGAGGTATGGTTACATCTGTCATTCTCTTTGTAATGAGCAGTGACTGAAACTGCATCGGCCACACTTCTATGACTGAAAGGTTGAGGCTGTCGACAGTAATAAGGTTGGTTTCCTGCAGATGTCCAGGCTCTCAGGACAGTGGTCGGGCAGTTTTAGAATGCTATTGACTTACACATTAACCCCATATCTACGCGTTGATAGCTTTCCTTAATTCCTGCAGAACAGGTGATGTGTATTCCATCTGGATGCTGTGACTATTCTTCTAGCTTCTACATTGCTTACTCCATTTTGGATTTGGTGAAATACGGAAGGAGGAAATCTTGGGCACTTATGCAGGGACGATGCAGCAGAGGAAATACGAAAGTGACCCCAGATCAGGATTGAACAAACTCCGGCTGTGATACCACTTCAGACCACCAGGTGCCAGCCGACACAAAGGAAAAGGCCTACTAAACGCTCAGGTAAGATGAAAAGGCAGCAAATGCCGGTGAAGACAAAAGTCTGTTTCTCACCTAATGGTGCTTCAACTGGTCCCACCAGTCCCAACCAGTAGGACTGATTGAAGTGCCAATAGGCGCGAAACAGACTGGCGTCCTCTTCACCCGGCATATCCCTGACTGTATTTAAAAAATGCAATAATGTTTGGATAAAGAACTGCTGACATGGAGTGCCGCCTCTTCATCTTACTTGTCCATATTAGATTTGTAAAATGACTTTCAGTGTTAGAAAATTGAACTATTTGTATGGTCTTGCGGCACAAGGACCTGTTTGCAATATACTGTATAATGTTGGTTTTACAGCGCCACAAAATGCATTGGATAAAACTGGGCTAAAGCAATAAACTAAAATTGATCAAACACTATCTTGATGGAAACATAAAAGTGGAAAAAGTTGCTCAACTATTTTTTTTCCAAATTCTCCCCATTATCTTTAGTCAAACAGACATTCTGCGTGACCCTCTTATCTTGTAGAACAGGTGTGACTCAAACTTGGATCTGACAAGTACAAAGTGAAAAGCAAAAAAAAACTCTCTAAAAATAAAGTTGAAAATAAATTAATACATAAATAGCAAGACAGGTCCGAGAAAAGCAAATTCTGAAATTGGTATTACTCAGTGCGTTGTAGACACAGAGAACAAAGGACTCTACAGAAGAAATGAAGCGTAGCTATGAACGGAGACAGAATGCGAGTGTGTGACTGATTATTCAAATGGCCCTATGATTAATTCATTTTGTATTGATGCAAATAATCCTAACAGAGACCTCTGAGAGCTAATGTATTTTCTGTACTAAGGTTTCCTATTGATCTCTTCAAATGGGAGAGGAAAGCTATTTTCATAATATTAATAACAGGATTACAAAACCAGGTCACATAGATGAAGATGGCTGACTCAGCAGAAACACAGCTTGCATGGCACAGAATGTGAGAATTAATTCACTTCTGCAAAACTGAAGCAAAAGCTACTTCTCGCTGACTTTCTATTGGCGTCACGCTGGGCTAATAGAGACCCCTGCATGGCGAAAGATTGCACATTTATCGTATGAATGTCATATAATCACAACCACTCCTATATTATACAATGCATGCATTCACTCAGTAGATTGGAGTTGAAGCAAACAATTCTCAATCTGTCACATTATCTATCCAGCACACGTTTAGAGAAAATGTGAGAAGATATGGAGGCAAAGTAAAAATGCTGTAAATGCTTTTCTGTACACATTATCAGGTTCATTGTCAGTAAACTTGTTTGAAACTTAATCACACAATTTTCGACTTTCTTCACACATAGGGGTACATTAACTGATAGCATCTTAAATTTAGATTACTTGAAAGTAGGCTAAATGCACCAAATTTATGACAGTGGCTCATGCTGGGTGATATATTTGGCACATAGTTAACCTCTTGCCTCATTGGGGTGTACAGTTTCATCCTATTGCGGCTGCCTGATCTTGATATGGGCTCACAAGCTGAGCCTGCATCTTTCCTAGCAGATGATGGCTGTGGCATCCAGCATAAACTGGGCGGGCTCTGCTGCTGACGTCAGGACAATGCTTTGCAGCCGCTCTGAACAAGCTTTGTGTGGCAGGTTGAGTGACAGAGAGGAGGAAAGGAGGAGGGCAAAGCCAGCAGAACAGGAGGCGGCACAGAGGCACAGAGGGGACGTAATACACAAGGAGGAGGCTGGAGGACTGTGCCAGCAGTAAAGACCTCTTAATAAGATCCCACCCATTAGACTACTTATCTGTAAGTTCTCTAATGTCTTTTTTAAAGCTTACAGGGGGGCTAGAGACATGGGGGATCCCTTCCCTGAATGCAGCGGATTTGCTACATTCAGTGCTGCATTTAGTTTGCCATGCACCAGGGGGGTGACAGGTCCTCTTTAAAGGTTCAAGTCCCCACAGAGGACTACAAACTACAGTAAAAGGTTGTTAAAAAGAATTACAGTTCACATAACCTATGTTTTCTCCTAATTAAAAATATAAAATAATATAATATACTCATGTGGTATCATTACGTCTGTAAACATTTGCTCTATCATAATACGAAATTAATTAACCCAATCTGTAAACTCAACATTGGCAAAAACAAAATCAGAGTTGAAGTGTTTTCAGACACAACACTATGAAATATTACAATAAGAGGCAATCAAGACATCATACACATCCTGAAATGGTATTGATAAAAACATCGTCTCAGGCTGCTAAAAAGTGAAAATGGTGACAAAAATCCAATATTTTTTATTATTAATCTCTAAAAAAAATTTACCACTCAAACAAAATGTAAAAAATCTGTACGTTTGGCATATTTCCCGGTTATGTTTTAGCTTATAATGAAAATTTGAAATAATAAAACTAAAAAAAAGTTGAAGAATTGCAATTTTGCAGCATTTTGATATTTGATTGTTTTCCCTGTTTTTGTGTACAGCACACGATGAAAAGAATGGTATTATTTAAAAGTACAACTCATCCTACAAAAGCATACCCTCATAAGGCGTAAATTGTTGGCGCTATATAAACATTATTATTATTGTTATTATGGCTATTTTGTCAGAAAAAGTAGAGTTATGGCTTTTGGAAAGAGGAGAAGAAACAAACATGCAAAAAAATTGCCATGTTGCGAAAGGGTTAAACTTTTGTCTGACCTTATAACAGAAATTGACCCGTTTACTTTAGACCGTTTTATTGCAACAATTTTGCTATACATCTTTATCATCACCCCTTTTTATCTAAAAATTTCACACAAAGTCACTGCCCTTGAAGAGCGAACCCTGAAAAATGTCAGGTTTTGGAAGCCAAAACCAGTAGTGATTGAAAAATACAGAAGTGGTGACGTCTTTCTACTAGACCATGTTCACATGTTGAGTATTTGGTATTTTCCATCGGTATTTGCAAGCCAAAATCAGGAGGGGAACAATCAAAGGAAAAGTATAATAGAAACAGATCACCACTTCTGCATTTTTCATCCACTCCTGGTTTTGGCTTCAAAAACTGAAGTGAAAAACTGACCAAAGACTGAACATGTGAACCCAACCTTAGCCATCACATAGTCACCTATATAAAATATGCGCTTGAAAGGGGGTGGTCAGATTCCTGCCCCTGAAGACACAAGCATATTAATTTATATGTGTATTGAATAAAATGATAAAAATATAAGGCAGTTATGTACTAATTCATGTGTAAAATATACAGTGGTAGTGTTGTGTAGGATGTGCACATTGTGAGATTTGCCTGCAACATGTTTACTGCAGAGGCAGAGGGAGTTAAGTGTGAGACTAGCCAAGAAGGGGAGGAGCCAGTCTCTAGGGACATGATTGACTCCATCTTAGAATTCAGATTTTTGACTGGAGTTTAGTTTGGACATGCAAGCTGTTAAATATCAAAAAAAGGCTGCAGTCAGTGGGTATATATAGCTCCGAAGCAGTGTCAAGTCCTCTGAACGACTGAAACTTTAGGTGGGAGAACTTAAGGGCTAGGAACAGATGATTGGCCCCAATATGAGATACTGAGCTAGAGGACATACTGCTGGATGGGCCCCTGACCCTGTTTGGTAGGTGTAAGCATCAACTCATGAGCGACAGTGATTCACCTTCCATGTGGAACCTAAGGTTGTGACTGCAAGCAAAGAGCTCTTCTTTGGAATTATGGTGACCCCCTTACCCCCCTCTTCTCTGAAGAGGATAGCGCTTACAGACGAAGTGCCTGAGAAACTAGATTATTCCCACTATAGTATGTGGACCCATAGAGATCCTCCTGCGAAAGGTAAAGTGAAGGGTAGTCCATTGGTAAAGAACTGAACTTAAAAGTCTTTATTGCCGAGTATCTGAATGTCGAGACTGTATGTAACATATGTGCTTGCTACCTCACATGTGAAGTCAAAGGCTTTGAACTAAAGGAACTGTAGATTAAGAATTGTAAGCCTCTGTGTTTGTCTTCACTGAGGATGGGGCGATATACAGCATGTTCCAAATTATTATGTAAAATCGTTTTAAGTGACATAGGGTTTTTTTTTTTTATCAATGAAACCCATTGATGGTATTGTGTCTCAGGGTTTTTTGGATCACTGAAATCAATCTCAGATATCTGTGATAATTATTTTGGCAGGTGAGCCCATTAAAAGGAAAACTGGGTGTTCCACAATATTAAGGAGGCCACAGTTTTCCAGTAATATGGGAAATAAAAAGGATCTCTCTGCTGTCGAAAAGCAACAAATAGTGCAATGCCTTGGACAAGGAACGAAAACATTTGATATTGCACGAAAACTTAACCGTGATCATTGTACTGTGAAAAGATTTGTGGCTGATTCTGAGCACAGACGTGTTTGGGCAGATAAAGGCAGAATGAGAAAGGTTTCTGCCAGGCAAGTTCATCAGATCAATAGAGCAGCAGCTAAAAATGCCTTACAAACCAGCAAACAGATATTTGAAGCTGCTGGTACCTCTGGAGTCCCTCGAACCTCAAGGTGCAGGATCCTTCAAAGGCTTGCTGTGGTGTGTAAACCTACTATTTGGCCATGCCTAAACAGTGCTCACAAGCAGAAACGGTTGCAGTGGGCCCTGACATACATGAAAACTAATTGTCAAACAGTCTTGTTTACTGATGAGTGCCGAGCAACCCTGGATGGTCCAGATGAATAGAGTAGTGGATGGTTGGTGGATGTCACCATGTCCCAAAAAGGCTGCGACATCAGCAAGGAGGTGGAGGAGTCATGTTTTGGGCCGGAATCATTGGGAAACAGCTGGTAGGCCCCTTTAAGGTTCTGAAGATGTGAAAATGACCTCTGCAATGTATATAGAGTTTCTGACTAAGAACTTTCTTCCATGGTACAAAAAGCAAAAACGTGCCTTCAGGAGAAAAATCATCTTCATGCATGACAATGCACCATCTCATGCTACAAAGAATACCTCTGTGCCATTGGCTGCTATGGGCATAAAAGGAGATAAACTCATGGTGTGGCCACCATCTTCCCCTGACTACAACCCTATAGAGAACCTTTGGAGTATAAATCAAGCAAAAGATCTAATAGGGTGGGAGGAAGTTCACATCAAAACAGCAGCTCTGGGAGGCTATTCTGACATCATGCAAAGAAACACAAGCAGAAACTCGCCCGAAACTCACAAGTTCAATAGATACAAGAACTGTGAAGGTGATATCAAAGAGGGGTTCCTATGTTAATATATAACTTGGCCTGTTAGAATGCTTTGGAGTTAAATAGCTTTTTATTTCAGTGAATGTGACCTGTTAATGCTGCAAATTCAACAAATGAGCATTTTCAGTTCTTTCAAACTTATCAAATGTTTAGAAACTCTACTGTGCCTAATAATTTGGAACAGGGCATTTAGAGTTTTTTTTTAATTTTGAAGATTATACTGTTATCATTGGGAGGTTTCTTCAATAAAATTCGGTGTATACTCTAACGGGTGATGACTTTTCTTACATACTGTCATTTGCACCGACCATTTAGGAAAATCAGGGAAAAAGAACATTTGCATAATAATTTGGAACATGGTGTACAGCCATTTGAGAGGTATAAACTGCACTGAACAAACGCTCTTACCCAACCAGGTCCGCAACACCGGAAACAATATCCCCACCCTGTGGGACTGGATGGGGCATCCAAATACTCTGCATTGACGGAAACAACCTCACAAGCCCCTACATAGCCACCTGTAAACAGAATGAACCCCATATAGCCCCACTATATACAGCATGAGCCCACACATAGCCTCTATTAAACAGCATGAGCTCTCAAATAGCCCCCTATAAACAGCATGAGCTCACACATAACCCCGAAAATCACCGAATTGGTACTAAGATATATATAGAAAAACTCACCGAAGTTTTGACACTTTTTTCTACCCCTTGCATCTAGCATCACACATAACCCCCTATGAACAGTATTAGCCCCCACATAGCTCCACCATATACAGCATGAGAGCCCCACTATATAAAGCATCACCCCCAGGTAGCTTTCTATGTACAGTATGAGCCAACACACTGACCCCTATAAACAGCATGAGCCCATCACAGATAGTCTCCTATAAACAGCATAAGATTCCACATAGCCCCACTTTATACAGCATGAACCCATACATAGCCCCCTTTAAACAGCATTGCACCCCCCCCCACAGCTCATTATATCCTGTATGAACCCACATGTAGCCCACTTTAAATAGCAGGAGCCCGCATAGTCCCCTAAAGACAGTATTAGCCCCCACATAGCCTCTTTAGACAGTAATTGCCCCAATTAGCCACTGTATACAGCAATTGTCCTCACATAGCACCCTATAGACAGTATGCACCCTCACAAAGCGTCTTATATACCAGAACACATACAAAAACTCCATAGAACATAAAAACAACACATACTTACCTTGCTTTTGTTCAAAAGCAGCTTTCTCTTGCATGTTCAAATATGGTTTTGCTGTTTAAATAGCCACCAGCATATTAGTGACCCACCCCGGGGCCGTGGGGTACTCGGATCCCGGGTGTTGATTAAAGGTGCTGTCACTGGTGGCCGGTGCCCGAGGCCGTGGCCCTGATAGTCGCTGAAAAATGTGTAAAATAAAAGAAATATAATAAAATAAAGTTTGTGACGCCACCTACAGTACCTGGTAACGATACCAGCGCTGCTTTCAGTCCTCTGGGGATGAAAGTAGGCAGCTGGATGGTGATGTTCCCCGCAGGTGGAGCAGGATCCCCGGGGCAGAGATGAATGTAGAGAATTCACACAGGAAGGCTGCTCCGCAGGTGGAGTTTGATCAGTCTGCCTCAGGAGAATAGAATGTGACTTCCCCAGGCATAATGAAATAAGACACCACACGATGCTTAGGCTCTGAATGGGTTTACTGGTAACTTTCACGCAGCTTACTGGTTTACACAGTCATGGGCACACGTTGGTTTGGGTGCAGTACCCCTCTGTGGTGCACCAACCAGTGGTTGAACTCACTCATCAGCAAGTGATCCCACCCGTACCCGATACAGAGCTAAATTTTTATATGCATTTTAACAACAACAATAATAACATTTTTGTATACACACAAAAAATGTAATACTTTTCATCCCGTCCGGGATTCACTCTTCTTAAATGTTACTGGAACCAAACGCAGACTTTTATTTACATCGGCCTAACAGGGCCGGTACACATGCAGTCCCAGCGGTAATCGTCTCTCGCATCTTCAATAGTGTCCTTGTCATCGCTGGGCTGCATTAAATAAGTTATCACACAGCACACAGAGTGTTTGGCTTAACCATCTCAGTCCAGGCTCAACAATATAAAGTTCTCATCAATGTTCATAACTCTCAAAAGAAGTGCAGCACTTACAAAACTGTCTATAAAACCGGTGGTTTCCCAGTTTATGCACACGCAGGGTCTACTATCAACGGGGTCCTGCATGTCTCTCATGGCTAACCCGGTCCACAGGGGACCCAGATTAACATCCCAATTCCCTGGTCACAGGGATAGTACACTCGCTGGTCTGGGTGCAGTACCCCTACATGGGGCACCGACCAGTGGGGCGCCACATTAGCTTATTAAAATTGTGGTTCTATAAAAATTTTCTAGTTCATATAATCCTTGATCCTGGTAAACCATACACATTCTTTCTTTGCTTTACGGGCTAAACTTGGTCTAAACGTGTGCCAGGTGGATTGCGCAGTTTGGCCATCCAAAATACCCCCTTTCTTCAAGCCACCAACATATTAGAGGTCGGTGACTGACGTCAGTGCGTGGAGCATGGCAATGATGTCACTTTCATGGGCCATGCACTGATATTAACTGCTGGCCTTTAGGCCGGTAGCTATTTTAACGACCAAGCAACAGTTACCAGCGGGCTCCCTCTACACTGTGTGCAGAATTATTAGGCAAATGAGTATTTTGATCACATGATACATTTTATGCATGTTGTCCTACTCCAAGCTGTATAGGCTTGAGAGCCAACTACCAATTAAGTAAATCAGGTGATGTGCATCTCTGTAATGAGGAGGGGTATGGTGTAATGACGTCAACATCCTATATAAGGTGTGCTTAATTATTAGGTAAATGCCTTTCCTTAGGCAAAATGGGTCAGAAGAGAGATTTGACGAGCTCTGAAAAGTCCAAAATTGTGAGATGTCTTGCATAGGGATGCAGCAGTCTTGAAATTGCCAAACTTTTGAAGCGTGATCACCGAACAATCAAGCATTTCATGGCAAATAGCCAACAGGGTCGCAAGAAGCATGTTGGGCAAAAAAGGCGCAAAATAACTGCCCATGAATTGAGGAAAATCAAGAAAGAAGCTGCCAAGATGACATGTGCCACCAGTTTTGCCATATTTCAGAGCTGCAATGTTACTGGAGTATCAAAAAGCACAAGGTGTGCCATGCTCAGGGACATGGCTAAGGTAAGGAAGGCTGAAAATCGACCACCTTTGAACAAGAAACATAAGATAAAACGTCAAGACTGGGCCAAGAAATATCTTAAGACTAATATTTCAAAGGTTTTATGGACTGATGAAATGAGAGTGACTCTTGATGGGCCAGATAGATGGGCCAGAGGCTGGATCAGTAAAGGGCAGAGAGCTCTACACCGACTCAGATGCCAGCAAGGTGGAGGTGGGGTACTGCAGGACAATGCTCCATCCATCAAAGATGAACTTGTGGGACCTTTTCGGGTTGAGGATGGAGTGAAGCTCAACTCCCAGACCTACTGCCAGTTTCTGGAAAACAACTTCTTCAAGCAGTGGTACAGGAAGAAGTCGGTATCGTTCAAGAAAAACATGATTTTCATGCAGGACAATGCTCCATCACATGCATCCAACTTCTCCACAGCGTGGCTGGCCAGTAAAGGTCTAAAAGAAGAAAAAATAATGACATGGCCCCCTTGTTCACCTGATCTGAACTCCATAGAGAACCTGTGGTCCCTCCTAAAATGTGAGATCTACAGGGAGGGAAAACAGTGCACCTCTCGGAACAGTGTCTGGGAGGCTGTGGTGGCTGCTGCACGCAATGTTGATCGTAAACAGATCAGGCAACTGACAGAATCTATGGATGGAAGGCTGTTGAGTGTCATCATAAAGAAAGGTGGCTATATTGGTCACTAATTTTTTGGGGTTTTGTTTTTGCATGTCAGAAATGTTTATTTCTAAATTTTGTGCAGTTATATTGGTTTACCTGGTGAAAATAAACAAGTGAGATGGGAATATATTTGGTTTTTATTAAGTTGCCTAATAATTCTGCACAGTAATAGTCACCTGCACAAACAGACATCCTTCCTCCTAAGAGCCAAATCTAAAAAACCCCACTCCAATTTCCAAAAATATTAAGCTTTGATATTTATGAGTCTTTTGGGTTGATTGAGAACATAGTTGTCGATCAATAATAAAAATAATCCTCTAAAATACAACTTGCCTAATAATTCTGCACACAGTGTACATCTAGCTAGGGGGTCCACCAAAGACCAAGTCCCACTGGAGCATTGTTCGGTGTTCCAGTGGTCCAGATTGCCGCTGGCTCTCAGCACTTCTCAGTATACTGTCACAGGTTTATATCGGTTGAAGACTTGAGAAGTTGCCTCTAAAAATAATTCTTTGCCTAACGCATGCTACATTTGGAAAAAAATATCCTTAAAATATAAAAAGGCTCAAACACATCAAAAAAGGCATCTGGGCTATAGATTGTTGAGCGCTCTCTCAACTCCAGGTTTATGAAACTCTTTGCTGTAATAACTTTTTAAAATTATTCTAGCTAAGACTTTATTCTGAAATTATTTTTCTCTCCTAGTATCCTATTAGTGGATATTAAATGAAGCCTTTTCAGAATCATCTATGTCATTTGGACACAAATGGAGTAAGATCCACCTATGCAGAATGAAGAAGCATAGACATTTAAATCGCCCATTTTGAAGACTTCAATAGATTCTTTTATGTATGGAGCTATTATTGTGTCAGTGTATGTTGATATTATCTGACAACTCTATGATGGTATTTGCTTATTTTTGAAGCTACAGAATAAGGCAGAAGAGCCCCATAGTATTGTTATTTAGGCCAACTGTGTTAAAATATGTGTCTTCGTTTTTTCGGAACCATGCTATAAGATCCATATAATAAAGCAGTTTGTCGCTTATATGAGAGGAAAGTATTGCCAGGATTTTGGTGGTGGTCCAGGCAATATTTGTCTCTGTGCCTTTCAAACTCTCACTTCCTTCCCCTAACAATAAGGGTAGAAGCTGTAGTCTAGAGCTGCACTGACGTATGTAAAATATATTAACGTAGTTTATGTAAATAGAGCAGATGGACACAGTTATTATCATCTGCCTCTGCTCCATTCTCAGGCCAGGCAATGGAGGAGAGATGAGTATTTTATTTTTAAACTAAAGTATACCAATGCTTAGTGGACCCAAAAGAGTCCAAATATTACATTATAGTGCATTTGCAGTTCACCATTCTTAGGCAGCTTTCACATTTACCACATCTGCTGCATGTTCCGCCTAACGACCGCACTTGTGGCACCAGTCCAGCAAGCCCCAGGCGTTATCTATGGGGTTTGCGGCAAGTTCGGTTTTGCCGGTTACGGCAGATGTGACACTTGCGGCCGCGAAAAAAAAAAACGCGGTCAGCAGCATTTTTTTTCATGGCCGCAACTGCCGCATCTGCTGCAACCGGCAAAACCGCACTTGCCGCAAACCCCATAGACAATGCATGAGGCTTGCTGCAAGTGTGCCGCAAATGCGGCCGTTAGGTGGTAGATGCGGCAGATGCGGTAAACCTGCCAGGTCTGCCGCATTTTCAAAAAAACGCCAATGTGAAAGGAGCCTTAAAAAGATGAAATCATCCTTGCTTTAATTTTACTTAATCTTAAAATAGTAATACATAAAATATAACCTTTAAAACATTCCTCTAATTTTTACAGAAAATGTTAGTTTTATTTCACAATAAAATTAAACATGTCCTAGACGGCCCTTTACAGTCTTACCATGGTTCTTTTGTGTTTATACCTGTTCTTAGAAGTCATTACTACTGACATTTATATTTCTGCTTCCTATTATCCAGATCAGAGATGTATCTATCTAGAGTTTCTAAATTCAATGGACGCTGCTCTTTGATCCGCACTGACTGTATATGGACAATGACCACAATGGATGTATGGATAATGGTGCTTTATTTCTACGCGTTTGAGAGCAAACCTTTCTCCTTCCTCAGGAGTTTTTATGTGCATTCCCGAGAGAGGAGCAAAGTTTGCTCTCAAACACGTAGAAATAAAGCACCATTATCCATACATCCATTGTGGTCATTGTCCATAAACAGTCTGCGCGGATCAAAGTGCAGCGTCTATTGAATTTATTATATCTACCACTGTGCACGTGTAGTGTGGAACCAGCAGTGGCTGTACTAACAGTGTAAACTGGTTGTGAGTCTCACAACCGGCCAAGGTGAGCAGTGACAATCAATATCATTGCATTTAAAAATAATGATAAGACCCTACTGCGCTTTCTTTCTCTATATTTATATATATTTTGATTTTCTGGCACTCGGGGCAAGAATGCAGTTTGGCGCCTCCCCCCCCAATAGACCACCAGGCATTGGGGCATGTAGCTAGCAATAGGCATTATGGCTATACACTCCCTATTTTATGCACCTACGTCCTAGGTTGCAGTGAATAATGGCAGTCATCTACATCATATATACTAGTAAATGAGTTTTACGATTCAACACATGAAGATAATCTAAACTGCGTCATCTTGACCTATGTACTTTGAAGGCTCCATATATGATATTACAGCTCTGAGACCAACTGATACAATAAAATTTTGAGACCAATTCGAAAACTGCCAGCATCTAGCCTTGACCTTTATCTTGCCAGGCTGGGAATATGTAATAATGTGCTTTTGAGGAATGTATTTTCTGAAGCTGACCTCAAGACACCTATGAATAAGAATTAGGAGACTCAGCTTTGCAAATAAGGACTGTCCCGCACCTACTCGTCTGCAGCTAATATTAAAATGTTGGATGGCAGAACCACTTGGCTATCCTTGTCAACAATTGGTCTCAAGTATGCAACATGATATATACCTTCTTGAAATAGCTTCTGCGAGGTAGCGCTTACTGAGCGTGTTGGAGAACACTCACTTAGCCGCACAATTAAAGCAAATAGCAACGTTTTCTATATAAACAAGTCCAGCCGGTTTATTAAAAGGGAACCTGACCCCTCCAAATCACCCCCAACCCTATGAATACCTGTCCTTGCACCCTGAAAGATCATTAGCAGCGGTCCTTTTCTGTAAAAAATGCGTGGTGTAACATTGTGAAAAACACCATTATACACTTACATATCAGCGACTTCTTCACCTTGAATAAGTCTCACAGGGCGTTCCCTGTGAGACTCTAAACCCTCCTGAGCAGTGCATTATCACGCCCCGATGGGCATGATAAATAATCCTAGTCCTCCTCGCCCTGCAGTATGGGTGTAATAGCCGGTGTGACGCTATTTGCGTCACATCCGGTCATGGTGACGTCTGTACACCCTTTAGGTGTAAATGAAAAGCCGCGCATGCGCAATGGGCATGGTGAGGTCGGCTTACACCTAAAGGGTGTACCGACGTCACCAGGATCGGATATCATCAGGGAGATATCCTCAGTTTGGAGTATATTCCATGACTGAGGAATAGAGAGTGACTATGTTAATAGGACAATATTGGTGTGGCCCAACATGAGGTAAAGTCCTGGCTAGATACTGACAAAAGAACTGTTAAACAAATATTCACCAGGTTGAAGGAAGCCTTTCACACCCGTACTGCAACGGAAATTAAAATGAGATTTTATGGGTGCAAACAACGGGTGCATGACGATATACGGGACTATGCGTTAAATCTCCAAGAGGCGCTGAGGGCCATGAAACAGATTGACCCCGACAGTGCCCAAGATGAAAACAAGCTGTTTACTGAGAAATTTATTGAGGGGCTCCAGTCTCACCCACCGGACTCAGCTATGTATATTGGCCCTGCAAAACCCTGTCCTGAACTTTATCCAATTTAAAGACAGGGCCATTCGTGTGCTGAGAGAACCCACAGACAGCAGCATAGCACCCCCGACTGGCTCTAACATACCACCCAGAGGTAGCGCCCTCTTTCTTGGCCACAGTGGGGGCCAGTGCACAGGTTTTAGCAACCATTACCCCTGATGCCTTACAATTGCAAGTGCAGCAGATGACCACGCATATGGCTGAGCTAACCAAAGTGGTACAGGCTATACAAGGATCCAAACGGAAAAGATACAGTTGGACTCCAGCCCTGATGACGTCCTGTGGATGCACCAGAGGAGGAATCCATTGACCAGAGGATGAGCCAGCGATCGCTACGATTTCACAGGACAACCCATCCGCCACCGTTGCAATGAGGCGGGCCACATCGCAAGGTTTTGAACTTTAAATGAGCAACCCCTGGGGCAGAGTGCCACTCCCCAGGAATGAGACCGCCTGGCCCACCGAACTGTCATGACAGGTATGTGGGAGGATGGCCGGTCCTGCCTGTCATGCTAGATGGCATCCACATGAACGCTTAACTGGACACCGGTTCGCAGGTGACAACGATGCCTTATAGCCTTTATAAACGGTACTGGGCTGATTCTGACATCACCCGTCGCTGAGATGATAGCTTTACAATATTTGCTGGAGATGGTTTGCCTTTACCACAGGTGGGATTTAAAGAAGTAACCATTAAAGTGGGGCGTGTAGAACTAGCCGCCCTAGGTATGGTGATTGTTGATGTAGACTGGCGAGAAAGTAACCCAATGCTTACTCTAGGCACTAATGTGATTGTCTAGGGGAGATAATTGCTTTGTTAGAACAGGTTGCAGAAACAGCCAACCTCGGGCAGCAGAGAGTCCTGCAGAAAGAGATCAAGTCCCTGATGCAGAGGCAGCAGGTGGAGCTGTCTGGTGAAGACATCAGCAGTGTAAGATTAAGTGACCCGGTCCCTATTGCAATATCCCCCAAAAGTGAAATGTTAATCTGGTGTAAGGCAGAAATAGTAACAGGGGAAACGTAGAAGGAGAGTTCAGCTCACCCAGTTGAAATTGTAGTACTCCAGTACAAGGAAATGGTGCATGGATACAGTCCTGGTCTCTGGACCGGCAATCACTAATAAATAATGTAGAAAAATCCAGCACTCATAAACTTGCAATTATGAGGATTTATTCAAAATGAACGCCATCCATCTAATAAAGGCAGTATGTGCTAACACCGACGCGTTTCGACAGAGAACAGTCTTAGTCGTGGTTCAAAGATGTCTGGAGGGAAAACCCATATATACCTCCTTAACCCTAGCACACATGTGACATTATTAATCATTGACACCTGATTGAAGATAACACAGCAGAGCAACAAATAAATACAAAAAAATACAAAAAAACCTACTTTTACAATAAATCAATAAAACATATTAAAAGAGAATAAACAGTGATTCAAAATCAAATCATAAGTACAATAAAGAACAACTGGTCAAGGGATAATAATAACAGATCGGAAGGAAAGTAAAAGAGAGACACATATATTGTACTAGTATTGTAAAATCAGATATTGTCTTTTGTTTAAACCTAATGACACTCTAGTCCCCAGCTTGAATATCCAGTAAGATTCGCGGCTTAAAAGTCTGCGTTTTCTGTCTCCATTTCTTGGAGAGTTTGAAACGCTTTCAATACCAGAAAAACGCAATGATATGCAGACACATCTCAGATTCTGACAATACCGCTGCGGTTAATCAGTCTGCAGTCTCTCAACATTTCTGTCAAAAACATGGTGCGGATACGAGATCATTGCGGTTTTCTGGTATTGAAAGAGTTTCAAACTCTCCAAGAAATGGAGACAGAAAACGCAGACTTTTAAGCCGCGAATCTTACTGGATATTCAAGCTGGGGACTAGCAGAAATAGGCCTTAGAGGGCACGATTGTACGTATCTTGAACTGTGGGGAAGAAGAGGTCAAACTGCCTAGGTATGCTACCATTGCTAAGCTGTACACTGTTAATTACAACGCCACCATCACGACAGTGGAACCCTTGAACTCGTCTGACCAGGTGGAAGACGATGGCACCAAGGGGCAGCTGGAGGACTGGTGTCAGAAGCTACATGTATACAACAATAGATATCTGCCGTGACACTACTATATATATGAAAAATTCTAATTAATGAGTGGCCCTGAAAAGAGAAGATCAAACTGCAATGTGCAAATGTGTAATGCAGAAAACTGCCTTTGAAAACCGGTGGAAAAACGCTGAAGAAACTGAAAACGACAAGAATAAAAACGTTCTAATGAAGACAGCGTTTTCTAAACTCCATTGACTAGCATGTTAATCCAACCGGAGGCTAGGATTAACATAAATTAACATAAAACTGAGCGGAAAACGCAGACGGAAAACGCCAAAAAACAGCCCAGAAAACTACTGATGTGCACATACCCTTAGTCTCATCAGCGGCCACTGAGGATCAAGCCTGGCACCCACTTCAAGGGGCCTCCACTGCCAGGTCCTGACACTATGCCCTAGTGAAATGGTGAACTGGTGGAATCTCACACTGGAGTATATATTTTTCCCCTTTCCTCTTTTCATAGTCTCGTAACCACTCATGGACTCCAGTGTGAGGTCCTAGCACACACCTGTTTTTAATTACATCTTTAGACATATAAGCCCACACAGATTCCACCAGTTCACCATTTCACTAGGGCATAGTGTCAGGACCTGGCAGTGGAGGCCCCTTGAAGTGGGTGCCAGGCTTGATCCTCAGTGGCCGCTGATGAGACTAAGACCTCTGTTTTCAACTTTAGCACAGGGCAGTTTTCTGCATTACACATTTGCACATTGCAGTTTGATCTTCTCTTTTCAGGGCCACTCATTAATTTGAATTTTTCATATATATAGTAGTGTCGCGGCAGATATCTATTGTTGTAAGTATGATTATTTTCTGCCAGCACCTACGTATACGGTTGATGCCAGTCTTATATATTTTACAGAAGCTACATGTAGACACTGTCTCCACCTCTTCACACCAAAAGCATGGAGTTTACCGGGTAGTTCAAGAATATGAGTAGGTCTTTAGTAAACATCCTTTAGACTTTGGGCAGGTAAAAGGGGTACAACATCACATCCCCACTGAAGACCATCCGCCCATTAAAAAGAGGTACCAGCCTGTACCGCCCGCTCAGTATCAACGTGCCAAACATGTTACAGGAAATGAAGGAGGCTGGGGTGATCGGAGATAGTTGTAGCTCCTGGGCATCTCCACTAGTCCTGGTAAAGAAGAAAGATGGTAGAATGAGAATGTGTGTAGGCTACAGGCAGATAAATTGCATTACACATAAGGATGCTTACCCCTTACCAGAATTGAAGAGTAATTAGCTGCACTGAGAACTGCTAACTATTGTTCACCTATCAAGGTAAGCTGTACAGGCGGCACATCAACTCACGAACCCATGAATTGGTGTGGCAGATAGTGGTCCCAAAAAGACATGTCCAGATGGTTTTAGAAGCGTACCACGATGGTGCATTTCGGATGGAAGCATCTGGAGGTGCTGTTACACGAAAGATTAAACTGGGTTGGCATGAGGAAGGCCATCGAGAACTGGTGTAGAAAACTGTGGCCTGTGCAACCTGCGAAGGAGGAAGGATCATGACAGTCAGAGCTCCTCTACAGCCTATTGTCACAATGCAGCCACTTGAACTTGTAGCCTTGGACCATGTGAAGTTAACCCTAAGCCGGTAGGGGCCGTGTCACCATAGGTAAGCATTGGCAGAGTTAACGCGGCACTACCATGGCGGTAGCACTATGTATAGGCTGCCAAAAGCTATGTTTTTAATGCAACCCCCCTAGCGCTGCCAATAACGTTAATGTGACCCTAGCCTATGGGTCACAGAAATACATTTGCACCATTGACTAAGATGTCTATATCTACGTATATGTAAGGGAATGGATTTCAATATAAGAGTCACACTGGTGTAGTGCTGTGATCCCAGGCACCAATGAAGTGAGTTCCATTAAGGGATGTTGTTAGGGCATTCAGACTGTAGATCCAAAGAATTTGAAATAACCTCGGGTGAATTATAATCATGTGTAAGAAGTCCATATTATAAGAATAAATCAATATTTACTGATGAAATTGGTGCAACAATACAAGTTGCATGACGTGAATTTTCAATTCCTTTTATCTGTCATTCACAGCCCACTCCTGCAATAACCTTGCCCTAACCAAGCAAGTCCAGTAGTTCTTCACTATAACACCCAGCTCTGGCCTACAAGATGACTTTTCAACCCCAGTCCTTGAAACCGCCTTGGGCCCACAACCCACAGTTTTGTTTCTGAATTTAGGCCATACTTGGTGTGAGAGCTTGCTCACACTAGCGTAGACGCCCTCATGTGAGAGAATCGGGCTCATTATGCTAATGACACTTGGATCAAAATGTGATTAAAGTTTGATAAAAGTGTCAGCTTAGTGTGATCTGAGTCTCTTGGATGAAAGAATTGTCAGGTGAGGAAGGAGACCAAAAGTCCCATCTTCTCCATCCTATGAGTCTATGCAGATCAGACTGTACTTATATATCATCCGAGTGTAGTCCAATGATTTCTACGCTCCCGTAAACTTGAATTGACGTGTGCCATCTGATTGACGCTGCCATTGCAGCATGCTGTGACTTTTTTCTTAAGCTGAATCGGCATTAGAAAAAAATATACTGCCTGGCGTTGCCTCATAATATAACACTGGAGTGAGTTCTATCTGATAAGTCCTCAGATAGCACTTGTCAGAGATATATGCTTGTGTTAGCACAACCTAAATTAGCTCTGTTTTGTGTCTTTTCCACTTCATCACACAGGGTCCTGAATGCTTTAAATCCAGTTAAAGAATCTTGCTACCTTTCTTTTGCTTCTTCCTTTCACATGCTCATCACTTTGCGTCCTCCTCTATCATGCTCACGGTGACCCACTTCACTTCATTACTAGCTGCTGACTCTCTGTAACCAGAAAGCAATGCTCCTCTTACTCCCAAACACTTCTCCAATCTACTGAGCTGCTATCTGTTAACCCTTTCTTTCCCAGCTGTCTAATCCTCTTCAGCTTTAATGGGCAATAATGACTCTAATTCAGCTGTCAGATAATACTGAGTTTCTTCCTGAAAATGATTGCAATCACAAATTCTTTGGTATTATTATCTTCATTTAATTTGTCTTCAATGAAAAAACACAAAAGAGAATGAAGCAAAAAGCAAAACATTGATCATTTCACACAAAACTCCAAAAATGGGCCAGACAAAAGTATTGGCACCCTCAGCCTAATACTTGGTTGCACAACCTTTAGCCAAAATAACTGCGATCAACCGCTTCCGGTAAACCATCAATGAGTTTCTTACAATGCTCTGCTGGAATTTTAGACCATTCTCCTTTGGCAAACTGCTCCAGGTCCTGATATTTGAAGGGTGCCTTCTCCAAACTGCCATTTTTAGATCTCTCCACAGGTGTTCTATGGGCTTCAGGTCTGGACTCATTGCTGGCCACCTTAGAAGTGTCCAGTGCTTTCTCTCAAATCATTTTCTAGTGCTTTTCGAAGTGTGTTTTGGGTCATTGTCCTGCTGGAAGACCCATGACCTCTGAGGTAGACCCAGCTTTCTCACACTGGGCCCTACATTATGCTGCAAAATTTGTTGGTAGTCTTCAGACTTCATAATGCCATGCACACGGTCAAGCAGTCCAGTGCCAGAGGCAGCAAAGCAACCCCAAAACATCAGGGAACCTCCGCCATGTTTAACTGTAGGTACCGTGTTCTTTTCTTTGAATGCCTCTTTTTTTCTCCTGTAAACTCTATGTTGATGCCTTTGCCCAAGTAGCTCTACTTTTGTCTCATCTGACCAGAGAACATTCTTCCAAAACGTTGTAGGCTTTCTCAGGTAAGTTTTTGCAAACTCCAACCTGGCTTTTTTATGTCTCGGGGTAAGAAGTGGGGTCTTCCTGGGTCTCCTACCATACAGTCCCTTTTCATTCAGACGCCGACGGATAGTACGGGTTGACACTGTTGTACCCTTGGACTACAGGGCAGCATGAACCTGTTTGGATGTTAGTCGAGGTTCTTTATCCACCATCCGCACAATCTTGCGTTGAAACCTCTCGTCAATTTTTCTTTTCCGTCCACATCTAGGGAGGTTAGCCAAGTGCCATGGGCTTTAAACTTTCAGGAACATTCAGGTCTTTGGAAAAGGACTTGTAGCTTTGAAATTGCTCATGCTTCCTCACAATTTGGCTTCTCAAGTCCTCAGACAGTTCTTTAGACTTCTTTCTTTTCTCCATGCTCAATGGGGTACACACAAGGACACAAGACAGAGGTTGAGTCAACTTTAATCCATGTCAAGTGGCTGCAAGTGTGATTTAGTTATTGCCAACACCTGTTAGGTGCCACAGGTAAGTTACAGGTGCTGTTAATTACACAAATTAGAGAAGCATCACATGATTTTTCTAACAGAGCCAATACTTTTGTCCACCCCCTTTTTTATGTTTGTTGTGGAATTATATCCAATTTGGCTTTAGGACAATTCTTTTTGTGTTTTTTCATTGAAGACAAATTAATGAACATAATAATACCAAATAATTTGTGATTGCAATCATTTTCAGGAAGAAACTGAGTATTATCTGACAGAATTGCAGGAGTGTCAATACTTTTGGCCACAACTGTAATTCAACAGTACTCAAGAAAAATAAATTTTATAATATCACATAAGTGTCTTCAGATATGATGTCAGACAACTTCTCACTGTTCTACAACAAAAATCCAATTTTTAATTTTAAGATGTAAATGTCATTTTTTTAAACAAGAAAAACACCAATACTGCATTAGTTGTTAATGATGGGTCACATAGCATCTATGATAATGCTTTTTTGTCCTGTATGACTAATTTTCTCAAATTTTTCTGTGCTCTCTTAAAAACTGCATTTTATGGCTGTGCGGGCATGGCCATCTTCTGCCAGCACTGTGAGTGTATTTCCACAGCTTCTGAGAGCAGACTGATAGTGAGTAGTGCAATGTGAGAGCAGAGAAATGGATAACAGAGATTGTGACTGAGCAGAGAATCCAGATGACAGAACTTTCCTAGGCACAAGCTTCTGAGAAGCTTGAAGTGATCCTGACCTTTTGACATTGCTTAGTAACTGTGCTGTATGTTGAGCTAATCTGATATATTATTTCCTCACCAGCTGCAGTCAGGTGTGTAGGCCATGCCCACTTTCGCTTATATGGTTACATGAACCATCTTCACTGAGAATGAACATATGTCTGCTTCACACACAGTGTAGTGGGGACGCCTTGTGGAAGGTTTATGAATGGTTTTCAACCAGAATTTTCTAATGAAGTATATTTGAAAGATTATTGACCCCTTAATAAACCGAGCCTCATTTTGCAATTCTGACCAGTGTCACTTTATGAGGTAATAACTCTGGAATGCTTGAACATATTCCAGTGATTCCAGGACTGTGTTGTCATGTTATCATGTTAGTGGTAAATTTAGGATGATGTTGTCAGCATTTTTTGACCAAAGAGAGCATTTATACACTGTGACAGTTCAAAGCTATGACGGGTATAGCCGTCATTGGTCATTAAGGGGTTAAAACCCTCTATGCATATTCCTTGCTTTCCTATTTTTTTTTCCTACATCTTCCCATTGTAGTCCCAAATTTCCTGAAAGAAACCTTCTAAGGCCGGCTTCACACCACGGTTTTTGCTCTCAGGCTGTGTCCAGTGTTTTGCCGACACAGGCTGACAGCCACGGATAGAACAGAACCGGAAGGCAAATATGCCCCCCAGTCCTGTTTTCTGCCGGAATCAGGACTGTGCAGCTGATGCCGCTGTCCAGTCCTGAAATTTCAGGAACACGGCTTGCGGGGAGCTAGCCGCGGTTCTGAAATTTCTGCCGGGAGTTCTCCAGGTGCTGAAGTTCAGCGCTGGCCACTGCTGAACTTCAGCACCCGGCATCCGGCAGCCGGATCCGATTTTCTGTAGATTCCGGTGTGATCTTGTGCCCATAGCCTCCCATGTTAGGGGGTGCTGGATTGCACCAGATACGGGAGGATCCAGATAGATCCGATTTTGGCAGATTTTTGCCCCAGACACAAAAATGCTGCAAGCTGCGATTTTGTGTCCGGGGAAAAAAAACTAATTTTCCCGGCTCCTCCATGACAGCAGGGAACCGGATGCAAATCACTGCCATCAGGACCCATCCGGCCCCATAGGAATTCTATGGGGCCAAAATCAGATCCAGAGCTATCTTAAAATCCTGGTGTGAAGCCAGCCTACGATAGTTGGTTTCCAAGGGTTTTAGGCAGCTTCTGCAAGATCTAGAGGATTGTCTGACTCCTCCAAAAATCTAGGAATTATCCCCTTTTTTAATGGTCTCAGTTGCTGAGTTTCACATTAAAAGGACTTGACACAAAAGCCTAAAACAGAGAATACTAGAATTCAGCAACTTGCAAGAGCTATGATGGAGGAACAGTAGTAGAATATATCTGTTTTTATGGCTGGCTCTATTTCCTGTTTATATAGTTTTGATTTCTTCTAGACCCTAAATTTGTGCCATAGCTTTAGCTTTTTGCTCTCATCTCCTTCACAGATGGGAAAATGTCTGAATAAGACATAAGACGCAAACCAAACAAATGTTTCTCGCTGATCTAGTGGTGTCTTAACACTAAATAATGCATGTGCCCCAGCAGCAGGCTGCGGATAACACACTGAATGATTTCAGATGGCGGTAACCTTCGGTAACATCTCCGCAATGAATATTTAATCATTGGTGTTGACAACATTTGAAAATGAAAACAAAAGGTGCATGATAAGTAAGTGTTAATATCAACACTAATACCAGCTGTGATAGCACATCTCCTGAGATCCGCTGCTACAGAAGAGAATGTCTTGTACCTGGTATACACCTCCTTGTTAATATATCAGCCCCAGTGTGAGCGATGACCACTTTTATTTCATCTACTTTAAAGGATTAGGATTTGTTTGATCAGTGGCCTTTTTATTTCCACATCTGTCAGATGTATATCTAAGGATTTCTCATATTTTTGTTGGTAAAATCTTGGTCTTCATTAATCATATTTTTTATTTCAAGTCGTTATAACAATCAAAATAATTATTAGCATTATTGTTAGTGGTGATTGTAAGACTGTGTACCAATTGAGGCATGTTGAAAGATCAAACGAAGGAAGTAATAGTCTCAAACATATACGGTAAATGCAAAATTCTAAGATAGGGGAATTACTTCTAATCAGTAAAGTAAGATTGATTTTAAGAATAGAAGTGCTATATTATATTAATATTATTATTATTATTATTATTATTATTATTATGAAAATGCTAAGAAAATGAACAAAAGTGAAACTTTAATCAAATCAAATATTTGGTTTGACCAACTTTTTGTTTGCATGAATTCTAATAGCTACTGTACACTCGGCAGGGAGGTTGGTTCAAACATCTTGGAGAGCTAACCACAGATCCCCCATGGATGAAGGTTTGCACAAATCCTTTACTTCCTTTATGTAATCCCATAAAGACTTGATTATGTTGAGATCAAGTCTCTGTATGGCTAGGGTCAGATTAACATTTTTAGCCGTGCCCCAGGGGGTTGCGGTAAAAACGTAGACTTTGTCAGCAATATAACGCCATATTAGCACCGCGATAATGCTGCTAATGTTAACCTATAGGGAAGCGGGCCTTACCACGGCTTCAACGCCGACATCTGATTGAAATCTCGTGTTATTTCCGAACGCAAGCAAAGATGCTGCAGAGCGCGTCTTCGATCAAGTTAGGAAATAACGTGAGACTTCATTATGATGCCAGCGTTTTAGTCACGTTAGGGGCCAATTACCCATAAGTTAACATTGGCAGCGTTAATTCGGTGCTAACATGGCGCTAGCACAGCGTCATTGCTGAGAAAGTCTAAGTTTTTAGCATGACCCCCTGGGGCACGTCTAAAAACGGTAATCTGACCCTAGCCTATGGGCCATAATTTTTTTACAGGAACCATTGTACTTCTTTCAGGCCATAGGTTATACAACTATGCAAGAGACAATGTAGTAACAAAGTATCAGAAAGCCTTTTCCTGGCACACTGGGATTACAATATATGCTGTTAAAACTCTTGTGATGATGCTTTAAGAAATAGACAAGATTGAGGACCATAGTGGTCAGCCAAGGAAACAATGCAGCAGATGAAAGATGCACCATACTTACTTAACTTTAAAATTGGCAGATGGACTGTAAGGCTAGGGTCACACTTGAGCCCTGGATCCATTAAAACCGTCAGTTTTTCAATTTAGAATTTTAGAAAAACTGATGGTTTTAATGGCTCCCATGAAAAAAACGCAGTGTCAAAAGTGCACTGGAAAAACGCTATGCGTTTTTGAAACAGCAACAAAAAACGCTGCTAGCAGCATTTTTGGGTGCAGTAAAAAAACACATAGCGTTTTTTTAACATGGGGCCCTATGTCAAACACATCCATTAACGCATGGTACATATAGGTACCATGCGTTAACGCAAAGCGTTAAAGCATAGCGTTTTAAGGATGCAAAATAGCAATTTCCAAACACGGAATCAGATTTTGAAAATGCAGAAAAACTGCATGCCAAGTGTGACCCCAGCCTAATTCCATCAATTTAGACCTGGCTGTTGCCACTGGGACACAGCTACACTCATCTAATGTTTGAAGAAGTCTAGCCAGAAGTTGTTTTCATGGCAGAATTGCAGCAAAAAACTTTGAAATTGAAGCAAGGCAAATCTTGCGGTCATCAGTGCGATCACACAGGGTGTTGGCTGCCAGACACCAGAGTGGGAGCCAATAAGAGTGGGAGCCAATAACACAGTGTAATTTGCTGATCCTGATCCTGCTTTGCACATGATCCAGAAGTATACAAAATAGCCCCAAATAATCGCACTACCAACCAAATGTTACTGTTGGTATGATGTTCCTTTTCTGAAATGCTATGTTACTTCTACGCAAGATGTTATAGGACATACACCTTCCAAGAATTTAACTTTTGTTGTTATAATCTGCAGAGTATTCTCCAAAAAATATTGGGAATCATCAAGATGTTTTCTGGCAAAGCTGAGCTGAGCCTTTATGTTCTTTTTGCTCAGCAGTCGTTTTCACCCCTTCACAACCCATGACGTACAAGTACATCATGGGTTGTGTCCCGCACTTTGATGTGATCTCCGTCGGTGAGCTCACATCATATCACCAACATCTCAACTGATCTCATCAGCTGAGATGTGGGGCTAACAGCACCAATTAGATCCACGATCTGATCGGTACTGTTAACCCTTTGAATTGCACTGTCATTCACTGACAGCGTGATCCAAAAGCGCCTCGGGACCGCACCATTCCCCGCTGAGATCGGAGATCCCGCAATAAGATTGTCACCTGATAGCCCGGGGTCCTGCAGTGACACTGGATGATATCAGGGTTCACTTCATGCGAGTGGTTGGCAAGCGCTGCCAACAACACACAGTAATTATTTGTGCCATGTCCTGATGTTCTGCAACTCATCAGGACATGGCACAAGTGATCCGATACTGCAGCACTTTGGCGCCCAATGGGGCAGTGTAAAATAAAGAGTGAATTAAAAAATCAAGTTTTTATATATATAACAAACCCAACAAAAGTTCAATTCACCCCATTTTGCCCCATTCAAAATAAAAGTATTAAAAAAATAAAAAATACATATATTTTGGATTGTCGCGTTCAGAAATGCTCGATCTATCAACATATAAAATCAATTAATCAGAGGTATAAACTGCGTAACGGAAAAAAGGTCCAAATGCCAAAATTACATTATTTTGGTCACCACAACATTGTAAAAAAATGTTATAACGGGCGATCAAAATAGCGCATCCACCCAAAAATAGTATTATTAAAAACGTCAGCTCAAGATGCAAAAAATAAGCCATCACACCGTCCCAGATCATGAAAAAAGTGAGAATGCTATGGGTTGCGGATCATGTTTTTCAAATTTCTGAATTTTTTTTCAGCACTTCTATTGTATAACAGTAAAAGTATACATGTTTGGTATCTACGAACTTGCACATACCTGAGGCATCATACCGTCATGTCAGTTTTACCGTATTATGAACATCATGAATAATAAAAATGAATGTGTAATTGCACTTTTTTTGCAATTTCACCTTACTTGGAATTTGTTTCCCATTTTCCTGTAAAATAAATTATTTCATCTGAATGTACAACTTGTCCTGCAAAAATCAAGCCTTCACATGTCTATATTGACGTGAAAACAAAAAGGTTATGGCTCTTGGAAGCTGGGAGCAAAAAACTAAAACGAAAAATGAAAAATCACGGGGTAGTGAAGGGGTTAAACTCTGCTATGCAGGCCATTTTTGCCCAGTCTCTTTCTTATTGTGGAGTCATGAACACTGATCTTAAGTGATCTTGTCAATAGTGATGAGCCAGTATATTCGTTACTATTCGCTACTCGCACGGATAAAACTCATTTCTTGGAGAGTATTGCTGGTGCTCGTAAGTGATGTGCTGATCGTTATCGATCTTACACAAATTGACAGCTCCCTTCGGTGCACAAAGTGAGCTTGCACCTCAGTGAGAGCAGATTGAATGTTGGGCTTTCTCTGGGGGACATAGCAAGGTGTTGTAGACATTGAAATCGTTGAAAAGCCCACCCTCTCGCCCTATCCCAGAAAGACTTATTTTATAATTGGTGGTCTATGGGCAGAGCCTATCACTAATTGACTAACATTGGACTAGCTATTCGGACGAATATGCAAGTATTAAAAACTACTCGTTACGAGTATAGCGAGTGAGAATATTTCACTACTCGCTCATCACTACTGGTGATCTCTTGGATGAGTCATTGCTTCCCTCTTAGGGTACCTTTACACGCCGCACCTATTACCGGCGATCGGAGGCAACCAAACGTGCACATGCACGTTTTGACGGTTGCCTCCGAAAGCCGATGCCGCATGTACACGTCGCAATTGCATCGTCAACCCAAGGGTACGTGGCTCCCCGGAAGTTGCCCCAGAACCTGCGGGAAACATCCGGTTGCCTCCCGACGCCGCTTCACACGCCGCAATCACTAATGGAATGTGGGCGTACCTGTGCAGCGGCTCGAACACATAGGCATGCCAAACTTCGCTACACTGTGCCCAAAATACAATCATTGGATAACCCAATAGCGTCTTGACTGGGCAGGTTGCACAGGAAGGCTGGCTAATACATGACGCCATTGCAATTGTGTAGTGTGAATAGACAGCTCATCAAAGATGGCGCCCTGTAAAGGGACAGCCAATGGTTACACAGTAGCCCCCACCAATCATAGCTGACGGGGTGTGGTGTACAGCACGTTGTGGCACGCCTCCGGGAAATCAGTAGGCGACGCAGATTCCATCCCTATCGCCCGTTCACACGCCAAAACCAGGGCAATTCACCTTCAGGTTTGCCTCTGGTTTTTGGACAATGCTCTGAAATAGCAAACGGGAGCAACTTTAAAAATCACCATCCTGTTCCACAATTACACGCCGCAATTTCATATCAACTTCAGGGCAACGGTGACGGAACTCCGGATTGCCTCTCAGTTGTTACACCGTAGTTGCGGTGTGTAAAGGTATCCTTAGGGTTATCTTAGTGAGCCAGACATTCCTGAGAAGTTTCACCACTGTTCCATGTGTTCGCTATTTGTGAATAACAACTATCACTTGTTTCACTTGTCCTTGTTCTCCTATTTAATTGGTGCGTTGCCGAATGGGATAGCGTTAACGATATCCTTGTGTGTGACAATGCACTAACGATGTCGGAACGATCACTGTCATGTGATCGTTCTAAGGATATCCTAGTGTGAAACAGCACCTTTACAACCAGCATATGTCAGGTTTAGAAACAGCTTAGTGGGGACATCTTCTGGAAGGTTTTTGAAAGGTTTCCTTCCAGATTTCACTTATGAAGCATAATTTAAATGTTATCATAATCACTTGCTCTACATAATAAAAATGTAAACTACAGTTATACTTTAAGTGTGACAAACATGCAAAAGAATAAGATATCAGGAAGGGGGAAACACTTTTTAATGCCATTGTATATATCACCACTCCAAGGAAATTTGTGGTTGTGGTGAAACAGAGATACTTCCTTTTTTTTATAGCCTATTTATGTCTGGATAGAAACTTCATGAGGAATAAGAATCTTGGCAATATAAAATGGCTGACAAAAAAATAAAGTCCAAAAACGTATATGCGTTAGTGCATGTGCGATTTTCAAAAAACGCATGCGTTTTTGTGCAGCATCCCATTAACTTTGCTAGCAGTGTTTTTTGGGGGCTTTAAAAAAACGCATGCATTTTTTTAACATGGGGCCCTATGGGAGATGCATGCGTTAACGCATGCACATATAGGCACCATGCGTTAACGCATTGGAACATATAGGCACCATCTGTTAACGCATGCGTTTTTTGGGAAAAAATTACTAAGTCCCAAAAGTTCCAAAAAACATCCTGGATCACAGGGGACACTATTGGCACCCTTAGAAAACCGGATCCGTTTTTCTGACGGCTTAAAAAAGCGGATGGGCATGTGTGACCCTGGCCAAAGGGAGCGTAGAGGTCTTGATGAGAATCATAATGTATATTGTATTGTAAATTGCCTTTATTTCTTCTATAATTGTAGTTATTAGTGAAATAATTATATAAATGTAAGGTTATAATTGATTTAAGGTGCTAAGTCACATTATTTAGAATTGGGATGTCTGAATAAATTAACATATCTGTCTTCGTGTAAAGCAAGTAGTAACTATTCATTTACATTGTAAACTCAATATCCAGTTACAGTGAAAACCAAAACCAGAAGATCAATGTAGTGTTTTCTGAGAAGGAATCCTGAATGAAATATACATATATATCTGCCCAGTAGTGCAGAATACGATACCATGCGGTCAGCGCGGTCACTGTGACTTGAGATATCTGATTTATTGATCTGGATAAACTCTGTATAACAACATAATGCGCTTCTCCCCAGTAATGTAGACTGCGCCACTTTCTACTCGTATGTTCCTTGTCTGTTCCCCACAACAGATGTAAGAATGTGTCTTATGTGTAATTAACATTACAGTTGAATGACATTAAACATGATGAATAAAACAGTACTAAACCATTTGTGTCACAAGCACATAAAGATGCGGATTAAAGTCTGCACTCACACTGGAAAGCAGATGTGTAAGTAATTATTAAAGATTTTACAAGCATTTGGGTAAACACACAGATTTTGTTAAATATGTAGATAAATTCTATGTTCTACATTTTAAGCAAATGATGTAAAATAGAAATTAATCTCTTGATATTGGGAAATTGTCTCCCGAGAGGAACTAACGTGTAAAGTGGAATGTTTGATTCTGTTCCATATGGGAAACCCATGCTCATACAGCAAATTGTTCTTTGGCATGTGTTAAAATGCTGTACTTTCTTTTACAGAGTAAAAATAAGTAAAGTAAAAAAAGGAGAATATTCTACAGCAAGGGTCCCCAACCTGCATCTCAGGAGCCCCATATGGCTCATGGACCTGGGATGTGTGGCTCGTGGCTGTCTTTCAACTTGTTGCATTAGCATCAGGTCTAGCAAATGACTATGAATAGCAAGTCCCCAGTGACTTTTGTGAGTAGCTCCGCAGAGAAGGGCAGATCTGGGTGGAGGTAAGGTAGGAGCCCTGGATCTTAGTATACTACTACTGTCATTATGCACGCCTGATGAAGTCACCCCCATGATGAAACGCGTGGGGTTCAGTCTGGGCCCCCTCTGACAGCTGGAGCCACCTCCACCTCAGAACATTGACTGATATATGACCAGCATTTATCCACCTGGCTTCTTCACTCCCTGCAAGGTTTGCCCAGCAGTGTTTTCCACCATTTTTTCCAGGTAACTTCATACTAGAGCATAAGGTAAGGTAGGGTAGTGTTCCCTGCCCTACCAGGGCCTTAGGGCAACCCCATTTTTTGAGGTACACTCATTATTTGGCAGATGCTGCCCAGAGATTGCCCAGAGATCACATTGCTCTAGTGATTTGCCTTAAGGTTCCATCACACGCGGCAATATTGCTAGGCAATTTCATTGGCAATTTGCTGGTTGCAGTGAAATCATGGACACATTGTTCCATTTGTACACAGCCACAAAATGGAATAATGTGTCCATGATTTCACTGCAACCAGCAAATTGCCAGTGAAATTGCAAGCAATATTGCCGCGTGTGACGGTACCTTTACTCTTTGGTTGGTGTGACTCAGGGATTGCCTAAGGATTCTATTGCTGTACTGATTTATTTATTCATTGGTGGTTTTGTTGGTTTGACAGGGCACTTAGCACTTTCAAGTTTGGGAGGAGAGAACCATAAACATGTGAACGACTCTACTAATTTTTGATTGTCATGTTTGATTGTTACAATCTGTATGATACATTTCTGGTATTTTCAACCCACTTTTTATGTGTGCTATTTATCCAGCTGTCTTCTATTTTGGGAATATTAACCAAAGTCTCCATTTATTACATAGTTTCATCAATCCATCCTCCAATTAATGTAGCACCAAGATGGAAGGTAATAAAATATCAGGCTACATATCTTTGGAAATGTTTGAAAAAGTCAAGACAAGAAAAACCAATGAGCTTCAAATTTTATGGTAAAACATGCTCAGAGGTTTTACTTAACCAGCCAATATGCTAATAAGTCAAGGTATTTTCCAAAAGCCAAGGATATGATATTTTACGTTTATGCCAGGCTTGTACTGATAATATATATGAATGCAAAAGAAGAAAACCACTGACGGAGATTGGCATTGGTCATATCACATCCAACTCACCACTAGACGATCTGGCCACAGCCGCTTTTAGGAACACGGTGCTCAGCAAGTGACCCCAGCTGGAGTGGTATTAAGAAGCTAAGGAAGATCGCGCAGCACTAATTTTCATAAAAACAATGGATTTATTCAATCAATTTAAAAGATACACATACCCATGGCAGCAGGGGGAAAAAAAATACTCAGAATGCACAGATGTAAAGCTGATAACAGGCGACGGCTGTGTCGCGCTGACTGCAGGTTAAAGGTGCTATTTTGCAGTGGTATTTTTAATTGTATTTAACTTTTGGTACCTTTACTTACACAGTATATGAGTAATTAATTAATTGCACTTCAAGTAGGCATATGTGTACCTGAGCCTTACCACATGAACTTCAGGCTCGTAGAAGTGCAGTCAGAGTGATAGTCACGTGGTAGTTCTTTAGGACTGGTTGGGAGATACAGTTAGAACAATTCTTAGGAAAACTTTATGTTGGACATTTTTATAGTGTAAAAGGACTGCTGATTTGTAAATGTTTCCTGATTGTTTGCACAAGCCAACCGGACTTCAGATGTGTACAAGACATTCTGTAACACATTCTAAACTGCTCATAGACTACCATTGTTATCAACAGCACAGATCTTCATTACACAGATGATGCACTGTCAAGGTTGATATTGTTTGAGCAAACGATCATTTTTGCTGTTGTTCAGTAATGCACCCTAAGAGTTATATGAGATCAGGGGTGGGGAACCTTTTTCTGCCGGGAGCCATTTGGAAATTTCTACTATGCTTCAGGGGCCACACAAAATTATCAACTTAAAATTTCCAGGCTATATTTGGTAAACAATCAACTGACCGCTACTGTAGTGGCTGAGGCTTCTTTTCGTTGGCTTGGCTGTGATGTTGGGTAATATTACTCATGTTGCTTCTCTGCTTTTCCAGGTTTGCTATGGCTATAGACAACACAAGAGAGGCTGGGAGAATATACATCACCAGAGATACTGAGGCTGGAGGATAGAAATCACTGAGGAGCTTGATTTCACAGGCAGGTGTAGCGCCCCTGCAGTCTGGTCGCCACAAGGGGTACTGCACCCATTCCATGGGTGTGGAATCTCTGTACTCAGGGAAACAGGAGAGTGAGTCTGAGACACCTACCAAGCACCCAACACACCTGGTCCCAGGGACAGTAGGTGGACCCGATACAGGGAGGGCTCAGTCAGGACACCAAGGGAAGAGAAGTGTGGGGTGGGAAGGCAGTTAGGCAGAGAGAGTTGAAGAAGGAAGAGTGAGGAGTGGGAGTGAGGAGAAGGAAGCCAGAGTGAGAGGAGCCTCCAGAACAGAGATCTGGGGACTGGAGGACAGTGGCGAGCTCGTCCCTGTAGGAAAGTAGAAGTCATAGGCAGCCAGAGGCAAAAAGAGCCCTAGGGGCACGGGCAGAAAGCTATCCACCCTTACGCCTGATTCTGAGTCTGACCAGAGTCAGACTGGTTGGGAATCAGGGGACCGGTCCTGTAGGTGGCGAAGAGATTCCAGACTCCAGCCACAGAACCGGAGGCCACGAGATATATAGTAGCCGTGGGCGACACCCGACACATCTGCTGAGAAGGTAGCTTTACTAGGGTAAGGGGATTTGGTACCAGTCGCCCGACAGGACCCGTGGCTGTCAGATTGGGTTCTGTGTGCGGAGGTGTGTGCAGGAGAAAGGCGAACAGTCATCACTGGGAAAGCAAAGCAACCCATGGTAGAAAGGAACATAAAGAGATGTGTTGGAAGAGCAATCCCGGTTCTTTGAGGACTATTTGGACTGAGACTTGGCAAGGAACAATACCCGGCGGCATTGCTAAATTGAACACTATGTAAACTGGGTATAGAACTCAGATGTTGCGTGTTAGACAGTTTATTTCCCCACCTGTGGAGCCACCGACTGATATGCCAAGCAGGCCGCAGGGAACCTAGCCAGTAAGGCCCATCTGCCTCCCTAAGCCTGAAGAATCCCGCGGCCTGCCACCACCGCAGACTACATCGGCTGCCCTGGGAGCCACTCTACCCGTGGGGAATGATACCACCTCAGCTGTGATTCCATCATCTCCAGAGGTCCAGCACCGCAGCGTCGGCCATCAATAGCTAACACCAAAGGTGGCGTCACGACAACCATTCCCAAAACCAAAAATCCCCGAACTTCTCCTTTTCAAGTTGACACCCAGGGTCACGTAGACAGGTCTCAACCCCTTTAACTCCCCCAGAAGTATTAAGCCGGTTCTGAGTACTCCATGGCCCTTTGGTCATGTTACAGGCAGTTGACAAAATGTGTCTGCCAGCCTGAACACTCCAGTTCCCAGGAATCTGCCCGAGGGCCACATAAAGGTCATTGAGGGCTGCATGCGGCCCTGGGGCCTGAGGTTCCCCACCCCTGTTTTAGATGGTGAGCTTGGCCAGGCAGCCTAAGCTCAGCTCACCTACAGTAGCAAATGGCTGCACAAATTTGATTTACAATTGCCATCGACCATCTGTTTCAGATGTGAGTGGCCTGAGTGGTTTTATCCTAATAATGGAAGATCGATGAACACCAAAACATTCCTGCTTGAATGTGATTGACATCTACATTGGTATAAAACAAAACTAACTCCAACTCAATTATTATTTTATGTTATCTGCCATTAATTGACTTAATTATTCCACTTTTATTTCAAGAGCAGAACTTGCTTTTTATCTCTAGATATAATTGTTATAAGGGATAAGACACTAACTGAAGATATAAAGTTCATTTTAGCAAAGTGTTATTAAGTGGGCTAAGGGCTTATATCAGGTGCATATTTTCCCTCATTATGTAAAAACTCTTTAAAGATCTAAGAAATCTTACCTTGATTCAGATTACACAGAACTGTGATATCACAGAATCAAAAAGTGCAGCTCGGCACCTAAATTGGGTCAAAATCAGTCAATGGCATGTTAATCCTCCCTAGTGAGATAGTCCTCTGGGATAAATTTTCAAGATCATTGTACATTATGAGGCATGATAGACTTTGCCACATCTGTTCATAGCCTTTTTAGAATGTTTATTATTTTGCTGTATATGATAATACTGTATTGTGGCCTACTTGGCCTATATAAATTCCAAGGTGATTGATTACTTTCTGTAATATTATCTATTGATGCTGCCATTGCAAATGCGAGATTTTTTAAATTAAAGATGAAGTAATTGCAATTCTTACTGAACAGCCATCTATGGAGTGAGAAATAGACTGAGAAACTTGTTAATGTGGAGTGTTTGTACGTAACTGTGGCTCCTCTGAAGCTGTTATACTGTGGATGTGCTGTATGCCATACATATGTTGTGATATATATGCCTTGTGTTGTAATCTACTGTTTTCTGTTGGAGCACTGTTTTCACCTAGTCAATGGCTGGGTCTCTGATATAAATCAATGTTGTGCAGGCAAGGTCCTCAGGTGGGGTGTGTCAGCATGCACATGGACTCTGTTAACTTAGATGTGGATTGATATGGAGATTAATTATGGCATAATTTTATTGGAGTAAAGAGAACTGGCATATTGAGGTGGAAAGAAATGTTGGCGTTAAGGGGAATATGTAAGGTTGGGTGGTGTGCTGCCTTGAAAACTGAAAGAGTGTATCTTGGTGTCATAAAGACATGTGTGAATACAGATGTGTAAAGTTGACTTGTGTTTGGCCTACTTTACTTGTTAAGCTTTTGGATAGTCCACTGGGTGACCAAGAGATCAGTTGGGCCTGCTCACTTCTGGGCCATTGGTGGACTGGAGGATGAAAGGGACTTGTTCATTATAAGATAAGTGTTTGTGAAATGGATATCCAGAAACTATTAGTATAGGCCTGAATGCATTCAGGAACGCCACAGGCATGGACCTCAAGTTTTGCCTTGTTGGCCATGCAAATGTTCCTGTGAAAAAGGATAGTGAGACTGATGGTATCATTGCCACTGTAGAATACTATCGCTGAGATAGCTACAGGAAACGACAACTTTCATGGTCTTTTGGATACATTAGTGGCTGTGTGAGACATTGGCTTAAAATAGTTCAGTTTTACGAAAGTCTACCAAGAATGGCATCCAAGATGGGTTGAGTAGTCTTAGCCTCGTACCTGGGCAGGCAACAACATAGACCATGGTGAACGGATTGCAGTCTGTAGGACAAGGTTGGGTGCCTTCAGTGTGTAGTGTGTGGCTTGTAGTTCTTGTTGGTGGTCCTGGGTTCAAATTCCTATAACATTTGCAAGTAGTTTGCATCAATTTTCTCCTTGTGTTTCCACACTAAGGATATACTGGTAGGGAATTTAGATTGTGACTCCCATTGGGAACATGATGATAATGTCTGTAAATCATTGTGGAAATTAATGGCTCCATATAAGCAAAAAAAGAAAAAAAGAATTGATCTGGCCAGCATCAGAGTGTTTGTACATTTGAACAACTGTAGTCATCAGAAAAATGCATAGAATGAACCTCTTCATGAGTGAGTCATTCTTAGGCTTCATTCACACATTGCGCATTTTGCTGCGCTTTTTTACGCACGCTTTTAAAATACGCAATGTGCCTTTTGTCTGCCAGCAAAGTGAATGTGAAATTCACTTTGCAGTGCAGACATTGCGCAAAAATACGCAGTGCGTTTTCAGGGAGAAAGCGCAGCTGCATAAATAATTGATATGTTAATTCTTTATGCAGCTGCTCCTGCGTTTTCCCCCTCTGATGTCACAGAGGGGAGGAAGAATCCTGCTTCCTCCTCCCTTCTGTGACAAGTATGACCGCCCATTAGATTTCACAGTGTATTAATATACACTGCGAAATCTAAATTAAACAGAAGCAAGTGTATGAAAAATAAAAAAGAATCACATACTTACCTCTCCGATGCCTTTACCGGCAATCTGACATTGTCCGGTATCCGGTTCCAAGTGAGATGTCTTCTGCCAGGACCTGTGGTGACGTCAGAGGGGCGTTCCTGGGCACTCGCGGTCATGTGATACATATCACATGACCGCGATCAGCCAATCAGCGCCGCGAACGCCCCTCTGATGTCACCACAGGTTCTGGCAGAAGACATCTCACTTGGAATCGGATACCGGACAGCGTCGGATTGACGGAAAAGGCGTCGGAGAGGTGAAGTATTCTGTTTTTTTTTATTTTTCATACACTTGTCTTTGTTTAATTTAGATTTCACAGTGTATATTAATACACTGTGAAATCTAATGGGGGTGTAACAGAGGGGAGGAGGAAGCAGGATTTTTCCTCCCCTATGTGACATCACTGCACTTTCTAGAGTAAAGAAAGCGCAGTGTGTGAAAGCCCCTGCGTATTTTGTTGCACTTTTTTGTGCGGCCAAAAAACGTGGCTAAAAATGCGCGCAAAAAAGCGCAGCAAAATACGCAATGTGTGAACGCAGCCTTACACCTGTGATTTCAAAATAGGGATGGGCGAATCTACGCGCTACTATTCGGGACTCGCCCGAATAGTAGCGGACTCGGGGGACTCGCTACTCGCCGAGTTTCCTTAGGAATTACTCGGGGGTAGCGAGTCCCTGTACTTTTGCAGTGTATCTATACAGATACACTACAAAAGTACCCTAAAAGTTAATCTGAGGGGTTAAAAACAATAAACATTCATACTCACCTTCTGTGGGGCCTGTACCTTATGTACCGGGACCGGTACCGAAGACCTCTAGACGTCACAAGACCTCAGATCACCGGGAGAAGATGGGCTGAAGGACCTGTGAGATTTCAGCCAATCAGCATGCGGCAGAGCGGTCACATGGGTTTGTCACGTGGCCGCACTGCCAGCCAATCAGATTGGCCAGATCGCTCATTGGCTGGCAGTGCGGCCACGTGACAAACCCATGTGACCGCTAGCCGCATGCTGATTGGCTGAAATCTCACAGGTCCTTCAGCCAATCTTCTCCCGGTAATCTGAGGTCTGTGACGTCCGGAAGTCTTCGGCAACGGTCCCGGTACATAAGGTACAGGCCCCACAGAAGGTGAATATGAATGTTTATTGTTTTTAACCCCTTAGATTAACTTGTAGGGTACTTTTGTAGTGTATCTGTATAGATACACTGCAAAAGTACAGGTTACTATTCGGACTTGCTGGACTCGCAACGAGTACTGAGTCTCGGAACCGGACTCGTTAGAGTCCAGCGATTCCGAGTATTTCAGGATTCGCCCATCCCTATTTCAAAACAATTCAGATGCTGCCCCTGACATAAGTGGTCCGTGTACAAGAAACCTGATGGCCTCTCTGTGGGCTAAGCGACATACAGAAATTTATTTTTTTATGTTATGGAACAGCAAATCCAGAAATAGTTATAACATAATGTGTAGTGATGGGCGAATCCTAAACTACTCGGAATCGCTAGACTCCGACGAGTCTGAGTCCAGGACTCGCTACTCGTTGCGAGTCTAGCGATTCCAATGTTAATGAATGGGGAGGCGAGTATTGCAGCGATTCCTCTGCTGCCAGGTGACCCTAATCAGGGAGAGGGTGTGGGGGGAGGGTGGAGTGGAGGTGGGGGGTGTGCACCGGACCGGCCGGCTACTTACCGCTGCCTCCACCGGCACCGGCTGCAGACTCGCTCCCCGAGTCTCTGCTGCTTTTTCCGGAGATTCCGAACACTGACAGAAGCAGTGAATGAATTAAATTCCGTCACTGCTCGGGAATCTTCGGAGCAGAGCGAGTCTGGCTGACAGCAGAGTTCAGCTCAGGTCATAATGACCTGAGCTGAACCCTGACTGTTTAGTCAGTTCTCAGCTCTGCTACATCCCTGTCTGTCTAAGCACAGACAGGGATGTAGTAGAGCTGAGATTGCGTTTTGGACTACGTCGGACGGAAGAGGATTTTTTTAATTAAAGATGGAGTCCCTAATGTCTTTTTTTTTTTATTTCTAATAAAAAAATTTTTCTCTGTTTTGTGTTTTTTTTTAAAACTATTTAATAGAAATTCATGGCGGGTCATGTCTAATATTGGCGTGACCGCCATAAATTTCGGGCTTAGGGCCAGCTGATAATACAAAGCTGGCCCTAACCCCTTTATTACCCAGCGAGCGTGCAAGTGTGACAGGGCCGGTGTCACAGCGCATGCGCTAGTCCAGCCGCACCAGGAAACACTTAATGTGAAGTTTCCGGGTGCGTCTGGAGAAGCGCATGAAATTCAGCTGTCTAAACCTGTGCTACAGGGCATCACTTATTTTTCTTTAACTGTTTAAAAGGATTATCTACGAACTTTGAGTTTTTCTTCTTATGGAGCTAAGAACGTACAGGCAGGTTGATGCTAAGTATCTGTTTGGCGCCGGCTCAGGGTGGTCTCAGATCTCTCCTACCACGATTCAGCTGCTTCACATCACCGAGCATCTCTTCCGTTTTGTTCTATTGACAGGGCGTCACTAGCAATGTCATGCTGCCTGACAGTCGGCTCTCCACAGCACCCTGTCAACAGAGCAGAAGAGAAACTCTGTGTGACTGCAGTCTTGAGAATTCTGACATCGCACACAGTGACGCTGTAAGGATTCTCCAGTGTTGGAGCTGGGAATTGCAGTCACGTGGCCGTGAGTGTGGCACACTCATGGCCAGAGCACAAACACAGGTGCACCTACACACATACACCCACATACACCATCACACATACATCACACACACCCAGGCATACCATTACACATACACTGTGTTCCAAATTATTATGCAAATGTTTTTTTTTCTCTGATTTTTCTAAATGGTTGGTGCAAATGACAGTCAGTGTAATAAAATTAATCACCCGTTAGAGTATACATCAAATTTTATTGAAGAAATCTCCCTAAGAAAACAGTATAATTTTCAAAATGAAAAAAACTCTAAAAGCACTGTTCCAAATTATTACGCACAGTAGAGTTTGTAAACATTTGATATGTATGAAAGAACTGAAAATGCTCATTAGTTGAATTTGCAGCATTAACAGGTCACATTCACTAAAATAAAAAGCTATTTAAAGGGAACCTGACCCCATAAACTGACCCCCCCGCATCTTTATGCCTGTCCCTGCACCCCTTCTTATCATTTCTAGCCATCCCTTTTGCAGAAAAAAATCGATTTTGTAAAGTATAGAAGAGGTTATATTCACCTCGTCCTGTGTGAGTTCTCTGTTTCTGAATAAGTCTCAATAGGCATGCCAGTCCTCTGCTCCCTTGTAATTATGCACGCACCTCTCAGCTTGCTGCAGTGCTAAGCAGGGCCGCACCGTCCATTGGACAGTGTGAGCCCTGTCATTCAGGCGGCAGCCGGCAGGGGGAGCGGCTGTGCAGAAGGGGGCGGCGCCTCATGCAAACAGCCTCCCCCTGTCATGGCGCCGGCCGCTCACCCCGCGCACCGGAGGTAAGCGGCGACCGCCGGGGGAGAGGCACAGAAGGGGTGGCAGCCCCAGGCATCACTAGCACCCCCCCCCCCCGGTACTCACTCACGGCCGCGGCAGGCAATCACTGCCACGGCTCAGGCGGCAGGCAAATACTGCCGCGGCTCAGGCGGCAGTGGCGACCCTGTCACAGAAGGGGCGGCAGGCCCAGGCTTCACTAGCACCCCCCCCCCCGGTAACAAGTGCCGCGGCTCAGGCGGCAGTGGGGCTCGGTGCACCCCTGGTGCTAAGAGCCTGGCCGTGTCATGAAAGGGGGCGGGGCTACCGGTATGACGCGATTTAGCCCCGCCCCTTTCATGACGCAACCAGGCTTTTAGCAAGGCAGCAAGCTGAGAGGGGCATGCATAATTGCAAGGGAGCAGAGGACAGGCACGCCTATTGAGACTTATTCAGAAACAGAGAACTCACACAGGACGTGGTGATTATAACCTTTTCTATACTTTACAAAATCGATTTTTTTCTGCAAAAGGGATGGCTAGAAATGATAAGAGGGGGTGCAGGGACAGGTATAAAGATGCGGGGGGGTCAGTTTGTGGGGTCAGGTTCCCTTTAACTCCAAAACATCCTAACAGGCCAAGTTACATGTTAACACAGGCAACCTACTTTGATATCACCTTCACAATTCTAGCATCCATTGATATTGTGAGTTTCTGGAGAGTTTCTGCTTGTATTTCTTTGGAAGATGTCAGAGTAGCCTCCCAGAGCTGCTGTTTTGTTGTGAACTGCCTCCCACCCTCATAGATCTTTTGCTTGATTATACTCCTAAGGGTCTCTATAGGGTTGAGGTCAGGGGAAGATGGTGGCCACACCATGAGTTTATCTCCTTTTATGCCCATAGCAGCCAATGGCACAGAGGTATTCTTTGTAGCATGAGATGGTGCATTGACATGCATGAGGATGATTTTGCTCCTAAAGGCATGTTTTTGCTTTTTGTACCATGGAAGAAAGTTCTCAGTTGGAAACTCTATATACGTTGCAGAGGTCATTTTCACACCTTCTGGAACCTTAAAGGGGCCTACCAGCTGTTTCCCAATGATTCCAGCCCAAAACATGACTCCTCCACCTCCTTGCTGACGTCGCAGCCTTGTTGGGACATGGTGGCATCCACCAACCATCCACTACTCTATTCATCTGGACCATCCAGGGTTGCTCAGCACTCATCAGTAAACAAGACTGTTTGAAAATTAGTCTTCATGTATATCTGGACCCACTGCAACTGTTTCTGCTTGTGAGCACTGTTTAGGGGTGGCCGAATAGTAGGTTTATGCACCACAGCAAGCCTTTGAAGTATCCTTGAGGTTCGAGGGACTCCAGAGGCACCAGCAGCTTCAAATATCTGTTTGTTGGTTTGTAAGGCCTTTTTAGCAGCTGCTTTCTTAATCTGATGAACTTGCCTGGCAGGAACCTTCCTCATTCTGCCTTTATCTGCATGAACACATCTGTGCTCAGAATCAGCCACAAATCTCTTTACAATACATGAACATGCTTAAGTTTTCGTGCAATATCAAATGTTTTCATCCCTTGTCCAAGGCATTGCACTATTTGTTGCTTTTCGGCAGCAGAGACATCCTTTTTCTTTTCCATGTTACTTGAAAACTGTGGCCTGCGTAATATTATGGAACATCCAGTTTTCCTTTTATTGAGCTCACCTGCCAAACTAATTATCACAGATATCTGAGATAGATTTCAATGATCCAAAGAACCCTGAGACACAATACCATCAAGGAGAACTTAGGAAGAAAACAGCGGTACTCCGAGATCCTTTATTCCATGAACAGCTTTATTCCAGAAAGTTTACATCGGTGGGTGCAGGGAAAGGAGGATGGAGGGATGACGGTGACCGTCTTGCGTGCTCTGCATGCTTCAGCACACATACACATCGAGGCTTAATATCAACACACATGCCTTCACACTTACACACATCACTCTTGTACACACCACATGCAGCATTCACACACACACTCCACGCATCATTAACTGACACATCATTCACATGCATCACTCACACACCCCAAGCATCACACACATCACATGCATCATTCTCACCCACCAGATGCATCACTCTCACACCACATGCATGACTCACACAGCCCCATGCATCAAACACATTACATGCATCTCTATAACTGATGCTCACTCACCCCACGCATCACTTACACAAACATCACTCACACACACCCCATGCATTACTCACAAACACACATCACTCTCACACACCACACAACATCACATATGCATCACTCACACACACCCCATGCATCACTCACACACCCCAAGCATCTCGCACACATCACTCTCACACCACATGCATGACTCATACACTGCACGCATCACACACATTATACGCATCACACACCATATGCATCACTCTAACTGACACATCACTCACACACACCACACGCATCACTCACACACATTATAAGCATCACTCTAACTGATGCATCACTCACACATCACATGCATCACTCTCATGTCACATGCATGACTCACACACACCCCATGCATCACACGCATCACTCACACACATCATGCACATGACTCACAGACATCACATGCATCACTCACATACCACACACATTACACGCACTCAAACTGACACATCACTAACACACCACATGCATCACTCACACACACCACACATCACATATGCATCACTCACACACCACACTCATTACATGCATCTCTTTAACTGATGCATTACTCACGCATACCCCATGCATCACTCACACACCCACACACATCACTCTCACACCACATGCATGACTCATACACCGCACGCATCACACACATTACACGCATTACTCTAACTGGCACATCACTCACACCACAAGCATCACCCTCACACCACATGCATGTCTCACACACACCCCATGCATAATTCTAACACACACATCACTCACACACATTATACACATCACTCTAACTGACGCATTACTCATACACCACGCGCTTCACTCTCATGCCACATGCATGACTCACACACATCCCATGCATTACACACATCACACACATGACTCACACACCCCACACATCACACACATTACATGCATCACTCACACACCACACACATTACACGCGCTCAAACTGACGCATCACTCACACACCCCATACTCATCACTCACACACACCCCATGCATCACACTAACACACGCTTCACTCACACACATTACACGCATCACTCAGACACATTACACACATCACTCACACATATCACATGCATCACTCACACACATGCATCACTCTCACACACCACATGCATCACTCACACACACCACACACATCACTGTAAGTTACTCACGCATACCACACACACACATCACACATACCATCATACACACATCACACATACCATTATACATACATGATATATGTATGAACACATATATACTCATTCTCTTCATCTTTCCAGGGCATCAAGTGTCAGTACAGTAGTGGGGAGAAGTTGGAATCATCAGCAGAGGCTTGTACACGCCCTGAGGAAGATTAACTTGAAACGTGCATAGGCGGTTTGTGGGTGACACTCTGCAGCAATGTGGAAATTCCTAAGACAAGTGAGGGGTAAGCGACACAGCAGCAATATAGACATCTTTAGGGGGAGGCACTTGCAGTTAACCCCAGTGCTGGTAATATATAGAAAGAGTACCTCACTTAGAGAATTGAGAGGAGTATATAGAAGAATTGTAAGGGTGGCATGTATCACAGTGATTGTACTATATAAAGGTCACTGTATACTTACAATTAAAATGATTCCACAGGTTGTGCCACACTAAATTGGCAGAGTACACTCATATATTAACTATTTTATGTATATTGATACTGTATGTAACAATTTTAATCATATTGCTTATTACTGGTACCTGAATAAATTATAATAGACTTGTGTTAAAAATAAAGATGAATTTATAAGATACAGTGGTGTAGTTTCATATGTCATTAGTGTACGTCAGGTGAGGCAACACAGATGATTTTGAGGAGACAGAGGCTTGTACACGCAGGAGGCCTCCTTCTCCTTCTCTCTCTCCCCCTCCTCCTGCTCCCGACAGCTAAAAAAAGGTAGTTAGTGAGATTACAGAAGGGAGGGGGCTCCTGTGGCTGCACCTCTCTCCACTCTCCTCAGTGAGTCAGACTGCCTTGTGTTTCTTCACTTCTCCCACACACACTTGGCCCCACCCACCTTCTGCTACTGAACGATGTCGCCTCCTCTCACTGATGCTGGGCACTCACTGCAATCTCAGTGCTAAACGATGGAGGAATCCTTGGCCACAGCTGAGGTGAGGGAGAGCAGTGTGCGGGAGGAACACAGAGCCGTACTGCGCAGAGCAGTGCCAGCAATCCCTGCGTGTGTACGAGAGTCACAAAACTTTATTCAATAAAAAAAGACACATTAACTACACATCGGGCAGAGCACTGATAGGGCACCCCGGATCTTAGTGCCTAGCGACGGCTCTGCACTGTGACACACGGAGCTAAAATGTATAGGGGGCGTGCCCAGCAGCTACTCACTGTTGTGTAGGAAATGTAACCTCCCGGCCGGGACAGCGGGAAAGTGACTGAAAATCGGGAGTGTCCCGCTGGATCATTTGGGATATATGTGTTTCTATTATACTTTTCCTCTGATTATTCCTCTCCTGGTTTGGCGACAAATACTGAGGTAAAAATCTCACCAAATACTCAAGGTGTGCACATGGCCTTCATGATGGGACAAGGTTAAGAAGTCAGCGAGTCCAGTTGTTCGTATAGTCTCCACATATTCTTCACAATTGCTTGTAATTTGCCGCTAACAATTTTGTTTTTCCTCTCAACAGAAACCTTGGATGTTTTTAGCAAAGTGGTCACTTTGACATTTCCTTTGATGAATAAGATGGTATTTTTCTGTACTTGTTGCTAGGTTACCTTTTGTTTGGAGATGGAGTTATTTTGCCCTTTCTTTAATGCGGTAACACTATAAAAAATAGCACAACAGATTTATAACCTTCAAATATTATTTCTTAATGGACAATTAATTATAGAATGATAAAATAATTCTTATTACTCACAATTATTTTAAAATCTTTAGTCCAAATTAATAATCTGCTGTATAGTTAACTAACTCGTCCTATTATTGTGTCAAGTGAGGATTAAAAAAGTTTGCAAAATATTTTATCAGAGAAATCTAAATCCTCCTTCTCATGAACTGATCTTTCACTCTCCTTCACAGGCGGGGCTGCCAACTGTCCAGATATGATGGGTGGTCGAGCCCCCAGCGTTTCATACAATGTATATGTTTTATGTGCCAGGTGTTATGTAAATGAAGGTATTAGTTGTATGTGACAGCTTGGCTAAGTTCACACTTAGTTTTTGCTGTGGTTTTTAGCATGGGTTTCCCCTTGGTTTTATGAAAATACATGATAATAAAAACAAACATTTTCCATTCCCAGCAAAACCAATGTAAGGCTGTGGTCACAGTTGCCATGCGTTTTTTCAAGTGATTTAACAAAACTCATGCTTTTTTTCATGTCAGCATGAGTTTTTTAAGGTGTGTGATGGCTCCCTGCGTTTTTGGGTGCGTTTTTGAATCTGCACCTAAAAATAGTGCTTGTAGTATTTTTTTGAGCGTTTTGAAAAACGCATGCGTTTTTGTAGAAAACGCATGCGTTTTTATAACATGGGTTCCTATGGAAAACGCATGCAAAAACGCATGTACAGTTAGTACCTTTTAGTGCCATTCAAAAACGCATGCGTTTTTTTAACATGGGCTCCTATGGGAAACGCATGCGTTTTTGAATGGCACTAAAAGGTACTAACTGTACATGCGTTTTTGCATGCGTTTTCCATAGGAACCCATGTTATAAAAACGCATGCGTTTTCTACAAAAACGCATGCGTTTTTGGATATGCTCCAAAAACGCATGGGACAGTCACACATGCTTTTTGGCTATTAGGGCATGCGTTTTTTAACATGGGGGCCTATGGGTGCGTTTTTTACATGCGTTTTTGAAAACGCAGGTCTCCAAAAATGCATGTGAAAAATGGTACTGTGACCACAGCCTAATTCTTGAAAAGTCATGTACACACATTGGTTTCTTTGACTGACAGAAATGAAAACCTGCTTAATTTTAGCAGTGTTTTTGAATAAATTCGCCAATTCTATCAGCGTTTTTGTCTAGGCTTTTTATCTCAGTGAACTCAGAAGCAAAGTGCTAAACCATGCTGGGAAGCAAAGAGGAGAGAGAAGAGAGGCTATGTTCACACACAATTTGCGTTTTTTTTAGCACTCTTAAAAGCACTTGCGTTTTTTTAAGAGTGCCAAAAAATGTCCCTTGTGTGTCTGAAAGGATTTGCCACGTTTTTGGACTTAGTCATTTTTTCACCAAAAACGCAGGCAAAAACGCAAGCGTTAACGCAGGGTGCATAAATGTGCCTTTTAAAAACGCATGTGTTTCCCATAGGGCCCCCTGTTAAAAAAACGCATGTGCGTTTTTTTAACATGGGCCCCTATGGGAAATGCATGCGTTTTTGAATGGCACTAAAAGGTACTAATGTACCATGCGTTTTTGCATGCGTTTCCCATAGGGCCCCATGTTAAAAAAACGCATGCGTTTTTGAAAAAACGCACATGCGTTTTTTTACAGCACCCAAAAACGCTGCATGCAGCGGTTTTTGGACTAGGGGTAAAAAACGCAAATGGAGCTGAAAAACGCAGCTACACTCAAATGTACCCTGCGTTAACGCACCTGCGTTTTTTTTAACAGCCAAAAAACGCAGAGATGGTCAAAAAAACGCATGTGTGTGAACATGGCCAGTGAGAAGAGAAAGGGTATGTGCCCACAGGACGTTTTTACAGCAGTCCTGAATGCAGCAAAACCGGTACTGGTTTCAAGGATCCTAGAGTATTTTTATCATGTTTTTTGTGTGTTTTTACTGCATTTTTGTTGCGCTTGGAATACTGTGTATTTTCAGCGTTCTTGCCATTGTCTGCAGCCAAATGCAGAAAAAATAGAACATGATCAATCTTTCACATCCACAGCAAAACCGGAGGTATTTGACATTATTTGACACTTGCAAAACCAATGTGTAAGGGCCCTTTCACATCAGCGGTAATTTCCAATCGCGGCAGATGCGATGAAAAAACCGCATCTGCCGCGATTACCACATAACCGCGACACTTGCGGCACACTTGCGGCAAGCCCCATGCAATGTCTATGGGGCTTGCGGTAAGGGTGCGGCAGATGCGGCAAGTGCGGTTTCAGCACTTGCGGCAGGTGCAGCCGCGAAACAAAACGCTGCTGACAGCATTTTTTTTTCGTGGCTGCACCTGCCGCAAGTGCCGAAACCGCACTTGCCGCACCTGCCGCACCCTTACCGCAAGCCCCACAGACATTGCATGGGGCTTGCCGCAAGTGTGCCGCAAGTGTCGCGGTTATGCGGTAATCGCGGCAGATGCGGTTTTTTCACCGCATCTGCCGCGATTTGAAATTACCGCTGATGTGAAAGGGCCCTTAGTCTGGCGCCCCTCTGGCGGGACGCCACAGGGAGGTAGTACACCCCAAACAGAAGGTGTAGTATCTCTGTAGTCGCGGATGAGGGAGGAAAATACAGAGTCTGCACAAAAACACTCTCACAAGACACCTTAGTACAGGGGACTGGTATTTAGTAGGTCCCAGGGGGGTGGAGCTTAGATGAGCGGGAGATGTGAGTGACAGTTGCAAACAGTCAGTCAGACGGAGACAGAAGGGCAGAGAGGACGGATTCAGGGGACCCTGCGGTCATGACAGGAGGGCACCTTAGGAGAGACGTGACCCAGACAAAGATAGGGACACTCCAGGACTGGTTGGAGCCGGCTGAAGAGTCCAGGTCAACACTGGTAAACCAGAACCGAGGCAATTAGTTAACGGTTTATCCCAAACCGCAGACTGGCAGGCTGTGGGCCTAAAATAGGAGCCACAGCACCACAGAACTAAATCCCACCTCTGTCCCAAAGTGGGTCCAAGGCACTAACAAGGGAAAGAACTAAATACCTGTGACGGGAGGGATTGTCTTCTCACCGCTCCCATCCGGACCGGAAAGGAGTCAGAAGTACCTCTTAGTAACAGACCTGGGGATCGGCGATCGTGCTCTTTAGTGTGGTTGATAGAAGAGCTAAAGCAAACACCGACCAAGAAAGTTATTGTAGAGATACCTCTGACAGACTCTGGAAAAGTCTCCAAATCTGTGGCTACAACCCCCGGTGAATCAGACTGTACCGTGTGCCCTTATCATCTGGTACCAGTAATGAACTATTTGAGCTAATCTAAGAACAAATGCGTAACCGAGCTTGACCATGTTAGAGGGCAGACTACTCAGAGAACATAATTAATAACCCAAAGAACAGAGAGTTCTATTGCCCAGATGTTTATCACGTATTTACTGTCCACACCAGTGTAAATTGCAGAAAAAAAGTTTTATTTCGTGCAGTGAATACAATAAATATTGTGCAATATAGAATACGACAAGACAATTGGGGAAGGAGGGGGAAAAATGACAGGTAGACAAAGAAGGGAGGACAGTAAAATAGATAAGGTTCAGAGGGGTAGCTAAAGTGCAGTGTGCTTGTGGTACAAAGGCCAGGGTAGTAAGGTGCAATCCAGCCCAATGGGTCTGATTTTAGTCTATTACAGTGCATATTATGAAAGCACAATCAAGTGGTAGCTTACCCATGAGCCTAGTTAAGGGGTCCTCTAACTCTGCCTACTAGTCCAATAGCCCCATCAGTTCTAACATGTAGCATATGGCAGAATGTGTTTTACTGTAGAAATGTAGATGTTGCCATCTAATGGCCAGTTTAGTTACAATGGAAGGACAGATTAAATATGTAAGGGCTAAAGTGAGGTAGTGGAGGAGTAAAGGGATGTAGAGTGGCTACTCTGGAGAGCTGTAAGGGAAAAAAGTATGAGAGCCCAGGGCCATTCCTGAAACCCCGGGGCCAACCTCTGCATGTCCATAGCTCATGGCTCATCCTGGCAGGCTTGGTGAAGTCATGAGGGTAATAAGCAAACAAGGAGTTGGATGAGAAAAGAGGGAATGATTCTGGAGTAGGCCATGTCAGGAGAACTGAGGGTGATTAATGAAGAAAGGTAAACTGTCGCTGCCCCATTGCGGGAGCTTCAAGGAACACTGTGGTGGCTGCAGTACCCATTGCGTGAGCTTCTAAAATGAAATTTTGGTACAACTTAGAACTGCTCTAAAAATGAACTACTTTTGGTAGTCTCATGCCATTTGGATTGGGACATGGCGACAACTGCTCAGGTGAGAAAGAGAAGGGTTAAAGAGCAGCTTGATGTTGACACAAACATCTTGCTGTAAGATCTTCTGAAACTACTGGGACACTTGTGTTCTCATATTTTATCTTTAGGAATGTATATCACCCTTCCCACGCAATGTTTGAAGGTTGCCGGGACCTGGTGCGCTGGTGCGCTCCTGAAAATTGAAAGTTTGGACCATTTTCATGACTAAAGGCCCCTTCACACACTGAGACTTTCCAGCGATCCCACCAGCGATCCGACCTGGCTGGGATCGCTGGAAAGTCTCTCTGCAGTCGCTGGTGAGCTGTCAAACAGGCAGACTCACAAGCGACTCACCAGCGACTCAGCAGCGCTGCCTAGATACCCGCAGTTTATCATAGTTACCAGCGTCCTCCCTGCTTACAGGCTGTGCTAAGCAGGGAGGACGCTGGTATCCCTGATAAACAGTGGGTAACTAAGCAGCGCGCGCTGCTTAGTTACCCGCTGTTTATCATGGATACCAGCCTGTGAGGTCGCTGGTTCGCTCGTCTCTCGCGGTCACACATAGTGATGTGTGCTGACCAGCGGGAGACTTGGGACCAAAAAATGGTCCTGAGCGACGTGCAGCAACCAGCGATCTTACAGCAGGGGCCAGGTCGCTGGTGGCTGTCACACACTACAACATCGCTGGAGAGGTTGCTGTTATGTCACAAAACCTTTGACGTTGCAGCGACATAGTTAGCGATGTTGTAGTGTGTGAAGTGGCCTTAGGCCACTGGACCAAACTGAGCACTCTCCAATCCTTCAAGCAAAGGTAGTTTTGCTTCTGCACCATCTAAGAAGCACACGGCGACTGAAGCTGGCCAGATCCACAGATCCATTCAGCTTCAGAGCTGTACTTGATGGCTGTAAAGCATAAAGCCTAAAGTCCGTAGGCAAATGCCTGTCTAACCGTCCACTCTGAGACTGCAGGGTGCTGATAACCCAAGCAGGGGCGGACCTACAGTGGTGCAGCTGGTTCAGCTGCACCAGGGCCCCGACTGGCACCTGTAGGGGCCCTGCACCTCCCTGCAGGGGGGCCTCCAGCTGCCCCCCTTGACCTTGTGTCAGAGGAGAGGAGGTTAACTGATGGAAGCTTTCTGCTTCCCTTGGCTGATCCCGCCCCTCCTCTGCTCCTCTGCCGCCCTGGCTCCCAGACCTGCAATACGTGGCGCAGCTAGGAGCCCGGTTCACCTACAACTGCTAGCACCCCCCAACCCCCCCTCCCCTCCTCACCGTCATTTGCCAGCCCCCACCCTCCCCCCCGCTGCTCAACAGCAACAGCTGAACCAGGGCCCGGCAGGCTGTAGTTCCGCACTGAACCCAAGTAACATGCTGCAAACTTTAGAATTCATACTTCAGAAATGTAAATTTACCTGTGAATAGAGAGGTATGGAGATTGGGAAAAAAAAGCTTTTTTTTGTCTCTATCTCAGACTTTTCTGAGGTAGTATATCACCAATGAATTAAATAGCAATTACAGCTCAGTTACATCTGAACTGTGAAATCTTTACCCACTATTGGCATCTCTGAGATAAAAAAACAACAAATGTTATCAATTTAAATGTCCAACGTTAGCAGGAAGCAGGAAACCAATAATTGAAAGAAGCACATTATATGCAATCATACACAGGATCTTGTGAACAGAGGAGGAGCAGGATGGCGGCGAGCCTTCCAGCAGAATGAGGTTCTAAGTTTGATTATTCTCATCAGCTTGTGCTGGAGTTGTTGCCAATACACTTGTACCGATGTGTGAAGAGATTAATCAGTTATACCTTCAGCACTTGCTCAGTGTAATTGTGTGTAAATGTGTAAAATCTGGTGTAATAATATTCACTTGTGAATTTCTTGCAATTATTTAACGTAATGTTAAATAACATTTTAAGAAAAAAAGTATGTTCCTTATACTTAAAGTAACAAGTAACCTGAGTGGTAAGTAGACAATAGATAGTAGAGGTAATGATCTCAAAAGTTAATCTATATACCAGTAAAGAGGCCCTGTCAACCCCCCCTGGTGCTTTCCAAAGTGAAACAGCACTGAATGCAGTGTGTCTGCTGCATTCAGGGAAGGGGTCTCCCAGGTCTCTAGCCCCCCTGTAACCTGTAAAAAATGTTTTTGAAAGTTTTAAGATAAGAAGTCTGGAGAGACTTACTGATTATGCAGTTCTCACTGTTCACAGGGCCCTCCCGCCACCTGCCTCTCTGTGCCGCTTCCTGCCTGCCTGCTATTTGCATACAGCATAATCTTTAGCAGGGTGGGCTATGGCGCTGATGTTCCCGCGCATACGCCTTTCCAGCAGCCGAGACCCGACCCACACAGGCAGAGGCGGCACAGAGAGGCAGGGGGCGAGAGGACCCTGTGAACAGCGAGGACTGCATAATCAGTAAGTCTCTCTGAACGTATTAACTTAAAACTTTCAAAAGTGTTTTCTACAGGTTACAGGGGGGCTAGAGACATGGAAGACCGCTTCCCTGAATGAAGCATATGATCCGCCCCAGGGCCATGGGTACCTTGTCCTGGGCATTGTAGTTCACGGGGGATGCCATGGGGTCTGTTGCCAGGTACCACACCCTGGCGGCCTGCTGTAAAGAGTAAATTAAAAAAAATAAAATAAAAGTGTTTTGTGACAGACATCTGGGGGTGATGGTGGAGCAGCAAGATGGTTATGCGCCCCGTAGGTGGAGCCGGATCCCCGGGGCAGTAGTGGATTTTATGATTTCACACAGTGATGCAGTTTACACCAGGCCTTGTCACTTGTTCTCTCCCTTCTGCTGTCAGTGGCTCATCAAGTGGAGATAATAAAGTACGCCACACAGTCTTTTTACTCTGCACGAGTTTATTGGCAGTTCCTTAAAGCAGATTGCCAAACAGCACAGTCTTTTCGGGTCTGCCTGGCCTGCTTTACTCAGGACCCTCGGTAGTGTGCCTGCCATTCCTGTCCAGTCCCTCACTGCGCTCTTCCCTGTCTCCTTCAGCGCCCCCGCGCGCAGAGCCTCAAGCCAGCTCACATGGATCTATCTGTGAAGGACTCTTTTCCAGGTCCCCCAAACCCTATACGGTGCCTTTTTATGAATGCGCCGGGCATTCATACGATTTTTACAGATACATTGGAGCGCTTAACATTAGCCATATTTGATCTTCCCAATTTTAATCCGCTGATGAACAAATACAAGTCAAAGTCGTTCGATTTTTTTTTTTCTGGATAGAAAATTGGCCAGTTTTTCTTACTCGTCTGATCCCCACCTGGACATAATATTGTTTTCCATATGGATCAAGAAGCATCATGCCGATTCTTCAGGGGTTTGTGTTTAGAGAAAAATAAATCTCCATATTTCACCACCGATGGTTGTACCAGAATAAAATGTCGCCCTGCACACTTTCTTTTTATGCAGTTTTCAGATATTGATTTTTGTGCTAGAAAATTCACATTAAGTTGCTGTAAGGGGGTCGTGATGGCACAATCCATAAATGATGGGAGTAGTAATCTCATCTGTCATTGGAAGATGACTTGAATTGATGGAGTAGTACCTCATCTGTGATTGGGAGGATGGATCCTGAAATGATGGGAGTAGTACTCTCATCTGTGATTGGGAAGGATGGATCCTGAAATGATGGGAGTAGTAGTCTCATTTGTGATTGTGGAGGAAGAATCCTGAAATGATGGCCATAGTAATCAGCTCAGTAAGTGTACAGGCTGACTGTGCTGCAGCTGCAGCCAGCCTGTTGTCTAGTAGTGATGTCTGCAGCTGCTCTCTCTGACCGCTGGTGACCGGTGCTGCTGTGCCCTGTGCTCTCATCCTATCAAGTGCAGACGGTGAGTTCGCAGTTTACAGTGCACCTTGCTCTCATTGGCAGCCCTGCTGTATCCCCACCCCACCTCTCCTCCACGTCCCTACCTGTAGCCTGCTCCACTCTGGAAAAGCACGCTGGCTGGCTGCACACACACAGACACAGCAGCAGGCAGCCAACAGGAGCCAAGGATGCAGCGACAGGGTTTGTTAGCGATGCATGCGGTGCTGGCCGGGAGGACCTCCTTGCTCCAAAAGGCCATGCCCCCAATCAGCAAGCCCAGGCCCCCCTGCCCCTCTTCAAATGACCATGCTGCCTCCAATGATTGGCAGGGCCCCTTAGCCATTAAGAGCTGTAACCCCATAATGGCGGCCCTGGGTGCTCCCACCACCCGACTTCTTAGACGCTGCCACTCTCATCCTCCACGGTCTCGTCCTCCTCCACGGGATCCAAGAAGTGGGCCAGCTCCTCTGTCTTGGCCTCCACCACTACATCGACAACCTACACAGGGATCTCCGGGACGTCCTCCTCAGGCTCAGCTGGCTCGACGTCGGTCGCCTCATCAGGGGCAGGCACTCTGGCGGGGGCTGGCTGGGGCATTTATCCCCGGGTGGCAGTCCTGAACTGCCAGCCCTGAGTTGAGAAGCGGGCGGGGGGGCGGGTGCTGTCACAAATTCTTGAGGACCGGGGGGAGGGGGGGAACTTGGTGCTGTCAGAAATTTTTGAGGACCGGGGGGATTTTTTTCAGGACCGGGAGGGGGTGCTGTCAGAAATTATTGAGGACCGGGGAGCGCCGGCCCGTTTCTGAGGGGAGCGGCCCTAGGTGTGGGCTATACCACCAGTCCAGGGGGCGCTTGCCCCCTGCCACCTGGGCCAGTCCACCCCTGCACTCCGGGGACCTCTGGCTCGGCTGTAGTCAGCTCTTCTTCCTCTAGAATGGGTTACGGATCTAGTTGCTGGTCGCTACTGGCAGCCTCGGGCTCACCCATGGCCTGGTCTCTTGTCCTTGGCTCGAGCTGTGGGTCTCTGTACTCCCTCTGTGCAGCCCGTCAGGACAACTCAGAGCGTACGTGTGCGCTCCAGTGTCTGAAGACCCAGTCCAGGGTTTCATTCAACTGAGTCCGCAAGTCACCCACGGCAGCCTCCCAAAATGCAGCCTCTCTTTCAAGTGACAGGAGCGAGGCGGGCCCTGCTCAGCAGTTCCAGGGCTGCTTTTGTTGCGCCCAGGCTTTGAGGTACTCGGGTGTCAGGCTCCAAGGGGTGTACTGAGTCACGGGGAGTGGTGGTCGCGCCTGACCCCGTGCCCTGGGCCTATCTTCCAAAAAGGGGGTTATATTTACAGGGGATTATGTACAATTTGTCGTGACGCCACCTGTAGTCTCTAGTGATGTGTCACCAGCACCGCCACAGTCCGCCGGAGGTAGATGGTAGTGCGGCTAGTGTGGAAAAGTCCTCACAGGTAGGGCGGGACCTCCGGGGCAGCGTAGTGTGAAGGGAACCAGTTAATTGGAAGGAAAACAAGCAGAGTCAAAAGTCACTTTTCCTTCGGGTACTTTACTGTGCACTTGTGTGCATACAACGTTACAGTTCAGCACTCCTGATGTTATGAGGACAGGTAACTTATCGGGTGGCTGCAGGTGAATCCCAGGTGGTATGGTGGAACCCTTGGTGTGCCTGCTTGTTCTAACCCCGTCTGTTCCTTTCTGCTTCCCAGTTTGTGGTGTGAAGCCTGGTCACTTGAAATCAACCTGACCTCCTTTCTTCTCTCACCTTCATGGCCGTCGGGTATCCTTCTACTGGCTGGCCGCTCATTCCTATGGCAATGTCTGGTACCCTCTTTTAGTCTGTTCTGGTGCCCGGGAGAATTAAAGACTCCACGGGACTCCGATTCTCTGTGGTTCTAAAGTATCCCACAGGTGCGGGCTCCGGTGCCCGGTAAGCTATCTGGGATGAACTTCCTCAAGTTCCTCACTCCTTCAGGCTGTCTGCTCCTGGAGAAGCTTTCTTTCTTTTTAGACCCTCTCTTCTTCCTTCATCTCTTCCTCCTGGTCCCTCAGCCAAGTGACCCAGCAGCAAGGACCTTAAAGGTCCCAGCTTGGAAGCAAAGAAAAAAAAGGTCTCCTTGTTCCCCTAGAGGTGGTTTTATTCCCTCCCGGGTAACCTCCCACCGTGTAAGCTAGTGTGGGAGTGCTGGTTTTGGGTACCACCCACCATCCTAGAATCCACCTGAAGCTGGAGTATCTGCACCTCTTTTACGGGTGCAGTACCCCTCTGTGATGCCTGCTTGGCGGGCGCCGCCACACTTTCTTCCTCCACCTCGCATGATGGGTTTCTTTGGTTGCTTGCTGCCATTGTTGCAGACCCGTGGACCACACCCGTACTGCGTCTTTGTCGACTTCTTCTAGCCTCGCCTTTCCTGACACCACTTATATCTTCCGGCAGGAACACTTTAATCTTAGGCTTGCCCCCTTGGTTTTTCCTTGGCAACTCGGGCAGGTCTGGATTTTCGCGCCTCTGGCAGGGCCATCCCACGACAAGAGGCTGAGGCATGCCCCGGGCCTGCACATGGCATTAAGTCTCTGACCCCGGCATCTTGGGGTCCAACAAGCAAAGTCTTTTTACAAACAGTTCAAGGCGCATAGTACCAGGTTTTACCGGTCCCGGGATCCTGTTCGTGATGCCAGAAGCTGAACCACCCAGGGCCGTGGTGTACCCGGTCCCGGGCGTTGTAGTTTACAGGGGATGTCACGGGGCCTGTTGCCCGGTCCCGTGGACCTGGTGGTTCCTGGAAAGAGTCAATTTAAAAAATAAAATAAAAGTGTTTCGTGACGCCACCTACAGTTCCAGTAATGTTACCGACGCTGCGGGACAGACCTCTGGGGGTAATGCTGGAGCAGCAAGATGGTTACGCTCCCCGTATGTGGAACAGCATCCCCGGGGCAGTAGTGGAAGTTTATGATTTCACACAGGGATGCAGTATAACGAGGCCTTGTCACTTGTCCTCTCCCTGCTGCGGTTGGCGGCTCATCAGTTGGAGTTAATAAAGTATGCCACACAGTCTTTTTACTCTGAACAGTGTTACTGGCAGTTCTTTAAAGCAGATTGCCAGACAACACAGTCTTTTCAGGTCTGCCTGGCCTGGGTAGTCACTGGGGAACCGGGCTGTTTTACTCATGTTGCTGTCCAGTCCCTCACTGCGCTCTTCTCTGTCTCCTTCAGCGCTCCTGCGCGCAGAGCCTCAAGCCTGCTCCCACTGATCTATCTGTGGGGACTCTTCTCCAGGTCCCCCAGACCCTATACAGTGCCTTTTTATGAATGCGCCAATACTTTTGTCCACCCCCTTTTTTATGTTTGGTGTGGAATTAGATCCAATTTGGCTTTAGGACAATTCTTTTTGTGTTTTTTCATTGAAGACAAATTAAATGAAGATAATAATACCAAAGAATTTGTGACTGCAATCATTTTCAGGAAGAAACTGATTATTATCTGACAGAATTGTAGGAGTGTCAATACTTTTGGCCACAACTGTACCTACAGAGGCTTCAAGCAAAGGTGGGATGTACTTAGTCCTACAACACCACTGCATAAGCAACTTCACCTCTTGAGGTAAGATTATACTATCTTTATAGCGTAAACCAATACATATTTACAGCTCATATACTTATAATTTCCCTATTATACATTTTTAGGGTGCTAACATAATGCAATATCCTCCAACTCCCAAATACCAACCACCATTGGCACACGATCCCATCAAAGAACATCCAAGACCCACGCTGAATGATGTATATATATATATTTTTATGTTCTCTTATATTACACTTTTAAATAATTTTATAGTTGATTTTAAACATATCTCATGATACCCCATATGTACTTACTTTGTATATGAAGTTTTAATAAACTCCTCATATATGGTTCAACCAATATCACTCTTCTTCCCCTTTATTATTGGACTTTGATTTAAACATATCTGTTAGGCCTATCACATATTTGTAATTTTGCATAACTTCTTTGGCTGGTTGGGTTACACATGGTACCAATGTGAACAAAGAAAGCCATGCACCACACAACCGTCCATGGCAAGGTGTTACAATCACCTGGTGTCACCCTGAGGCAGCCGGTTTAATCATAGTTCATCTCAAAAAAGCCACAAGTCTTTGTATGGCTAGGGTCACATTTAAAACATGAATTGCATTCACCGCATCCGGATCCGGATGCGGTGAATGCAATGCCGGTCACACACATTTTCCTCCGAAAATGTGTGCTGAATACCGCACTGCAGTAACCGGATGGCTCAGGATGTGTCATCCTGAGCCATCCGGCAACTGCATAGTTTGCGTATCCCGGCTATTGCCGGGATAAGCAAACTGTACTATGACTAGTAAAGTGTTAAATTTACAAAGTAAAGTAATGTTTGAGTTCTCTAGGGGGGGCTTAGACCCCCCTAGAGAACGGCCGGCCACTCCGGTGGGCTTCTAGTACACTTGCCCCCAAGTGCAAGTCCCCACACCTCCAGCCCCCCGAATCACTATACAGGGGTGCCTGCACCCCTCTTGTATAGTGATTCCTGTATATGGGTAAAAAGATGTATTAAAGTATTGCTTTTATCTCATATTTACGTGTTCTTGTCGGCTGTGGTGTAGGCAATCCATGGGCGGGGCTGTTTGCGGCAGCCTCCGCCCCCTCATTCCTTATGGCCACCCCCTCTGTGCTTCATCCATTGATGTGAGGGCGGCCGCATCATAAAAGGGGCGGGGCTAATGGTGTGCCGCGATTAGCCCCGCCCCTTTTATGACGCGGCCGCCCTCACATCAATGGATGAAGCACAGAGGGGGCGGCCATAAGGAATGAGGGGGCGGAGGCTGCCGCAAACAGCCCCGCCCATGGATTGCCTACACCACAGCCGACAAGAACACGTAAATATGAGATAAAAGCAATACTTTAATACATCTTTTTACCCATATACAGGAATCACTATACAAGAGGGGTGCAGGCACCCTGTATAGTGATACGGGGGGCTGGAGTTTGAGGGACTTACACGGAGCTCCGAGGAGCCCGTGCCATAGGGGGAATTGTAGAAGAAGCCCACCAGAGTGGGCGGCCGGTCTGTAGGGGGTCTAAGCCCCCCTACAGACCTCAAACATTACTTTACTTTGTACATTTAACTCTTTACTACACATACTACAGTTTGCTGATCCCGGCAATAGCCTGGATCTGCAAACTATGCAGTTACCGGATGGCTCAGGATTACACATCCTGAGCCATCCGGTTACTGCAGTGCGGTACAGGGAAACGCTGCGAAAACTGCTGCCTGCATGATTTTTAACGCAGGCAGCAGTGCCGGATACGGCCACCGGATGGCTTGTGAAGCCATCTGGTGTTTTGCATTGGCTCCTTTGAGGAGCGTTTCCTGGTCCGGTTTTGAGCTTTTTGAAAGCTCAAAACCGGATCAGGATTCTCAAAAAAAAACGGAAATGTGACCCTGGCCTATATCAAATAAAAAAAGAATAACTGCACTCACCATTTTTTTGGTGCTTGCCGTATTTAATCATAACTGTATTACATCTGTGCGGGGAGGGGGTGCGGGAGCTGGATGTATTTCCACGGGTCCTTGATTCACCTCCACTGATCAGCTATTACTTGCTTAGGCCATGGTATGTAAATACTTTGAACGGAGTTTCCTATGATTAAAATTGAATGAAGTTATTCAGTCTGTAGAAACAATTGCAATCCAGCAACAGCAGGATCAGGATTTGTTTAAAACACACAGTTTCATTCTTCTTGATTAAAAGTCCAGTTCACCATTAGTGAGGCCCAAAGCAGAACACAGGATCCAGTCCTACGCGTTTCAGCTGAAAGCAAACAGTTCGCCAAACCTCCGAACCCTATTCAAATCAATTGAAGGCAACATGAAGGGCATAGAAAACACCTTCAAAGGGGCCCAAAAGCTGCCAAGCACAGCTTAAACCATTTTACAGTAGAGCCCCGCTGTTTTGGCACAGCCATTAGCTTCCTAGACTATGACTTACCAAGCTTCAGCGCCACTGTCACTCCGCTTATGGGCCTGCTCATGATCCTCAGGCATGTTCATTGCTGAAAGTCAGACTTAGCCCCGTCCACCCTCTCTGCCGACATCTGTGACTGGTTGCCAGTATGGCAACCAAACTGATGTCAGCTTACTGTAAAAATAGATAAACACGTGCAAAAATTGCTGTGTAGCCCCCACTTTTTGATACCAGCTAAGATAAAGTGTATGGCTGGGGGTTGGTATTCTTACCCTGGGTAGGCACATAGTGATTGTTCCCCGCAGGGTAAGAATAGCAGCCCGTAGCTGCTCCAGAATATGGCACATTAATTAGAAGCACCATATCCTGGTTCTTCATTCCAGCTCTTCCCACTGCCTTGAAGCGGTGGAAATGGGTAATGGAAGGGGTTAATGACACATCAGTATTGTCAGCTGTCATCAACCCCTAGAGTGGTAATGTTGAGGCATCTATGATACCCCCACATTACCAATCCAATGAGTAAATACTTATAATATAGTCCATCTTATGGAGGCACCAGTTCTGGGTGGCTGTGGGCTGCTAAATTTAGAGTGCTGAGGCCCCATCAAAGATGGTCCTTCCCACCCTGAGACTACCAGATCCGAGCTGTTAGCTTTACCTTGGCTGGTATTCCAAAATGGGGAGACCTATAAAGTTTTTTTCACATTATTTATGAAAAACTAATTTGAAAAATAGCTTGAGCGACCTCTGTTTGGATTACCAGTCAAGGTAAAGCTGCCAGCTGTGGTCTGCAGGCTGCAGCTGTCTGCTGTACCCTAACTGGTAACTAAAATAGGGGGTCCACATGTTGATATTTTTATTAATTATTCATTTTTAGCTAAATACAAGGTTAAGACACCCTTTAGTGCAACAAGAAAGGCAATAAAGGGTGTAAACAATAAAACAACTTACAATATATAGAGAGTTGGGATATTATATAGCTGTTTGACATCTATCTATCTATAAATCTATCTATTCATCTATCTCTAAATCTATTTTTTACATCTATCTATCTATTAGGGATGGGTGAATCTACTCGCTAGGACTCGTTACTCGGCGAGTAGTAAGGGACTCGCAGGACTCGGTACTCTGCGAGTTTCCCAGCGATTACTCGCACAGCAACGAGTCCAATGCAAATCAATGGCAATCCTAGTTTTGTCAGAGACTCTGACAAAACTAGGATTGCCATTGACTTGCATTGGTCTCATTACTGTGCAAGTAATCGCAGGGAAACTCGCAAAGTAACTGCTGTTACTTTGCGAGCTGAGTCCAGCTGTCTGCTCTGTGCAGGCTGCCGCAGCCCCAGGGTCCTAGAGCCTGCCTGCTCACAGAGATGATGTAGCAGAGCTGCGATTGTTCTCAGTGTCCGGCCAGGTACAAATAGGCACCTGGGGGTTGGGGGCAGCCCGTCGCTGCCTGCTGGATCCGGCTGGTTCCAGAAATACGGCGAAGCCCACGTGAAATTTTTTTCTGACAAATCCATAAAACAATGTAAATAAAAGGGACTGCATCTTTATTAACCCCTGGACCATGGGCAAGGGGTTAATAAAGATGCAGTCCCTTTTTTAGGATTGTTTTATTGATTTTTCAGAAAAAAAATTACCGTACATGGGCTTCGCCGTATTTCTGGAACCAGCCGGATCCAGCAGGCAGAGACGGGCTGCCCCCAACCCCCAGGTGCCTATTTGTACCTGGCCAGACACAAGAATATAGGGGAGCCCTTTTTTTTATTATTTCATGAATTTCATGAAATAATAAAAAAAAAATGTGTGGGGCTCCGCGCAATTTCTATGTCTAGCCAGGTACAGCTAAGCAGCTGGGGGCTGGAATCCGCAGCGCAGGGATGCCCAAGCTTTCTGGGCACCCCCCGCTGCAAATTGCAGCCCGCAGCCACCGCAGAAGATGGCACGTTCATTGAAGCGCCATCCTCTGGCGCTGAACCACGCTCTTCCAGCGGCCCTGGTGGCGGTGGCACGCTGGGTAATAAAGAGGTTAGGGCCAGCTTTGTATTATCAGCTGGCCCTAAGCCCGAAATGTATGGCGGTCACGCCAATATTAGACATGACCGCCATGAATTTCTATTAAATTGTTTTAAAAAAAACACAACATAGAGAAAATTTTTTATTAGAAATAAAAAAAAAAAGCCATTAGGGACTCCATCTTTAATTAAAAAAATCCTCTTCTGTCCGACGTAGCCCAAAACGCGATGTCCTCTCTGCTACATCCCTTTGCATAGATATAGATGTCTATGCACAGGGAGTGAGCAGACTGAGAACAATCTCAGCTCTGCTACATCAGGCAGCAGGCGGGCTCTAGGACCCTGGAGCTGCGGCAGACAGCCTGACTCCTTACTGTGCGAGTTTCCCAGCGATTACTTGCACAGTAAACGAGTCCAATGCAAGTCAATGGCAAGTCAATGGCAATCCTAGTTTTGTCAGAGTCTCTGACAAAACTAGGATTGCTTCAGGCTGAAGCTTCCGAGACACATCTGTGATTTGTAAATCGCACACTACTCACTATTACTCGCTTCCCCATTCATTAACATTGGACTCGCTAGACTCGCAACGAGTAGCGAGTCCCGGGCTCAGACTCGCTAGAGTCAAGTGATTCCGAGTAATTTAGGACTCGCCCATCACTACTATCTATCTATCTATCTATCTATGGACTGCTTTACACACACCACTTCTGAACAGATCTCTGGTTGCAGTGAAATCATGGACACATTGTTACATTTGTACACAGCCACAAAATGTAACAATGTGTCCATGATTTCACTGCAACCAGAGATCTGTTCAGAAGTTGGACACAGAAGTTGGTGTGTATAAAGCGGCCCTATCTAAAAAATCCAAGAAGACAGGCAGCACTCCAACTTCAGTTGTGAATAGACAGCTTTAATCAAGCCATGCGATACGACGTTTCAACCTTGCGGCTTTAATCAGGCAACATTATTAACCAAATCAATAAGGACACAAATAACCACACCAATAAATATATGATTTGGAAATAAACTCCCCAATACATTCCTAATTTACCTTTTTTTTATTAAAATATCTTTTTTAAAAGTCCATTCCACTCAACAACCAAAAAAGACATGTAAAAGCAATGTGGAAAAAACAAAGCAAAAATGACACTAAAATAAATCCTGATGTAGTCCCAGTTTATGGGGCAAGAACAGTGACACCCCATATGGTTAAACAGCAGGCCCTGCACGGGTCTCAGCAGTGTGACAAGCCGTGACTTTACTGAGGTTGTCTCAGGTTACATAGCGAGTATCATGCAGCAGGGAATCCCTGTGTGATCTGAGATAAACTCAGTGGTGTCGGCTCACGTAATACTCGCTGTCTCGTGAGAGCCGCGATATCGTGCAAGATGTAGCTGGCATATCTTGCCGATATCGTTAGACAATCATGAGGAGCGATAACGTCAGGGAATGCAGTGCTCTCACAGCATATAGGGAATGATATAGGGAATGATTTCTCTCTAAATGTCACCCCCTATATGCTTGTAAGGGAGTCCAGGCATAGCTGCAAATGTTCATGAAGGGCTCGAAGATTCCTTTTACCCCCTGGCTACCTCCACAGAGACTTCTAAAGCAAGGCTGGGCAACGCCAGTCCTCAAGGGCTCTAAACAATGCAAGTTTTCAGGATTTCCATAGCATTGCACATGTGGTAATTTAATCACCTGCAAAGGTAATGATTCCAACACCTTGTGCAATGCTAAGTAAATTCTGAAAGCTTTACTACTACAGAGTTAAAAATAATTGCCTGTTGGTACATGATGTAATTTTTCAGATTTATGTTACACAAACACTAATCATTTTCAAATAGGCACTCAGCATAGTGTATTCATAATAAGTCTAAAAGATGCACATATAAACATATACACAGTAACAGTGAAGTGTTCAGGGGAAAAATACTTAATGGGGGCAGTGAACCCCCCCACTTACTTTCCCTGTTTAACCATGGCTGTACTCAGTCATAGTGGACACCTGGAAGACATGATGCATACAATCGCACATAAAACACAGGTAAAACACTATGAAAAGTATTTTCATTCTTTTTTTGGCTCATTTCCACCCCCGTCTCACTGGGTTGGGTTGAGACCCCTGAACTATAGTGTAGAAGTCCATTTATCTCTAAAACAGGCCAATAGGCCAACAGAAGCACAAACGCCACAGAGGCTCACATACAGTCCCTGACAAAAGTTATGTCGCTTATCCATGTTATGTAAATAAAAGCTTATAACCTGACGTTAAATTCATCCATTGGTTTTACAAATTACTCTTTTGAAAGCTGAAACCCTCCCAAATGTGGTTTAGGTTAAGAAAATAAATTGGCATCAATGCTGAAATATTGATCATTTAATGAACACAGAATGGTCAGATTTTGGCAAGACATAAGTTTTGTCGCCTGGTCATATAATGCACCCAATCCTAGTTTACATCCTCACCTGTGCTCTGTAAATGATCAGGTAATTAATGGGTGTCTATAAAAAGAAACCTAGCACTCCAGACCTTCACTTGAACTGCAACTTGATCTCTGACAACATGCCAAATATCCACCCTGCCACCAATGCCTAGATTATCAAGAGGCTGAAGACCAGATCCACTGCAGAGGTGGCTGGCACCTTTAATGTGTCTCAGTGTCAAGTACAAAGAATTAAAAAAAGATTTGAAGAAACTGGAGATGTTTTTGAGAAGCCCAGGTCTGGCAGACCCTGCAAGACAACTGCTCAGAAGGAAAATCCAAAGCAAGTCCCTCTTCCAGTTCAGCAGAGCTCCAACAGGCCTGGTCACCTGAACAGTTTGTAGGATTCTGTCTCGAAATGGCCTCCATGGTTGAATCAGTGCCCAGAATTCCCCAGTAAACAATAGGCAAATAAAAAACCGTGTAGCATTTGCAAAGTCCCACAGCCTGCTAAGCAGATGGACGCTGAAAAAGTGGCAGAAGGTGGATTTCTCTGATAAATCTTCAGTAGATTTACACCACAGCTGCCGCACATACTGCAGGAGACCTACTGGAGCCCGTATGGATCCAAAATACACCCATAAAACAGTTACATTTGGTGGTGGAAAGATCATGGACTGGGGTTACATTCAGTATAGGGGTGTGCGAAACATTTGCAAGGTGGAAGGAAATATCAATAGCCTAAAATTTCCAGATATTGGCAACAACTTAAAATTCCAAATCATAAAAGGGGTCAAATTCTGCAGCAGGATGGTGCTCCATCTCATACATTCATCTCTACAACAAAGTTCCTCCAGGCAAAAAAGATCAAGGTCAGCCCAGTCACCAGACATGAACATCATTGAGCATGTTTGGGGTATGATGGAAGAGGAAGCTTGGAAGACAAAACCAAAAAATCTAGATGAACTCTGGAAGGCATGTAAGACTGCATTCTTTGCTATTCCTGATGACTTCCTTAATAAAATGTATGAATCATTGTTGAACCGCATTGATGCAGTCCTTCAAGCTGATGGAAGTCACGCAAAATATTAAATATGCCGCTAATAGCACCACAACTTCATTCACCAATGTTATACAACATATATTTGTATTTTAAGTTTTTATTTGCTTGAAACTCACATTACTTTCTGTGAGCGACAAAACTTTTGTCTTGCCAAAATCTGACCATTCTGTGTTCATTACATAATCAATATTTCAGCATTGAGGCAAATTTATTTTCTTAACTAAACTACATTTGGGAGGGTTTCAGCTTTCAAAAGAGTAATTTATACAACCAATGGATGAATTTAACGTCAGGTTAAAAGCTATTATTTACATAACATGGATAAGCAACATAACATTTCTTAGGGACTGTAGGCATTGGACTCCACTCTCTCATTGTGGCAGTAGCACAAGACGGGAAGCATCAGCATATTAGTGAGTCCTTCACAGTTCTTGAATGTTGCAAACAAATGACCCGTCTGGCACATTGTGTCTTCTGATTTTTCCCCTTTTCGCACAACAGTCCATTACACCTAACAAGTCCCACAAGGATCAGCAGAGTCCATTAAAATGGGGTCCAGGCCATAAAGATAATGGCGCTCAGTCTATTAAGGTTACAATTCATTTAGAGCACAATCCACGTAGGGCACAGTCCTTTTAGGGCAGTGTCAATTTAGGGCACAATCCATGTGGGGCACAGACTATTAAGGGCACAGTTCAATAAGGGCACAGTCCATTAAGGGCATCGCCATTTAGGACACAGTACATATAAGGCTTTGATGTGTAGACAAAAGACTTCCGTCCCGCTAATGTAGCAGATGGAAGCACAACTCGCGCTATATTTGGGAAGGGGAAAGCTAAAATTAGGCATACCCAGTCACAAGGAAAAAAAAATCAGGCCTCACTTTTGGACTCCAAACAAACAGCCCTTACCTGGCCAACAGGGCATCTCAGGACTAATGTCAAGGCAATTAGTCTGCAACTTTACATCCAGCATGATGCAGCAGGGGCATTTCTTACAAGCACTTAGCAACCCAACAACAAGTCTTTTTTAGGGTAGTCCTCTTTAATCATACTTTCACTGAGCATCTTTCTCACCCCTCTATTGAATGGATGTGCCTAAACCACACTGTTCCCTGATGAGCTCAGTGGGTCGCAGGAGTTACTCCTCCAGGGGCATTTTCCAACACCATCTGCCCCTCCAGCCCACTCAGTCAGGGCCACCGCTGGAGAATAGGATGAAGGAGTTAATGGACAGCCACCATCTCTACAACACACCAGAAAAACTTGGGCAATCCTGCAGGCCCTTCAGGCTCTCTGGACCCTGTGGGTTTCACTCCCGCTTGTTGACTAAAATGGTCGGGCTTGGCCAGCCACTAATGCTCCATGCGTTCCATGTCAGTCTCCTTCTGCCACTCTTACACATCCTCTGCTGTGACGACTCGACTTACTCCCATCATATACCACCCCTCACGGCTCTTCAATTTCATGAACGTGACCACATCCCCAACATAGAGGGTACGGAGTCGGGAAGGCAGATCATCATGTTGCAGGGTGGACCAGTTGACATACCATCGGTTACCAGTTCTGTCTTCAGCAAAGGACCAAAACTACCTTTTATAGAAGAAGGTAACCATTTGGCCGTGAGTACATTGTTCATTAAAGTTATTACAAGAAGACCCGTACAACAACTCTCAGGTAAGGGCATCTGTGAGTGTCGTTTCTTCCAGGAATGACAAAACTCGGGGTGGCTCATGCCGAAAAGGATACTTACTGGGAGGGGTAGAGAGCCCACATGGCATTCTCCCAGTCAAAGGCATCTGGTGGTGGTGCTATGGAAAGCAGGGAAACAGAGGCTTTTGACAGTATTACCTCTTTGTCATCATCCGCCTCCTCTATTTCTCGATCCATTGGCTGCAGGTTTAATAACACCATGCATGCTGAAGGATCTTGCTCCACCCTATGATAGTCCTATCTGGCATACGGAGTGGCTCACCTCCTTTGTACTCCAAGCTCCATTCTAGTGGGCATACAGTACCAGCACTTGATCCTGACCTCGCTGCAAATGAGGCCCAATGTGGAGTGCACGGTTGTACACCCACTCACATATGTGGGTATTTCATCTGCTAGCTGCTCCAAATGCGGTGAACCACCCATGACCCCTGGGGTGGTGAGGAAAGTCAGCTCCTCCAAAGCAGGCATGTCTTGGGGCGGAGCCATCAGCTATCCAAAATGCAGACTTCAGACAGGCGATACATGGTTCTGCTGCATTGTACAGCAATCCCAAGATGCCGCTGGACTCAATGATGTGTCTTTATTTTGCTTGGATCCTGCCTCTTTCAGCACTGGGACCCAATCACTTACAGCATATAATTGTTTGCCCAATCATATTGCCTAGCTTGTCATAAATCCATCCATGGGGTGGGCTGCTGAAGGCACCTAATTTACAAATCCCATTCCTCATACCATTTGTAACCCTTTGCCTTGTGGTTTGGGGTATTGATTATTGAACCCTGACATATTTGGAGGAGAAATAAGAAAAATAAAATATTTTTTCAGCTCACCAATTTATCTGGAATGTTGAATAAGGCTAGCGGGCAATGTATAGACAGGTCTATGATTAAAGCTATAGCACACTTTTTATGCTCATGCCAAAAATCTGTATTAAATGTATGGAAGAAAATAAAATAAATGGATTGTACATTTTCATGAACAAATATCCACATTATAGTGTTTTATGAGTGTGAACAGATACATAAGATCTTTTATGTTAAGCATATAATGGATGTATGCAATTTTTTTCTAAATTGCAAGCATATAAGTGTAGAAGAGGTGGCTTCACACACCGTGGACCCTGTGCAATAATGAAGGTTTTCTTTAAAAAAAAAAATATATGTATATTATTATAAAAAAAATGAAAATCTCTCTTAAAGGGATGTTTAAAGAAGATGTTAAAGTTTCAGAATTTTGGAGTTGCTGACACAGCTTGCATTCTTCCAAAGGTTAACAGCCTGCGGGTGTCCCAACACCTGAAAGTTCAAGGACGATTATAAAAATTATTTTAAGATTGAAAAAGACATCCGGTGGAGATCAGATGCGCTCCCAGGAAGAAGTAGAAGCCTCTGTTCTTACTTTCAAATTATTTTTATTAACATTAAAACTACGCGTTACAGCTAAAAATTTTAAAACATAGCCTTCCTCTGGTCAAAAAGTATTTTAAAGCTCCCTTAAATTCACTATATTGAAAATAACTGGTAGACCCGTTGGCTGTGAACTCCGCTAACCTTAGGTTACCAGAGTTCTCAGCCACTTGGTCTTCCAGTGAGCGTTTTTGCCCCAAACCTTTAAAGAAAGTTTTAGGGCCATTTTAAATTTTTTTAATTTTCCCCCAATTTTTCCTCATTCAGCCAGATCGGATCCTATACTTTGCACTGACGAGGGGCAATCACCCCAGAACATCAACATCTGCAGATTGGGTTCTGTTCTGGCATAAATCCTAAACTATATTGAAAGTCTCGATAAAGAGTCAATTTTGACTTTTAGGATTGCTTCTTCCGATAGGTGGCACTAGAGTTTCTCTACTTCCTCCCTAAAGAGACCATTTGTATATTACTGCTAAGGAAATATATGAAAAAAATAGATTCTTAGCACATAAAAATGGCCATTTCTATATCTGCCCAGTAGCCACGTCACTGTGCAATTTTTTACCGGTTCCACAGATCATATTCCTTTACCAAAGCTATCAATTTAATCAGTATAACTTTGCCATTATGGCCATACCTGTACTTTATATTGCTAAATCCTACTAAATTACTACTTGCATCTTATATGTATTGATGAGGCCAGAGCTGTGGGGGGGGTACTCGGTCACCGGGTCTGCTGAGTGGGGAGTCACAGGTGGACGGTATCCGGTGCCGTGCCCTGGGGATCATTTGAAGGGGGATGAAGGGATTTATTTACAAGGGGACGTGACGCCACCTGTAGGGTCTGGTAAGGTGGTACCAGCGCTGCCAGCCGGCCGCTGAGGTGATGGAGGGGGCAGCAAAGTGTGGTACAGCTCCCCACAGGTGGAGCTTTACCTCAGGGCAGCAATAAGGGAAGATGATGAGGGAGGGCAGCGAAGGAGGATGATGGTGGATTTTAGCTGATAAACAGTCACACATACACACAGGGTTAGTTGTTCCGGTACCTTTTTTACTGAGGTAACATAACAGGTACAGTCTTGAGTATTAACCGGGTCCCTGGTACAATTTAGGATCAACTCCTTGGAAGGATATGAGGCCTCCTTTATTTCTTATTCTCTGCCTTGAGGGATGAGTCTTTCCTGAGTTTGGACTCTCCAATCCTCTGATGTCTAGAACTAACAATCAGGCCCTTCTGCGGGAACCCGGTTTATCCTGTGGCCCCTGGTCCTCTGTTTGGTTAGTTTTTAATATTTCCTCTATCTTCCTTCAGGGCTAAACTTCACCTGAAACTGCTGGGTTTTTACTGTGGCTCTGTAAGCCCACAGCATCGGACTCCAGTGTCCGTTTGTTCCTAAGGGGAATATATTTGGTCCCTTTTCTTATTCCCTACCTCTTCTCCTTGCCTCCGGCCCCTTCCCTGGGGTGTGAACAGCCGACAATTGTCCCTTCTGGTCCTGGTATTTCTCTTTTTCAGAGACCAGCAGCTCAGCCTCCTTCTCCTTCCTCTCCTCACACGAACTCTCCCTAGCAACTGTCTCCTAGGACCAACTGTCTCCTCCTCTCAGCCTGGATCTCCCAGGGGAACTGACTTAATGCAGCCAGTAGAGCTCCCCTTCAGGTCTGGAGTGGAAGGTGTTGTGTGCTGAACAAACCAAGGTGTCAATCCTTCCTTGTACCAGTGTAACCTGTGGCAATCCCCCGCAGGGGTGCCACATTCCCCCCTAGTTAAACTCAGTCCTCCGGGACTGAAACATTTTTCATAAACATAACAGGTTATAACTATTTACATTTGATTATTGAACAGAGTCTTAAAAATGAAAATTTACAAAAACCAAGGAAAAATAAGAAAACAGGTTACCAGTCCATACAGCGCTAGTCCATCCGCTGCAGGCTGTTTAAGGGATGTTGAAACAGGGGTTTGCCACTACCAGTCCTGTGGCTATGGTCCATTTTGAAAATAAGAAAAAGGGAAAGTTCAAAAATTCAACAGGTCAAGTCTCTTGAAAATTAAAAATCATAACTATATACAATACGGGTGTATCTGCTTAGGAGGCCTGGCTTCACTTATACCACCCCCAGGCACTTTCTTTTCCTAACTTGATGTGCATGGGGGCCAGTCCAGTTCCTCCACCCTTCTGTACACTACCACTAATAACATATTTTCATTCTGAACATATTTACATTTTAAACATTTTCACATTTTCCCACATTTTATCGCCTACTCTCTGTATCTAAGTGGTGGCTGACCAAAGTTACTGCGGGTTGACCTGCGTAGCACTGGTGTGTTACTAATGTCTGTACCTAATGCAGTGTATGCTCTCTCTCTCAGTCTATCAGATCTACGTGTGGTTGTAATACCGTAGTATTGGCGTAGTCTCTCTAGTGGACTGGCAGATTCACCGATTGCAGGGATCTCTGGTTCCGGTACAACGGGTGGTTCTTGTATTCTCGGTACTTCTACTGCTGATGGAAACGTTAAAGTTGGGATTAGATATGTACCTTCTATTTGAGGCCAATCTGCTGGTAACTCTCCAATAATTGTCTGGACTGTCTTTGGCTTCTCTTGCTCTTCTGGCTTTGGACAAGGTACATCTTCTTCTGGTTGAAGCTGTTGAGGGCACTTTTTCAAATGATCTCTGGACACTGTTGCTGTAGTTTCACCATGATCTTTACTGATTAAACAGGTTTTCTGATTGTCAAAATTGGATGGTAATACAGTGTATGGTTCTTTTTCCCACTGATCATCTAGTTTGTGCATTCTCCTTTTTCTTCTCAAAACCAATTCACCTGGTGTTAAGGGCGTTCCTTGTGCACTCTTGTTGAAGTTGGTTTCTTGTCTTCCTCTTGATCTTTCCAGACTTCTCTCAACGCATTCTTGGATTTTCTGGTATTGTTCTTTCCTTCTAATATCCCAATCTGTATCTGTAGTATCTGCTTCAGGAACTACTATGCCTAACTCAAAGTCTGCTGGCAACTTTCCTGGTCTTGCTCTCATGAGGTATGCAGGGGTGCAATTTGTTGAACTTACTGGGATGTTGTTGTAAATGTCAACTAGATCTGGTAACTTTTCTGGCCACTGGTTGCGCTCTTCTAAGGGCAGAGTTTTTAACATTTCAATTACCACGTGATTCATCTTTTCGCACATTCCATTTGTTTGAGGATGGTAAGACGTAGTGCGTATTTTCTTGCATCCGTAAAGGCGACAGAACTCTTGAAATATTTCAGCTTCAAAGGCGGGTCCTTGGTCTGTCAATACCTGGTCTGGATAACCATGAGGTCTGCAGAAATAAGCTTGAAATGTTCTTGCTGCTGTCTCAGCTGTTAAATCTTTTACTGGAGCTACCACAAGAAATCTGGAATAATGGTCTACCATGGTAAGAGCATAAGTGTACCCTGATTTGCTGGGTGTAAGTTTGACATGATCTATGGCTACCAGTTCTAATGGTTCTTTGGTGATGATAGGTTTGAGGGGTGCTTTCTGGCTGTTACGGTCTTTTCTTCTTAATGAGCATGGTCCACAATTTTTACACCATCTCTCTATGGAGGCTCTCATGCTGATCCAATAGAATCTTTCACGTAACAGTATTTCTAATTTTCTCCATCCAAAGTGTCCCGATTCATTGTGATACGCTTGCAATACCATTTGAACATCTCTCTTTGGAACCACAACTTGCCATACCATTTCATGTGTTCTTGGGTTAATATACCGCCTGCACAATTGACCTTGATAGATGAATAACCGGCTTCTTTCTTTCCCACAAATGTTGAGCTTCTAGTGGAACATTCTTTTCAAGTTTGGAACCTGGTTGAGTTATTAATTTCTTTACAAGACTTACTGCTGGATCACTGTCTTGAGTCTCTTTCCATCCATAGTGAGGCAACGGGTTTAGTTCAACAGTCTGACGATTTTGGTAGACTCGATCTTCAGCGATTTGCCATTTTCTACTTTTATGGAAAGCTGGGAGTTCTATTTCCTCTAAGTCATCTTCTTCTTCACTTCCTTGTGGATGTACTTGAGGATTTCTAGAAAGGGCATCTGCATTTGCGTTATTGCGGCCTGCTCGATATTTGATAGTAAAGTCATAGTTCGACAGTCGAGCCATCCAACGTTGCTCCAATGCTCCAAGTCTTGCGGTATCCAGATGTGTTAACGGGTTATTATCTGTGAAGACAGTGAACTTTGAAGCTGCGAGGTAATGCTTGAACCTTTCTGTTACCGCCCAGACCAAGGCCAGGAACTCCAACTTAAAGGAACTGTAATTTTCTGGGTTCCTCTCAGTGGGTCGAAGTTTTCTGCTAGCGTAGGCAATTACTCGTTCTTTACCATCTTGCATCTGAGAAAGGACTGCTCCCAAGCCTACATTGCTTGCGTCGGTGTAAAGGACGAATGGTAAGTTATAATCAGGGTAAGCCAGGATTTCCTCACCGGTCAGAGCCTGCTTCATCTGTTGGAAGGAGTTTTCCTGTTCTTCTCCCCATTCTAATGGTGACTCTGGAAATCTTCTCTTCTTAGATTGGCCTATCAAAAGATCTTGTATGGGCGCAGCCATCTTTGTGTAGCCCTTAATGAATCTTCTATAGTATCCGACCAAACCTAAGAACTGACGTACCTCGGTAATGGTCGTTGGTCTTTGCCAATCCTGGATTGCTGTTACCTTTTCCGGATCTGGTGCTACTCCATCTGCGCTGACCACGTGTCCCAGGTATTGGACTTTAGGTTTCAGCAGGTGACATTTAGATGGTTTGAGCTTCATTCCGTACTTTGCTAAAGCCTCAAATACCTCCGCTAGGTGTTTCAGGTGTTCCTCGTAGGTTCTAGAAAACACGATGACATCGTCCAGGTATAAGAGCACTGTTTCGAAGTTTCGATGTCCCAGGCAACTTTCCATGATTCTCTGAAACGTTCCTGGTGCATTGCATAACCCGAATGGCATGCTATTGAATTCGCATAATCCCATTGGTGTTGTAAATGCAGTCTTCTCCCGGTCTTCTTCTGCAACGGAGACCTGCCAGTACCACTAGTGAGATCTAATGTGGAGAAATAGTTAGCAGTCTTTAATGCAGCAAGAGACTCCTCTATTCGGGGTAATGGGTAAGCATCTTTGTGAGTGATTTTATTGACCTCTCTATAATCCACACACATCCTCATTGTGCCATCCTTCTTCCTGACTAGGACTAAAGGGGCTGCCCAGGGACTACTACTATCTCTTATAACCCAGCCTCCTTCATGTCCCTCAGCATTTCTTTGGCATGTTGATAGTGACCTGGTGGAATGGGTCTGTGTCTCAACTTGATTGGTGGATGATTTCCTGTGGGTATGTGATGCTGTACCCCTTTAATCCTTCCAAAATCTAATGGATGCTTGCTGAATATCTGCTCAAACTCCTGCACTACCCGGTACACTCCATGCTTCAGGTGAGAAGGGGTGGCATCAGTTCCTACATGCAACTGCTGACACCACTCCTCCAGCTGTCCTTTAGAGTTACTATCCTCCACCAGACTAGGCGAGGAAACAGGTTCTACTGTCTGTATGTTGTTGTTACAAACAGTATACAGCTTTGCTACGGTAGCATACCGAGGTAACTTTGCTTCTTCTGCCCCACAATTTAGCACACGGATTGGTACTCGTCCCTTGCGTACATCCACCACCCCTCTGGCTGTCAGTAGTGTAGGTCTGTGCTCTGAAAATACCGGCTCTACAACTGCCTGGTATTCCTGTCCTCTACAACCTATTGCTGCTCGACACCATATCATCATTTCACTATTTGGTGGTATTACAATAGGAACCGAGTCTATTACCCGCACACTGCCAATTTCTCCCCCAGACAGATTTACCTGTTGCTTGTGGATGAGGGCTCGGATCTCTCGTTGGATGACTCTTGTCCGCCCATAACCAGCAGTTTGAGAAATCTGTCGGAGTAAAAACAACACTTCTCCAAAGCAGTTTTCAATAACATTTGTACCAATAACCATGTAAGGGCATTTTTCATTAGGATTATCTTCAACTACAAATAACCCTTGACCTTTCAACTCCTCCCTTCCCAACTTTATTGTAGCTGCTCTATACCCACCTGTTTCTGTGGTTGGCCATTAGCTGCAATAATATAAAAATTGGGGTTTGGGGGTTCAAGATCATCATCAGACCAATACTGCTTATAAAGGATATGCGGGATCGTAGTAACCTGCGACCCGGTGTCCAATAGGGCCGACATGGGAATTCCTTCTAGTGTAATGTTGAGGTACGGACGGCCTCCCACGTACCGCTTACACCAGTCTTTTGGGCCCAGTTGCTCTACTCCTGGGGTTTGGCCCTCGGACCCAGGAATCTCGTGTTTAAAGGGCATCTTCTTGCAAAGTGTCCTGGTTTGTTGCATCGCAGGCAGATGGGTTGTCCTGAAGAATCTGTGTAATCCCAGGGTCTGCGTTGGAATGGTGCGTTGGTCCCCTGCGCGGGCGACCTGGTTCTGCGTTGGAATGGTACGTTGGTCCCCTGCCCGGGCGACCTGGTTCTGCGTTGGAATGGTACGTTGGTCCCTCCGCGGGCGACTGGGCTTTCCTTTGCATCCATGGGACATCCTCAGGGCTATCAGCTAGTTGAATTTTACTTGGTGGTGGTACCCCAGGCATATTTTGCAAGAGCTTTAGTACGTAGTCCATGTTTTTAGTTAACTGCAGCACCTGGTTTTGCATGTTATCATTTGCTACAGCTTGACTCTCTGCTTTTGCAGGTTCTGCAGGAATAGGTTTAAAGTCTATGGAAGAAGCATTAGTCTGCCATGATTGGTTGGCAGGTTCTGCAGGTGCTGGATCTCTTAGCACAGTTATAGCACGATCTTTTAAGTCACTAAAACTCACTGTTGGGTGATCCAATACCCACATATGCACTTGTTGGCGGTGATAGTCTGATCTTAATCCTTCTGTAAACTGTTCAGCAAGCATTTTATCCTCTTCCAGTACACTGGCCGGGTCTATCTGTTTCAAGGACCGGAGTGCTCTTTGTAAACGGAGGGCATAGTCTCTGATGGTATCCTGCGATCTCTGCTTACACTGATAAAACAGCATCCTCAATTCAGACTGCGTGCGCTTCTCAAACACCGATTTTAGCTTATCAAACACTTTGGCAGCAGAGTCCCTGTCAGCATCTCTCCAGGACTCAGCCTCCAGCTCCGCTGCGCCTATTAATTGTCCCAGCACAACGGTAGCCTGTTGCTTCTGTGTCATAGCATACATGTCCAGCATTGCACACATCTTATGCTTAAATGTTGCTAACGTACCAGGTTTACCTTCATATGTTGGTAACCACTTGGCACCCGGTACATACGGCATAGTTATAGGCATTATTTGGGCTGCTGCTTCAGGTACTGCGTTCTCGCCATTTCCCCTGTCAGGGACCCGCACATCATCCGTGTCACTCATGGTGAGGCCCCCCTAGTTAATGGATGCCAACCTGTAAGATGAAAACTGGTTTCTCCAGCTGTCGGCGGCTCTGTAGATAGAGCGGGCACCTCAGGTCTCTCTCTAACAGGGAGCTGCGCTTTCCTCAGTCTCTCTGGCAGAGTGGAAGGGGGCGGGGCTTATCTTCCCGCTCTTTCTCCTGCTGTGACGCAGTTGTAATTTCTGAGGCGATGTAATGGCGGCCACACAAACAGTCAATTAAATAAAGTCTTAAGGCGCACTTCACCTAGTAAATACCAGGCTGGTTCGGATCCTGTTCGTGACGCCAGAAAATGATGAGGCCAGAGCTGTGGGGGGGGTACTCGGTCACCGGGTCTGCTGAGTGGGGAGTCACAGGTGGACGGTATCCCGGTGCCGTGCCCTGGGGATCATTTGAAGGGGGATGAAGGGATTTATTTACAAGGGACGTGACGCCACCTGTAGGGTCTGGTAAGGTGGTACCAGCGCTGCCAGCCGGCCGCTGAGGTGATGGAGGGGGCAGCAAAGTGTGGTACAGCTCCCCACAGGTGGAGCTTTACCTCAGGGCAGCAATAAGGGAAGATGATGAGGGAGGGCAGCGAAGGAGGATGATGGTGGATTTTAGCTGATAAACAGTCACACATACACACAGGGTTAGTTGTTCCGGTACCTTTTTTACTGAGGTAACATAACAGGTACAGTCTTGAGTATTAACCGGGTCCCTGGTACAATTTAGGATCAACTCCTTGGAAGGATATGAGGCCTCCTTTATTTCTTATTCTCTGCCTTGAGGGATGAGTCTTTCCTGAGTTTGGACTCTCCAATCCTCTGATGTCTAGAACTAACAATCAGGCCCTTCTGCGGGAACCCGGTTTATCCTGTGGCCCCTGGTCCTCTGTTTGGTTAGTTTTTAATATTTCCTCTATCTTCCTTCAGGGCTAAACTTCACCTGAAACTGCTGGGTTTTTACTGTGGCTCTGTAAGCCCACAGCATCGGACTCCAGTGTCCGTTTGTTCCTAAGGGGAATATATTTTGGTCCCTTTTCTTATTCCCTACCTCTTCTCCTTGCCTCCGGCCCCTTCCCTGGGGTGTGAACAGCCGACAATTGTCCCTTCTGGTCCTGGTATTTCTCTTTTTCAGAGACCAGCAGCTCAGCCTCCTTCTCCTTCCTCTCCTCACACGAACTCTCCCTAGCAACTGTCTCCTAGGACCAACTGTCTCCTCCTCTCAGCCTGGATCTCCCAGGGGAACTGACTTAATGCAGCCAGTAGAGCTCCCCCTTCAGGTCTGGAGTGGAAGGTGTTGTGTGCTGAACAAACCAAGGTGTCAATCCTTCCTTGTACCAGTGTAACCTGTGGCAATCCCCCGCAGGGGTGCCACAGTATGAAGATTAATTAGCGCAGCTACTTTTTCCCCAGAAAGCCAGTGTTAAAAAATATCGTACCCAGGAGCCGGAGCTGTAAGTAATGTCACACACCCAAATTAAGAAAGTTCTAATCATTATAAAACAGTGTGATCTAAACATGTCATTATAGGATCAGGGCATGAAGACATATAAATGGGAAGAAATGGTTGAAATTTGTCATTGTCAGAAGAGCAAATGTGATAAGGCTCTCCATTGCCCTGCTGTATCCTAGTACTCCAATCCTCCTCTGAATCTTTAAGCCTTGGCATACTTACACAAGGGACCCGTTAGTTAATAAGTTCTAGCTAGTTTTTCTGCCCATGTGAAAATGAACAAGGCACATCAAATGACAAAATGTGAAAGCTTAGTAGGGCATTTAAAAGAGAATTAGATATGAAGAGAAAATCTTTTTTTTTCTAATTCCCAATAAGGATTACATAAATTTAGCATATTTTCATTAGTAATGGGAATAAAGAGGATATATTACTAATATACATGGTACTTTGCATTATATTACTGATGAATGAATTCTTTATATTATCTAGCAATGTATTAGATAAGCATAAATTATGGTCAATGTCAAAAGTTTCATTAATTAGTTGCGTTTTCATTTTAACTTGACTAATGTCAGTAGGTAGCAGTCAAAACATGGTAATAAGTATCATTATTTTTACATCGAGACATGGTTAATAACCACAGTGTTCCTCTCCAGTGAAGTCGTAGTGCCTAGAACATGTCACGCACAATATATATATTTCTGTTGTCTTTCCCCAAGTAGTGATCAAATCATTCTACAACTTTTTAATATGTATTAGCTTTATAATTATCAGGAGTAATTGCTTCAACACAAGAGTTTTAACTTATATTATAAAACATGAATGAAAACATATAGCGGCTTGAGTCCTATACTTGACCTTGAGACCAAATTCACAAAAGATCCAGGTTCAACTTAACTGAAGTTCAATGTGGCATTTTTATGCAGTTATGGCATTTTTCTAATTTAATAAAAACATTGTTTCATTTTTCTTGTTGATGTTCTATAAATTATAGACGTTGTTGGCGCTGGAGAAAGATCAAGATGGCAGCATGTGAGTGTAACACAGGGGTCAGGGACTGACGTTTAAAGAACCATTCCAGCACTGAAATATAAAAGAACACTTCAGTGGTACTTTAAGGTTTTACTGACTCTTCCAACTAAACTATCTGTTTTGGCATGGTGTGCAAGTGAGTGAACGGCTGACATAACTTTTGGTAACCTTTGACTTTGATGGCCAGTGAGTATCACTTTGGGTATGCTTATTTTGGCAAACACATGAAATAACTATTTGCCAATGGTTTTTAATTAATTTTTTCTCAAAGTAATAGCTTTGAGATAATGTGAAGCATAATACAAAACCACCACAATATGTTTGTAAGAGAATCAAGGGGTTAACTTTCTTCCTCGCTTTAGGAACAGCGGGACAAGTATTTCGTGTTCTTGTATATTATCAGTGTTTTATCCTCTAGTGTCCAAGGCCAAGGATGTTCACAGATCCCCTTTAGATTATGATAGTTATTGGGAAGGGTAATCATATTCTTGGGCATGGGACTTTGGCTCTACAAGTTGATTGAAGTGCAGTTTCAGCTAGGAGAGTCCCATGTAGCAAAAGCTCAACAAGAACTGATTTTCCCTGATAATCTGACTGAACCCTTCAATTATACTAGTATTTGTTACTAGGTTCCAGAATGTGGGGTGGAACACTAAGTGTTCCCCAGATAGCGGCTACTCTCTCTGGCGTTGGTTTGACAAGTCTCTGTGATGTCGGAAGATAGGAGTCTAAAGATACTAGGATGGGTGGGAAACCTGCAACAAATTATACAACTATGAATAATTCTACTCTTGCAACGTTCAAGCACTGCACCTGTGTTTCCTGAGGCTGTTTGAGTAAACATCTTTTAAATACTTAGATTGACTATGTAAACCTATTGGCCTTCACCAAGGGTGATACAGAATTTACTATTGGACTGGGGAGTAACCCTATGGTTGGCACCTCAAAATGTTGGTAACCTCTAACAAACTTTAGAAGATGACCTACCAGATCCATTGCAATTCCCTTCTCCCAAATGGATTCTCAATAATTGGTAGAGGCACTAAGAGACTTCTAAATTATGAAACATGGCTTGTGTAACTGACATTGTAGGTAAGACTCACATATTTCTTTACCCTTTCAGTTATTTCTGGCCAATAATACCTTTGCAAGATTTGACTTTTTGTTTTAGGTTAGACATCTCCCTAGTACATGTGTGAACTAGATCCATAACCCTTGGCCATTGGGATTTACTAGTTACTTCATAGTTCTCCACACTCCTTATTTATTATGTATATTAGGTAATTTTCTTCAAAATGTGGTAATATTTTTCAGCCCCATGTTGGACTATGGCATTTATTAATTTCATCCTTTCTCATTCATAGGTTAAAGAGGGGCAACTGAGTTGAGTTGTCCCAAAGTTATATTTAGAGACTGGCAAGTCAGGGAAACCAATTTCAGGTGGGTCATCACTAACATCACTAACATCTACTGCAAAAACCTCCCGGAGAGAGCTTTCATTTTCACCCATACAGCTTATACATATACATTTTCAAGTTCACTCAAGGGTATCGGATCAACAACAAATACATTTGCATTGTTTAAACACATTTGTAGCAATTCCGAGTTTCCAAAACAAGGGAAAGTCACAACCCATAATCACATCATACATCAGCCCCTTCAAGACGCAGCCAATTTTAATTTTTGCATTTTCATGTTTTTCTTCCCTTCTGCCAAGAACAATAACTTTATATTTTTCTGTCCACATAAACATATGAGGACTTGTTTTTTTGCAAGAGAATATGTAATTTCAATTGACACCATCAATTTTGCAACATAGTGTACTCTAAAATGGGGAAAAATTAACAAATCGAAGAAATTGTGTTAAAGAAAACAAATCTGACATTGTTTTTGGGACATCAAAATGGGCCTTTTAATTCTGATTATTGTCACAGATAGGCCATGGTAGAAATTCAATAATGTTAAACCAGAGGGCCACGGGACTGTCACACTCTACAACTGAATTTAGCAACAAAAGGAGAAGAAAGGGAGCTAAGATGTGCAAAAATAGTGAACACTTTATTACGAGAATATCAGTTACAAAGCGTAAGGATAATATACATACAAAAGGCATAATACAGCACCAAAATTCACCACTTCAAACATAAAAATTAGAAAGCATAAGAAGAGTGAGTAAAAAGGCAGGTTACAAAGTAATAGTCAATTTAATATGTAAATCATTATAGACAAAAACAAGTCATTAAATACTAAGTAGAAGAAAAGTGACTTAAATTAAGTCAGAGGTAAGTAAGGCTAGGGGCCATCTAGAGGGGGTCCTCAATCAGGCCTCGAGACTCACAATTGCAGTTTTCAGATGTCTATAGCTTTGACAGTTGGTATTCAAATGACCAACTGTCAAATTCTAAGGAGATCCTGAAACCGGGAGACTGTGTGCGGCCTCGAGCCTGGAGTTTGACCCCTGTATCTAGAGTTTACCCTTACATTCTGGAGAGTTCCTTAAAATTAGATTTGTCAGCATTTACCAGTGTTACGAAAGTAAGACTGCGTAACGCTGTCAATTTAATCCTATGCAGGCTCGACCTTTAGCGCCCAGATTAAACGTCAGTTCGCATGCGTAATTTGAAACCTCGTGTTTCTCCAAGCGCTCAGAAGAACGCCCTCGTATATAAAGCCTTGGAAAACACAGATTTCAAATCTGGCAAGTGAAGGCTGCGTTTGATCTGTGCTCGTTTCGTCTGCCATAGGATCAATTGACAAGTTAATGCTCTTCTTTCCCGTAAACGGATTAATGTGGCAAATTCTAAGTTTATATGGAACCCCGAATGCAAGGGTAAACGCCAGTTTGACCCTAGTCCAACATCCAAAAGGAATGCAAGGGAGGCTGGTAACTTACCCAGTGGGAACCCACCCCGGGGCTTAGGCCAGTGTGAGGACCCGGGGGGGTGGGGAATGGATGCTGGAGAGCAGAGCCTCTTAGCTATGCTGGCGAGCCGTCTGCTGGGTAGGCCCGCTGTGAGAGCCGCGGCTCTGGAGAAGCCGCGCTCTCGCTGGTGCTGCTGGGAGCCGCCTTCGCCCGGGGAGCCACGCTCTCCCGCCTGGTTATACTGCGAGGCTGTCGCGGATGGTCCGAGAACCGAGAGGAGGGGCTGGATTAAGGCAAGGGAAGCAGAAGCCTCGCCCATTGCATGCCCCTCTCCTTTGACGGCGCCTGTGGGGTCATGCTGGGGGCCCCTCACAGAAGGCCCCCTAACCGCGCCTGGTGCAGCTGCCCAGGTTCACCAGTGGTTCCGCCCATGTATGCCCGGTATGTTATGCTTGTGAACTCCACTATGACAAGTAAAGCAGAATAGCAAACCATAACTTGCTCCATCTACTATCTACCCTCTCCTCCACCTCCATAGGCTCCTTCACTAGTAGAACTGGTAGACATATGATCCAGTATTGACATGCAGCAAACAATATTCTTGCCAAACAAAGTATTTTTCAAAACTGCTCAAAAAGGCAGCATCAGAAAACTTACCATCAGCAGCCAAAACAACACTACACTACAGGATGCAGTCAGACCCCATTATGTAGAGCAAGCCCAGGTGCAAGCAGATAAAATCACCTCTACCTACAAAGACATGTGGGAGGTGACTTGCCATGCACATAATGGGTTTGCACAGGATGCCATTCTCACTGATACATATGATGCGGAGTGTCTGATAGCCACCCATCGGCCCTGCCACCTGACCAAATGGGCTGCCCAGTCGATGTCTCCACACCACTGGATGAATGGCCCATCGAAAATGAAAATATTTTTAGTGCTAACTGGTAAAACAATTCAACTATGCATCAAAAACATAGAAACTGAGATGTAGTAAAATTTCAGCAGGTACTGTGGTCTGATGAGTCAAAATGTGAATTATTTGGCTGTAATAGAAGCAGTTTGTTAGAATGATAGAATCATAGAAGGGTGGAGTTGGAAGGGACCTCCTGGTTTATTTGGTCCAACCCCCTGCTCAAAGCAGGATTCACTAAATCATCTCAGAAAGATGTCTGTCCAGCATCTGTTTTAAGACTTCCATTAAAAGGGAACTAATTGTGAAAGGGCTAGAGAGTGGTACAATTATAGATGTCTGAAGGCAAAAGAAAAGCATGATGGATTGCCCTTACAAGTTTGGGGCTCCATTTCAGCCAATAAATTGGGTATTGTCTCACGATTAATGGTGTCCTCAATGCTGAAAAACACAGGCAGATACAGTTGTGGCCAAAAGTATTGACACCCCTGCAATTCTGTCAGATAATACTCAGTTTCTTCCTGAAAATGATTGCAATCACAAATTCTTTGGTATTATTATCTTCATTTAATTTGTCTTCAATGAAAAAACACAATCACACTTGCAGCCAGTTGACATGGATTAAAGTTGACTCAACCTCTGTCCTGTGTCCTTGGGTGTACCACATTGAGCATGGAGAATAGAAAGAAGACCAAAGAACTGTCTGAGGACTTGAGAAACCAAATTGTGAGGAAGCATGAGCAATCTCAAGGCTACAAGTCCATCTCCAAAGACCTGAATGTTCATGTGTCTACCGTGCGCAGTGTAATTAATGAAGTTTAAAGCCATGGCACTGTGTCTAACCTCCCTAGATGTGGATGGAAAATAAAAATTGATGAGACATTTCAACGCAAGATTGTGCGATGGTGGATAAAGAACCTCGACTAACATCCAAACAAGTTCAAGCTGCCCTGCAGTCCGCGGGTACAACAGTGTCAACTCGTACTATCCGTCGGCATATGAATGAAAAGGGACTGTATGGTAGGATACCCAGAAGACCCCACTTCTTACCCCGAGACATAAAAATCAAATTAGACAAAAGTAGAACTTTTTGGGCAAAGGCATCAACATAGAGTTTACAGGAGAAAAAAAAGAGGAATTCAAAGAAAAGTACACGGTCCCTACAGTCAAACATGGCGAAGGTTCCCTGATGATTTGGGGTTGCTTTGCTGCCTCTGGCACTGGACTGCTTGACCGTGTGCATGGCATTATGAAGTCTGAAGACTACCACCAAATTTTGCAGCATAATGTATGGCCCAGTGTGAGAAAGCTGGGTCTCCCTCGGGTCATGGGTCTTCCAGCAGGACAATGACCCAACACACTTCAAAAAGCACTAGAAAATGGTTTGAGAGAAAGCACTGGAGACTTCTAAGGTGGCCAGCAATGAGTCCAGAACCTGAATCCCATAGAACACCTGTGGAGAGATCTAAAAATGGCAGTTTGGAGAAGGCACCCTTCAAATATCAGGGACACTTGAGAGCAGTTTGCCAAGAAGAATGTCTAAAAATCATGCAGAGCATTGTAAGAAACTCATTGTGTTACCGGAAGCGGTTGATCGCAGTTATTTTGGCTAAAGGTTGTGCAACCAAGTATTAGGCTGAGGGTGCCAATACTTTTGTCTGGCCCATTTTTGGAGTTTTGTGTGAAATTATCAATGTTTTGCTTTTTGCTTCATTCTCTTTTGTGTTTTTTCATTGAAGACAAATTAAATGAAGATAATAATACCAATTAATTTGTGATGCAACCATTTTCAGGAAGAAACTGAGTATTATCTGACAGAATTGCAGGGGTGTCAATACATTTGGCCTCAACTGTACCTATCCATCCTTAATACCATCAGGGAAGAGTCTGATTGGCTCCATATTTATCCTATAAAGACAATGACCCCAAACGTACAGCCAATGTCATTAAGATGATATATATATATATATATATATATTGTACCTCCTCAGTCAGATAATTAAGTCTGGTATGGATACAATTTAAGAGTGAAAGCAACATCAGCCACCTGCTCTACATAGATGACGTCAAGCTATATGCAAAAAATGTATTAGACACCAGTTCACTTATTCACCTGACAGTGAATATATTGGGATGTCCTTCGGACTGGAGAAGTGCAGCTGGTTAATAATAAAGAGAGGCAAAGTTGTAAAGATTGATTGAGTAGAACTACTGGGAGGGCACATAGCAGATATACAGACCTGCTACAAATACCTCGGCATCCCACAGCAATATGGTAACCATGATGAGGAGTCAAGGAAAGCAGCAACATTCAAATACCATCAAAGGTTGAGACAGGTCTTGAAGAGCCAGCTCAATGGGATTAATAAGATCTGGGCCATCAATACGCCCTATGCCCTGCCAGTCATCAGATATCCAGTTGGTACAGTGCCTACAAGTAGTCTTCAACCCTCTGCTGATTTAGGTGGTTTGATAAGATGCAAATAAGTTAGAGCCTTCAAACTGCAAATGAGAGTAGGATTTATTAACAGAAGCATAAATCTTACAAACCAAAAAGTTATGTTGCTCAGTTGAATTTTAATAAATTTTAAACATAAAAGTGTGGGTCAATTATTATTCAACCCCTAGGTTTAATATTTTGTGGAATAACCCTTGTTTGCAATTACAGCTAATAATAGTCTTTTATAAGACCTGATCAGGCCGGCACAGGTCTCTGGAGTTATCTTGGCCCACTCCTCCATGCAGATCTTCTCCAAGTTATCTAGGTTCTTTGGGTGTCTCATGTGGACTTTAATCTTGAGCTCCTTCCACAAGTTTTCAATTGGGTTAAGGTCAGGAGACTGACTAGGCCACTCCAACACCTTGATTTTTTCCCTCTTGAACCAGGCCTTGGTTTTCTTGTTTGTGTGCTTTGGGTCGTTGTCTTGTTGGAAGATGAAATTACGACCCATCTTAAGATCCTTGATGGAGGAGCGGAGGTTCTTGGCCAAAATCTCCAGGTAGGCCGTGCTATCCATCTTCCCATGGATGCGGACCAGATGGCCAGGCCCCTTGGCTGAGAAACATCCCCACAGCATGATGCTGCCACCACCATGCTTGACTGTAGGGATGGTATTCTTGGGGTCGTATGCAGTGCCATTCAGTCTCCAAACGTCACGTGTGTGGTTGGCACCAAAGATCTCGATCTTGGTCTCATCAGACCATAGAACCTTGAACCAGTCTGTCTCAGAGTCCTCCAAGTGATCATGAGCAAACTGTAGACGAGCCTTGACATGACGCTTTGAAAGTAAAGGTACCTTACGGGCTCGTCTGGAACGGAGACCATTGCGGTGGAGTACGTTACTTATGGTATTGACTGAAACCAATGTCCCCACTGCCATGAGATTTTGCCGGAGCTCCTTCCTTGTTGTCCTTGGGTTAGCCATGACTCTTCGGACAAGCCTGGCCTCGGCACGGGAGGAAACTTTCAAAGGCTGTCCAGGCCGTGGAAGGCTAACAGTAGTTCTATAAGCCTTCCACTTCCGGATGATGCTCCCAACAGTGGAGACAGGTAGGCCCAACTCCTTGGAAAGGGTTTTGTACCCCTTGCCAGCCTTGTGACCCTCCACGATCTTGTCTCTGATGGCCTTGGAATGCTCCTTTGTCTTTCCCATGTTGACCATGTATGAGTGCTGTTCACAAGTTTGGGGAGGGTCTTAAATAGTCAGAAAAGGCTGGCAAAAGAGATAATTAATCCACACATGTGAAGCTCATTGTTCTTTGTGCCTAAACTACTTCTTAATACTTTAGGGGGACCAAACAGAATGCTGGTGGTTTGAGGGGTTGAATAATAAATGACCCTCTGAATTAACTTTTAACGCTTTAAAAAAAAAAAAAATCTTTTTGGCTGCAGTGCATTTCCCACTTCCAGGCTGATCTACAGTCCAAATCTCACAATGCCAAGTTAATTCCGCATGTGTCAACCAGCTAAATCTGCAGGGGGTTGAAGACTACTTGTAGGCATTGTATATTGTGGTGGCCAAAATAGGAAATGGAAGCTGCAGATGTGAAGACCCAAAACACTCCTTACAAGCATGGAGGTCTCCATACCAAGTCTATCACCCAAAGATTATATATTATTATTGTATTTCTGTATCTGTATGACTTGATTATCCAAATATTTTGTACTTGTCCTCATCTGCCCTTTTCATATGTAAAGCACCATGAAATATAAAGGTGCTAAATATATAATCAATAATAATAATAATTTATTATTATTAATATTATTATTATTTGTAGAGCACCATTAATTCCATGGTGCTGTACATGAAAAAGGGTAATATACCAAACATGAGAAAAATATCATGAACAAACAGTGAAAGACTGGTACATAGGGAAGAGGATCCTGCCTTTGTGGGTTTACATTTTATGGTGTAATTTTGAGAGAGACAGTGGGTTGGGTCAACTCCGGTGGTGGTGAAGTTCCAGGTCCAGTGGTGGTGGACCGCCAGCTTTGGTGGCAGTAGGGTCTTTGAAGGATGTAAGTTGATCTGAAGAGATGGATTTTCAGGTTTCGGTTGAGTCTAGGGGATCACAGATGTATTGGAGTAAATATGCTCTGTATACCAACAGAAAGGAGGGTGGTAGAGGCTTGACAGGGAATCAAGCCACCATCATGGATAAAACAAACTGTATCCAGGAATGCTTCAGTAAAATGGCACCAAAAGATGAGATGCTTAGGGAGATCCTAAAGGCAGCAACATCAACAGCCCTGGAAGGAAGAACAGGAACATGAGGTGCCATGGCAAGACAAGCTGCTGCATGGGATGAACTATTGACAGATAATGGAGGTTACTGACATGGAGAAATCCTACCAATGGTTGGAGAAACCTGGACTCCAAGACAGCACAGAGGCACTAATCATAGCGGCACAGAGCAGTGGCTAAGTACCAGATCCATAAAAGCATGAATCTACCACACAAGACAAGACAAGGTACAGACTATTTAAAGAAACCTCGGAAACAGTACAACACAGAGTGGCAGGATGCACAATGCAAGCAGGAGCAGCATACACCAAATGCTACAACAAAGTAGCGGAAATTGTATGAAGGAACATCTGTACAGCATACGGACTAAATCCCATTAAATCCAGGTGGGAGACCACAGAAAAAGTGGAGGAGAATGAAGGGGCTAAGATCCAGTAAAGGTTCAAGATCCTGAAAAACAAACAAGGGGTTGGTCGTGATAGACGATAAGGATCAGAAGACAATGGTAATAGATGTGGCAGTGCTAAATGTCAGCAATGTCAGAAAGAAGGAATATGAGAAGCTGAAGAATTACCAGGGCCTCAAAGAAGAACTGGAGAAGATGTGGAAGGTGAAGGCAACACTGATTCTAGTGGTGATAGGGGCACTTGCAGCAGTGACCCCTTAAGTTTGAAAATTGGCTAAAACCGATTCCAGGAAGAACATCTGAACTCTTTGTCTAGAAAAACGAAGTGCTGGGAACAACTACGATCCTGTGCAGAAACCTCAGACTCCCAGGCGAGTCATACGTAAGTGGGAACGCACCCTTATGTTGAATTTCACCTGCAAGAGAAATATAAAATAGGAAGGGGGAACAAGAGGCGCAATAGTGCCCTATCACTCAGACACTAAGAGATGAGAGGTATATTGTCAAAACCACTCACCTATTCCAGTTGTGATGACCCACAACTGGCTTGAAGGCATATAATCAATACCGGCTGCTGCAGGACCTCCACCAACCACTCGCACGTGGGAAGACTCTCAGGAAGCTGGGAAAAGGTGTGTGACAGTCCGCGCCACCGTGTACCAAAGAAATCACCTGGGATGCAGGAAGTTATTTCAAGCTTTGTCTTTATTCTCCAACATGTTTCAGCGCTCCACCTGGCGCCTTCCTCAGGGATATTACAATGCACAAGTGCAGTGGGGTTTATATAGCACCTCACATGGTTAGCTGTGGGTGTGCCAGAGGGGTGTGTGATATCACAAAGTGGGCGTGGTTACAAGTTTTGGAGCCTTTTTCACTAACATATCAAACTAAACATCATTTTAATCACAAACTGGTATCAAACATTTGTTAAAAATCGCATCATCAAAATGAGCTAAAAAACATCTCAAATTTCATAACGAAAAAGCATATAAAACCATTGTTGCTATCAATACTGCCACAAAATATAAAAATTGTGTGACTTCATACTGCTGCCTTCAGGTGGGATCGAACCTGTGCTTTTACCATTATAGGGTACCTGACTTGCATTCTAGTGACTTGTGCCACTGTGACTGGCAGAATTTGCTGTTGCACATAGATCTTAAGTATTGCATAATACTGTGATAAAAATATTATTTCTTTCTCTTTTCTAGGACTATCTATAATGGTGTCTATCAGTATTCTACTTATGAGGATGTAAGAGACTACAAATCCTCCAAAACAGAACAGCAAGGAAAGATTAAAACATAATCAATAAAAAAATTGCTAAAAAATGGATAAAATAAAATTCTCTACAGTGACTTTGTTTTTCTTGTCGTTTTTCAATATGTGGTGGTGGATAAATGGTAGTGCCATAAGGCTGAAATCCCAGGGGTTAGTGTGGGTTCCATCCCATCATCTATCTGATATTCATATAAGGTACATGTGGGTTACAATGTGAGAGATTGATGGATAACCAATTAATAGTTTCATTATTATGGAGGGGCAAAGATTCAACTATGTATATATGTAATTCCAGTACTTATGGTCCTAAAAAAAAAAAAAAAAAAAGGGGGGTGGTCAGGGGTGGGGGTCAACATTCCTGTGTTCTGCCGAAATAGTTTGCTCTCGTGATGCTGTATTCATATGATGACAGTAGAGTGCTCGTCAATATGTTAAATGTGACCTAGTGTCTCTAGTGCATGGTGTGTATCTGCAGATTATTAATAATATAAATAAATATTAAATACAACAACAAATGCAAACATAATGTAGTGATAAAAAAGTGGAATAAATAATGCACAATTATCTAATCTGTGTGGATTTATAAGGAATGCCAGAAGCTGGCTTTGAGGTATTCCTATCAACAAACAATAGGTCACTATATATATATCATAAACATCGAATTATCGATCATTATTCCTAAGTTGAGACTGTGGAAGTGTGCTATGTGCTCATATTTAGGGACTTCACCAAAATAAATATAATTATTCAAAAACTATATTAGCTCTGAGATCACATTTAATCCATTTGGTTTGAGTGTGTTGAGTTTAAATATCCAGTATTTTTCTCTTTTTTTCAATTTTTCAATTGCTGTTCTGTTTTGGAGGATTTGTAGTCTCTTACATCCTCATAAGTAGAATACTGATAGACACCATTATAGATAGTCCTAGAAAAGAGAAAGAAATAGATATTTTATCACAGTATTATGCAATACTTAAGATCTATGTGCAACAGCAAATTCTGCCAGTCACAGTGGCACAAGTCACTAGAATGCAAGTCAGGTACCCTATAATGGTAAAAGCACAGGTTCGATCCCACCTGAAGGCAGCAGTATGAAGTCACACAATTTTTATTTTTTTGGCAGTATTGATAGCAACAATGGTTTTATATGCTTTTTCGTTATGAAATTTGAGATGTTTTTTAGCTCATTTTGATGATGCGATTTTTAACAAATGTTTGATACCAGTTTGTGATTAAAATGATGTTTAGTTTGATATGTTAGTGAAAAAGGCTCCAAAACTTGTAACCACGCCCACTTTGTGATATCACACACCCCTCTGGCACACCCACAGCTAACCATGTGAGGTGCTATATAAACCCCACTGCACTTGTGCATTGTAATATCCCTGAGGAAGGCGCCAGGTGGAGCGCTGAAACATGTTGGAGAATAAAGACAAAGCTTGAAATAACTTCCTGCATCCCAGGTGATTTCTTTGGTACACGGTGGCGCGGACTGTCACACACCTTTTCCCAGCTTCCTGAGAGTCTTCCCACCTGCAAGAGAAAGGCTTAAACATGGCTCCCTCCACTATTAACTGGCAATTATGGAGACATCTCATTTACCTAAACAAGCTAATATCTTTACTTTTCTCGCCTCTCATATTAGTCATAGTAAGTCCAGTTTTCTAAAATAATTGCCTTTGGGAAAGATGTAAAAAGGACCTTTTTCATAAGTTTATTACTCCTACTAATAATCATGATATTATTGGCTTTGAAAATTTTAATGACATATATCGCCAAACCACATAAAGTATCACTTAGCAATGGGCAGTTCGAGAACTTTATATATTAAAATGTAATTCCAACTGGAAACCATTTAAAAGTTTTATAATAGCCGACTCCTTATAAATACTTATTAAGGTCTAATTAAGAGACGTGTAGTGAACTGAAAAAGGCTAAGGCAAAATTTATCACTGTTTTCATAAAATATTTAAGTAGCTCAGTACACAAATACTTTGCTTCTGTCTCTAATAGTCCTTAGATAAATTAGTGTTACATCGGTGTCTGGAAAAACAGAGTCGTTCTTCATTAGTTCATAGCCAGGAATAAGGTGTATTAGTGGAGGGGTTATACATACCGCTAATTAAAAGAAATAAAAACATCATCATTTGCATTCTTTTTCCCTTTGAACAGAATCAGCTTGGTCTGTGGTCAGTGAATTTCAGGAGGGAGATATGTGTCTTTCTGTTAAATGTCACAATCAGCGCTGCAGCAGGATCAACAATTATGCAGAAACCAATTAGCGCTCCGATAATTTGTGAATGTCCAGCTCCGATAGCAACTTGTTACCGGAGTAGATAGAGCCATTAGAAAAACTGCGTAACAACCGACAAGCCCAAACAAAGTCTGAAATATGACTGAAGTGGCCGCATTTGTTAAGTGACAATAAACACACAAGCCATTAATCATAGGCATTACTCACTCATTGTCAAGGCTGAGATATGGTTTAATTAACTATATTTGTCCTTTGAAAGGGGAAAGGTTATAATGAATTATGGTTTACGTGACAACAGCTCGCATATGAAATTTGTTACACTATACTGCCAATAAAATAGCAAAAGCAATTTCATGAAAAGAATGGTCCCGAATCTACGCAGTCTAGGAATTGATGGCTGTGCTCTAAATCTATTTGTGTCTTTGAGGACCATAAGACCCATATAGTGGATATTCAGAATGCATTTATAATATAGATTTACAGCTGTAAATTTAAGATATGCTAAAGTAGTGGTGATCCGGTAGCCACCGATTCCCAAGACGATATCCATAGGGTGCTATGTAGACTGTCTAAACTTTTTTCAATAGAAAATGTTTACCGACACATAATGCTGAACTTATGGGGCACCGCAACTCAATCCCACTCACTTGATTATCAAGAATGGCAAAAATAAGACCTACACTGTTGAAATAATGATTTCCCATGCTAAAGATGGGCGATCAGTATCTGAAAACCCTTTACATTGACAAAGGAAGATTAAAGATGGTGTCCAATTATAACACATTGATGACCTATCCATAGGATAAGTCCTCAATATCGGATCACTGGAAGTCTGAAACCCAGAACCTCAACTGCTTAGCTGGTCTATGCTCCGCTGATGGCCAGACATAAACACTTGGCACGAAGCTGCGAAGAGCAGCTCCAGTCAGTGTGTTGTGGCCAATTCCGAGTACTGCAGTCTAGCTCCTATGTCAAAGAAGGGAGCTGCTTTGTGGAACTAGTGCATCTCAATGAATTGGAATATCATCAAAAATCAATGGAATATTGACATGTTTTAAGGCATTTCTGGGAGGTCTGAAAAACGTTAACTATTAAATCAATATTATATTCACCCTTTGATGTCTCATGCAATATGGCAACATAGTTCGTAACCCTTCCACCCTACTTTAATTTTCTGAGATAATGACCTTTGGGTTTTCATTGGCTGTAAGCCATAATCATCAACATTAACAGAAATAAATACTTGAAATAGATCACTCTGTTTGTAATGACTCTATATAATATATGCATTTGACTTTTTGTATTGAATTAGTGAAATAAATTAGCTTTTTGATGATATTCTAATTCATTGAGATGCACTAATATATTCACAGCAGCGGCCACTATACTGTATATTGAATGGACCTGCGCTTTGCATCTTCATTCCATGTGTGGACATCTGGCTGTAAATAACAGTTGACAGGTGGAGGTATCAGTTTTTGGGTCCCTAGTAATCTGTTAGGATATCTCACCCCAACTGATCTGATCACACACATTAATATATTGTGCCCAGACAACCTCTTTAATATTGTCATTAAAGAAGCATTACCATGACATGTTTTATGCCCTGAACATGAGATGATATATATTTAATGCAGTGTATGTGCATTAATATACTTACCAATTGTCATCTTCTCCAGTTTCCAGCGCCACTCCGATCCTCTTCATGGTCACATGACTGAAATTCTAATTAGTCTTATTGAAAGAGAAAGGTTAAAATCTGTGCTGCCAGTATGAAAAAGCTATAGAACGATCAAGCAAGAAGGATGATGAATTCAGGGTAGTTTATTAGTCAATGAGTTATAAAATTATAACACAATGACTTCAGGACAAAACTAATTGTAGATCTGTAGTTCTGTAGTTTTGTCTTGAAGAATAACCTTTGTTATAACTTTGAAACACGTTGACTTAAAAGATACCTTGAATTCATTATTCAACTAACTTTAATCATTATGATAAAATAATCAAATTTTTAGATAGAACATGATAATCCACAATAATAATATTCTGCACATTCTGCATTGAACTAGTGTACCCAATTCATTATATATTTTTTGGAGTAGGAGTCGGTCTATTTTATACCGACTCCAATTTCTACTCCACCATAATTCAAATTGCGACAAGTCCAGCAGATCTACCACAGGTGTAGGTGCGGCAGGTGCGGTATTGCTGCGGTTTCCGGCACCTGCGGCAGTTGCGGCCCCAAAAAACACTGCTGACCACAGTTTCGTTCGTGACCAAAAACTGCTGCAAGTGCCGCACCTGCCGCAAGCCCCACAGACAATGCATGGGGCTTGCCGCAAGTGTGCCGCAAGTGCGGCCGTTAGGTGGCAGATGCAGTAAATCTGCTGGATTTGCCGCAATTTGAAAAATTTGAAAGGGGTCTAAGATTTGAGATTTTAGAGATGAATGATCAGTCCAGAAGGATAAAGTAGAGGAGTTTTCTAACAGGATACAGTACAAAGTTTTATTTTCATGCATAGTATTATTTTTTTAGAAAAATATAAATAAAACAACAGTTACTCTTTAAGTGTTATTAAAAATATCATTGCTGACCTTGAACAAATAGGGGAGTTTACTATTCTTATAGCCGCTTTACAGGTCGTGATATCGCAACATCGATAAAAAGTCACGTGGTGTGGCCGTTGCAGTTGATATTGTTCGTGTGTGTGTCGTGTAAATGGGCAATGCGACGTGAAAATAACCTAACTACGATATTGCATGAAGATTGTCCAAGCCCTTCAACCGTACGATATTGTATAGGTGATGTGGCAGGATCGTGCTGTGTGACATCGCAACTACGATTTGGAGTGCAACTTCCCCTATTCACTCCAATGTTAAACAGTCGTTTCCTGGGTTGCTCATACACAGCATGGGCAAGGGGCGTACACCATCGTAGTTGCGTTGCCTGCCGATATCTCCCTGTGTGACCTCTACTATGCGATCTTGGACAAGTGCCAAAAACGTGCGCACTCACGTGAGATCGTATGCAATATCGGAACGATATCGTGACGTGTAAATCAGCCATTAGTCACACAGAGTGATACAGCTTGAAGTTGTGGACTGTTTGAGTCCGATATAAGCCAATGAATTAGGAGAATAGTAATAAATCTGAATAATAAGTCCCCGGGCCTCAGGCATCAGGGGGTGCATGGGAATATTGGATCTATTGTCCTATTATGTGCCCTTAATGGGTATACACTAATACATTGTTTTTTTCGCAGTTGTAAGGGTTAATCAGGCCATCCCTGGGTAAAGACTACCAGGTTTCTGGGCAGACAAAGAAAAACCTGTTGATGAATTGGGGCAGGTGCCACGAAGGTGGGGCTTCAAAATGTTATTTATTCACATGGATATTTATTTGAAGATAAGAAAATCCCCCACCCCAATTTACTTTCTTCATCTAATGCATGTGTGGCACCCCTGCAGAGATTGCCACAGGACCCACCTATGTAGGGATGGATGTACACCTTGGCACACACAGCACACAACAACTTCCACACCAGGCCTGAAGGGGGAGCTCTACTTGCTGCCTTAGGCAAGATCCCCTATAAAGATCCAGGTCTGAGGGAGGAGTCAGTCAGTAGTTGAGTTAAGTACAGAAGTGGCAGTTGACGAGTACAGGAGAAGGTACAAGAAGGAGCTGGTTGCTGGGAACAAGTCAGGCCCAGAACCAGGAAAGACTGACTCCAGCTATGCAGCGCCCCAAGGAGAGGGACGGAGGTCAGTGGGAGAGTAGGGAGAACAGAAGAAGGGAACACAGATGGTATCCCTTTAGCCCACCCAGACACCGGAGTCCGAAGCTGCTATTGATCCAGTTGTAGCAGAGAAAGCCCAGACTGACCAGGAGGATTTCATCCCCCTGGAGTTCAAGGAAACAAGACCCCAAACCTGACCATGCATAGGACTATGGGACCCAAGAAGAGAATAGGGATCCCCACAGAAAGGTCCTCATTGTCGGTTGAGGAGTAGCATCCCTAGAGAGAAGGAAAAAGAGCGGCAGGTTCAGCTCCAGGCAGAACTTTCCCCAATCACCGCACACACTAACAGAGGAGGCCTCACAACTCTCTAAGGTGGACATCCCAAACTGCATCGGACACCTGGTTACCCTCCTGGACCGTGCCTGTTACCAGACATCAGTAAAAAGGTACCAAAACAGAGACTATTGTGTGTGTGCGTGCCTGATTCCCCGCCGCCTGCAGCGTTCACAGCAGAACCACTATTACGACTCCTCTCATCCACCCCACTGCCCTGAGGTAAAGCTCCACCTGTGGGGAGCTGTACTACTAAAGCTGCTTCACCATCACCTCAGCGGCCGGCTGCAGTGCTGGTAACCACATTACCAGGTACCACAAGTGGCGTCACGTATAATCCCCCTTCATCATCACCCCATCAGCCATTGAGTGCCCAGTGCACGGAACCAGGACCAACCAGCCGTGATCCCCACCAAAGCTACTGTCCCGGTATTCGAGTAACCCCTTCCCTGCCAGCCCGGCTTACATGCTTTATTAGTGGAATAATATCCCTTAGTATACCTGGGTGGTTTAACTGTTATGAGTTTCTATTAATGGTTTGAGGCAATTAAGGACTAAACCGATAATTATACTTTATTTATTGATACTTGAAATGTTATGTATCATTAGCCCTTAATAAAGCATTGTGACCTGTTTATGTAATATGGTGTTATCCTGTTTTATTTATTTAGTGATACCACCATGTGTTACCCTATGAGTCTTCTGTGTGCATTATGACTGTACTCTTGCTACTCTTCTGAATTATAGAAAACACATTAAATGATTGTAAGTGTTCTTTCTTTTTAAATCAACATCTTTCTGCTAAATTACATGTCCTGCAGACCGGTCATGGGGATCCAGGTCCTAAAACTCTTCCTAATCGATCAAAATCCACTCTGTAGCACTCTATTCAGCAGGTCTGACAGCCCTGAACAGAGAAGTGTATGGCTTCAATAGACAGTTTATGATCCATCAATAGAAGGAATGAGGCTGGAGGTATTTCTTCAAGAAGAAATACCTCTGGTGAGTGCAGCTTTATTCCTATTATCTTTAATACATTATATTGGAAGTTCCTTTGGATGTGTTGTGCACCAGAGCAAGATTTTTTTGTTGTCTGGATCCACCCTCTATTTCCCATTTCATTGTCCTGTGTTGCACAGAGTGGTGGTAGAGGTCAGACTTTCTATTATATTCATAGAACGTTTGTTATCTCATGCATTGCGCTTTCACTGTGCATTGCTCTCCGACTTTCTTTAGAGCCTATACACTGCTTTTTGAGCCCCTTCATGCAGAATCACAGTGATTTTGCCTTTAATACAGCGGACTACAGCTTGGATTGTTGAGTGGGAAGGGGGGGTCTCTCAACTAAGACCCCTAACTAAGGGTAAAGTTGTTTTAAAAAAAAGGCATTTATGCTTTAGGCAGTTATTAGAGATGTTACCTAAAAGTCTTGGCATTAATGCAAAATCTGTAAGGAAGCCCACTTGTCCCATGTGCCTGCTACTGATGTTGTTTCATGTAGTAAATGGGACTCAAAGAATCCAGATGCAATTACAACCCTTACACTTCTTATAGCTTTAACCCCTTCTTATTATGATTTATGTGTTTTGAATTAAACAGGAACAATATTAAAGAAGCAACAGAAATATTTTTTTTTCATTAGCTAAAACTTGTGTAATTGTGTGTCTAATGTAGTGTGAGTGCGCCAATATACTAATGGATTGGCATCTTCTCTTGTTTCCAGCGAAGCTTCAGTCCTCTTCTAGGTCATGTGACTTTCCCAATCTCATTGGACCGATGTGTGAGAAAGAAGATGTTTTACAATGCAAACCCGTGGAGCTTTATTCTAATGCTATATAAACTAAGGGACCTTCAGCTTTATATCAGACCCATGTGATCTGGTTTGTAAGAACTGTACAAACATGGGTGAGAAGTGGAGCAGGGCAGCGATGGAAACAGAAGAAGACGGTGATCGGTAAGTTTATTAATATACTTAGAAGTATACTTGTATGTATATTAATAATATACTTGTAATATACTTGTATATTAATAATATACTTGTAAGTATATTAATATACTTATATAGCTAGTTCCCTAGACCTCGTCTTAGCCTCTCATGCAGCCAGATCAGAATATTCCACACACTATACTGATGAGGGACAGTAACCCCGAAACGCAACATCTGTAGTTTGGGGTTCTGATCTGGCACAAATCCTTGGTCATATTAAAAGGCTTGTTAAAGAGTTGAGGATTGCTATCTAAAGGTGGCGCTAGAGTTCATCCACTTCTTCATTGAAGTGATAATTTGTATATTTCCCAGAGGGAGCATTATGGCTTTAAGTCTCCTTATCAACTTATCTGTCTCCTTGTGACACATGGCAAACTCCTCTCCATAAGGTAGATAGCTATTTCCCCAGACCTCGTCTTAGCCTCTCATACAGCCATATCAGAATATCAGACACACTGCACTGATGAGGGGCAGTTACCTCGAAGTGCAGTGTCTATAGTTTGGGGTTCTGATCTGGCACAAACCCTTGGTCATATTAAAAGGCTTGTTAAAGAGTTGACTATGACTTTGAGGATTGCTACCTAAAGGTGGCGCTAGAGTTCATCCACTTCTTCATTGAAGTGACAATTTGTTATTAATATATTTACACTACAAATATTACACATTTACAAGTTTAACTAATAAAAAAGTATTAGGAGTACTTCTTGAAAATCAATTTGAACATAACAAACTATCATGCAACCCAGGAAAAGAAACATTTTGTCAATAAGTAATTCTCTACCTCATAGTTAACCATAAGGTAACTTCACCCTCAGTAAACCCTTCTTCATTTGTTTGCCATTCACTATATTTGCCAAGCTGGGAAAAATGTTTTCTCACTTCACTTTTGGAGACGTCCTTGCTGTTTTTTTTTTTTGAAAACCAATAAAAAGAAAACAATGAAAAGAGAATGCAAATCCGCTCTCTGTGTTATATTCAAAACATGCCGTAATTGCCAGGCACTGTCCAGAATCAAAACAAACGGCATCGTACAGCCATGGAGATAATAAATCAATCCACGCTTTATGCACTACAAACATAGCCACCGCATAATTAAAAGTAAAACATCAACTCATAGGAGTTTTGTGTATTCCTGTCAGGACTTTGTAATTTCAATATGAAAGAAAAATGTACAAATCAAACATTTTCCCTGTTTGAATGAACAAAATGCAGAGCCGTGTAAAATGATGATAGCCCAATTAGAGGTACTGCCTGAAGATACATTAAGGTAGAAAAAAATGTCCATAATCCCTCATGGGAAAGTGTTTGTGATTATTTTAGCTCATTCTCGTACCATCAATGGCAATTTACCCTTTTTCCTACTTAGCCTCAAAGTATAAAATAATGCATTCATAGTTCAATCACAATGGATCTGAATTCGTCTTTTTAAAATCTATTAGTTTTAAATTGCAAACTCATTATTTTTCTATTTTTTATGCTGATGTATAATACATACTGTAGAGGCAGAAAATTCGGAAGAAATGAGCCCAGTTACTCAGCCTGTTCAACTAACTAATAGGTGATTGTCAGGAAAGATCTGTGGAGTATTTTCTACTGCTTAGGTTGTAATGCTGAATATCCTTCCGATGACCGTAACCCATGATTACAGGGTATGTAGATCACTAATTCACCATATGGGTCTACTAGATGTACTTAATAACGAGCAACTTAATAAATCCATTCCAGTTCAACACTTCTAATCTGGTCTGATCTTCAGACTAATATAAGTACCTAAAAATTTACAGTAAAAGAGATGTCACTCTACTGAGGAGGGTTTTCCACCATCTTAATTGATTACCTATTAGTAGTAATTTTAATAATAATAATTTTATTTATATAGTGCCAAACATATTGTACAGCACCTTACAATTTGGAGGGGACATGTAAAGACAATATGAGACAATACCGAGTAGTAAAAAAACTCAATAGATACCAAGAGGATTGAGGTTCCTGCTTGCAAACTTCAATCCATGAGGAAGTAGAGGAGGCACAGATGGTAAATGGTAAAAAGTACTTTCATATATGGTCCAGCAAACAATATAGTAAATATAATGCTGCATGAACCAGTCATCAGCCAGGATCTGTACAGGTACAGATAAAGTATATGGTGGATGTAAACAGATGACACAAGAGGCCAGATTTGGAGAAGGGCAGAATGGGACTAGTTAGATAAGTGAGGTGATAGGCTATTCTAATTAAATGCATTTTTAGGGCCCGCTTAAAACTATGGGTTTCGGGAAATAACCAAATTGTTCTTCTTATGACATTCCAGAGGAATGGCGCAGCTCCTGAGAAGTCTTGGAATGGGTGTAGGACGTTTTGTTGTAGATGATGTCAGTCTTAGTTCATTTGCAAATGGAGGGAATGTGTAGAGTGACAGAGAGAAATGAGGGAGCAGATGTAGGATAGTGCAGAACTATGGAGGGCTTTGTGTGTTAGAGTGATAATTTTATATTGTGCTTTGTAAGACTGGTTTCACACTGGCGTTCCCCTCCGCAGCGTTCTGCGGAGGGAATCGCCATGTGAGCGCAGCCAGCGCAAGCCCCTATATTTATAATGGGGACGTACGGTGCTGCGCTTGACTGCGCATGACCGTGTGCTCCCATTTTCTGCAATATGTGATTTGTATGCTGGCGGATGCCTGCGCACAAATCACACAGTCTCGTCCGCACCAGGGAATCAACATGTTGCATTCCTGGTGCAGACGAGAGTGTGTGATTTGTGCACAGGCATCCGTTTGCGCACAAATCACACATTGCAGTGAATTGGAGCGCACGGTCATGTGCAGTCAAGCGCAGCACCATACGCTCCCATTATAAACATAGGGGCTTGCGGTGGCTACGCTCGCATGGTGATTCCCCTCCGCAGAACGCTGCGGAGGGGAACGCCAGTGTGAAACCAGCCTAAGCCAATGCAATAGGTGGCACAGGATAGAGGCAACAGTGAAAGGGTTGTAAAGGAATATGATACTGACAGCTGCATTCAGGATGGATTGGAAAGGAGAGAGTTTAGTAAACAGAAGACCAACTAGTAGAGGTTTGCAGTAATCCAGACGAAAATGAATAAGGGCAACAATGTAATAAAAGGTTGAATTCTCAAAATGTTTTTGAGGTGTAGGTGACACAAGCAAGCAAGTGATCGGATGTGGGGAGTGAAGGAGACATCTGAGTCAATTATAACCCCAAGACACGGGCATCCTGCTGAGGAGTAATGATAGAATCACATACAGAAATGGCAATATTAATGTTTAGGAAGATTAGTAGAGGGAGGAAACATGAGAAATTCAATTTTTAACAGATTCAGTGGAAGGTAGAGAGAAGACATGATGTTAGAGACATCAAACAGACAATCACTGGTATTTTATAATAATGAAGTTGTGATGTCAGGAAAAGAGGTGGATAATTATGTCTCAGCCTAGAGATGGTACTGAAAACTGAATCTACTGATGGTTTGTCCAATAGGGGCAGTGTATAGAGAGAACAGATTGAATCCTGAGGAGCTTAAACTGTTAAGGGAAGAGGAGAGGAAGAGCAGACAGTGAATAAAATAGTGAACTAACGGTCAGAGAGGTAGGAGGAGAACCAGGAGAGAGTGATGTCATTGAGCTTAATAGAGCAGAGCATAGAGAGGAGGAGCTGGTGGTCCACAGTATCGTTTCAATAGGGGGTGGCAACCATTAGATTTAGCTGTTAGTATATGATTAGAGACTTTATAAGGGCAGTTTCAGTAGAGTGTAAAAGCCCTGTCACACATAACGAGATCGCTAACGAGATCATGGTAACGTCACAGATTTTGTGATGCAACAGCGATCACGCTAACAATGTCGTTATGTGTGACACGCACCAACGATCTGGCCCCTGCTGTGAGATCGTTGATCACTGCATACTGATCTGCATCATTTCTACGTCGTTGTGCTCCCGCTGGGAGCGCTACATTGTTGTGTTTGACAGGGACAATGACCAACGATCTCAATGCTACGCTATGGAGTGACAATTCTCAACGACCTCGGTATAATTCTGGATCGTTGCTGAAGTCGTTGGTGACATCGCTGGTGAGATGCCTGTTTGACATCTTACCAGCGATGTGAAAAACGACGCACCAGCGATCTCTGCACATCGTTATCGTTATTGGGATTGCTGATGCATCGCTATGTGTGACTGGGCCTTAAGGAGGAGCAGAAACTGGATTGTAAGCGATCAATAAGAGCATTATCTGAGAGATAACGGATCCGACTGGAGTGGACCAAGCATTCCAGTAGTTAAGAAATGTAGAGAAGACACATTAGAGACACATCAAAAAATGCCAGAAGGTTAAATTAAGGAGAAAGTTCAAGCAGACATGGTCCTAAAGTGAGGGCCAGAGTCCCATACCTACTTATAAATAACATGCAGAGCAGCCAAAGGTGAAAATTAATACAGTGGGAGTCAAGTGGAGAGGAGCCCCACGCATATTGCTACTCACAGGTAGCTTCCTCAGGGAAATGTATCAGACAAATATTAAGAAATAAAAAATATAAATACATATATTAAAGTTAATTACTGTTTACAGCTGGAACCAGGCGAGGAGGGGTGTACATACCTGCAGTCTGTGAGAGTTCCAAGATGGCATTGCCCACAGAACAGAGCATGCACAAACTATGAAACCCGAAAGTTACCAGCAACGATAGGCATCTGGCATACGTCAGAAAGGAGCATCATTCACCACTGTCATTATACAGAAAGCAAGCGCGTGTGCACTGGTAAGGATTGCCAGCGCATGCACTGTCTTTGTCATTGCAGTCTCTAAGGCTTTCTAGACCAGGACTGCAGGGGCATGAGCAGTTTTGCATATTTTCATTCACTTGCAGATTCACATATGCCAGCGTGCTTTTGGAGGACTAGTCTATGCATAGTGGACTTCCAGACTCCATGTAAACAGGTAAACAATTATCATTATTACTATTCCTTATATAGATGCTTTATTTGGAAAATTGCGCTCAGGCCTGCATCACACTTTCCCTGATGAAGCTAATTTAGAGATACGCGTTGGATCAGTCTCCTCATCTCCTATGCCCATTATATCTATTCATTATGGGTGGTTTGGTATGTTTTTGTGCCTTGGTATTTTAGGTTTACTGTACATCTGTAATGGATTTATTTCTGATTCTGTGCTATTATCAGTCACAGGATTCCCCATTACTCTGGACTATTTGCTTGTGAGGAAATATGTGAATTTATTGTATATTCCTGATAAAGTAAAAAATGTTTGTGTCATTTTAGCCAGTAGATAGAAAAATATATATTAGGATCTGAGAGTCCTCAGTGGTTGATACCATTTTATGGTTAACTGAAAGGATGATAAGAACAAGCAAGTTTTGAAGACACTATGGCCTCTTCATCAGGCTTAATAATGACACAACTTTTGAACACACACATATATACATATGTAAGTCTTCCTGGAAAACACAGGGATTGATCTTGATTCTGTGGTGAAGCTTACAGGATTCATCCTCACGAACATCTATTTTACATTTGACGACAACGTATATTTACAGGAGACTGGTACAGCAATGAGAAGCAAAATGGCACCACAATATGCAAATCTTTACACTTTATTCAGTTTCATCCCACCATCAACTCAACACTCAACTACTCCTGCACCAACATCAGCTTTCTGAACACTGTCATCAAGCTATGGAACAATGAAGTAGAGACATACCTGTACCGGAAGCCAATTGACCATCCAACATATCTTCAATGGGACAGTTTTCATCCAAATCACATAAAAAACTCTATTGTGTACAGCCAGGCAACAGATACAATTGGATATGTTCAAACCCTACAGATAGAGACAATCACCTTGAGGGCCTCAGAAAGACCTTTTTGAACCAGGGCTATCATACAAGAGTAGTTGAAAGCCAGATTACAAGAGCCATCAGAATATCAAGGAATCATCTACTACATTACAAAACCAAAGAAGACAACAACCGGATCCCTTTTGTAGTCACCTACAATCCAAATCTATAGGTGTTAAGAGAAGCTGCACGGAAACTGCAAGCACTACTACAAAAAGGTTGAGAAGCCATATCGTCTTGATTTTCAAAACGGTACACCTGCTTTGTGTCTTTAAAAAAAATCTTTTGAGAATTGAATCATTTAAAAAAATCCTTTAAAAATTAAATCCTTTAAAAAAAATCCTTTAAAAAGTTCTTTAAAAAATATCCCCAGAAAAAAGAGATAATTTTTGGATAGCTTGATAAACAGCCTTTTTAATTACCGAATAATTTTGTCAATAGTTAAGCAGTAACGACTACAAAACAGATAAAAATTTCGCTTCTAGTAAATAAGCCATCACTTCTTCATATTCAAAGCAGTAACCTTGTTTTGTCTATGTAATTAAAATAATAATTTTTGGACTGCCTATACAAAACGCTATCTCCTATTCATTTTGCAAAGTGAAAAGCTCTTGTTACTGCTCAGACAGGGATAGTTTTTGCACACAACCATGTGAAGATTCTACCGCTTTCTCCATTGGCACCACCTGTCTATAATCAACGACAATGCATGCATTTGCCACCTCCCCCACCAAAAGAAAGGATAATTTTTAGACTGTTTATAAGAATTAAATAGTATGAAGAGTCTGAAACTGCAGCATGTTTAAAATATGCCGTTGTTTTGCTCTGCTTACCTTCTATTTTCCCCTAGCCAAAGATTTTGAAGTCACTTGGCATTAAAAAGGCTGTCTGTGCGTTAGAGAGCTCAACATGTGTTCTATTGACCCTAAAGAGAGCTCAGTGCTTTACGCATATTTTCCAGGCAGTTAGAGACTTTTTATGTTAGGGAAAATTCAGCAAAACTGGCGATTCGAATTTCAAACAATACGTTCATCTCTGCAAAACAAGACCACACAGAAATATGCTGCTACTTCAGAAGAAAAGAAAGCAGAACCTTTTATCTTGAGCTCATACAATTCCATCAAATACGGGGACAGATAAAAGCACAAGAGCACTAACTGTTGAATCAAACTATTATTACTAAAGTATATACAGTAACTTTTTAATTCAGTATTATCAAAGGTTTCATAAAAAAGTTCACACATTTTGAACAAATAACGTGCAGCCACCTATCACTTCAATACCCATCTACGGAAGTCACCCAAGAGTGATTTACATCATTATTAGATGGTATTTTTGGTCTTATGCCATAATCCGTTAGTTAGGCGGGCGTCACACACTACGATTTTGTGTGGGAACTCAATAACGATGTCAGGGGTGCGCGCTCGTGGACACATCGTTAGTGAGGTGTCACATGTATAGATAACGTTCAGGATTCAACAGTGATATTATGTGCAGGTATCGCTCACACAACCAGCGATTGATGCTTGTCAATGATGTGAATAGGAGAAATCGGTAAAGAGATCGGTTACCGCGGTGTCACACAGAACAATGCAGCAGATTGCATGATCCACATCGTCTGATATGGGGTCAGGTTCCCATATCTGTGATTAAGGATCTCACCACTTATCGGTAGTCACATCATGCTGTCACACGCAACAATGTTGTAGGAGCGATGCCAAATCAGGCACTTTCCAGCGATATGTTTGCATATATCATAGCGTGTGACGCCTGCCTTAGAAACATGGATATTTTTGGGTGGGTGCTAGTCCAAAAGATAGCCTCCTAAGCACATCAAGAAAGTGATTTAAGACTATACTACTGTAAATCTTTGCCCGGTATATGGCGACTTCACAGCGTCCTCCAGCCCTTGCTTTTTACTGCCATGGATTTTATAATGAACATTATGTTTGGCTCATCTAAAATGCATCCAGAACTCTCCATTTCTGGCAATATAATCCCCATTTATCTTATTTGTATCAAATAATTATATGTGCATAACACAAGTGGTATCGCTCTTCTTGCTTGTCAATTTAAATTTCCGTCTGAAGTGTTATTCATTTTTGTAATAGCTGGTTAATGACTCTGTAGCAGTTCCTCCACTAATGAAATGGAGAAAGAATGAAGAGCTATGGGAATGGCTGAGAGGCCCCACTATAAATTTTGGCATGCAGACCGGATGATGGTTTACACAGAATCTATTGTTGGAAGTTAAAATATTGATCCCGAATTTAATATTGTGTCCTTGGGTCATAGTACAGAATATTTTAACTAGCTTCTTGTTTTAGAACGGCGGAAGAAGAGAAAAACAAAACTAGAGATAAACTTTTTTTTGTTTTAAATTACTCAACTCAACCTGTGTATGGCACCTTTTTTTCCATTGTGGACAATCTATTTGTTAAAAAGGTCCCGTGAATATATGCAGATGACAAAGTGCTCCCAGATGTAATTTGTGGAAAAACTGGCAGTGTTTCAATATTCCAGCTGTGTCACCACAGGATAAATGAAACATTACATAGCGGGTATTCAAATAATTTGGTGGCCTGTTAGAACAAATACTGCAAAGCAAGAAATTAAGTATCCACTCCCCACTGTGGTCTTTATCAGGGGTGGAGAACTCCAGGCCTCAAGGGCCGCCAACAGGTCATGTTTTCGGGATTTCCTTTATACAATATAATCACCTGCACTGGAGATGATTCAAAACCCTGTGCAATGCTAAGAAAATCCTGAAAACATGACCTGTTGGGGGCACTTGAGGCCTGGAGTTCCCACCTTTGCCCTATATATTGGACTCCTGAAAACACTGCAGCAGATTGCAGGTGAGTAAAGCTGTATTGCAAGCTGTAAGGTAGCACAACTTCGACAAGCAAGTTGCAAAAAGTAAAAATCAATTGGATATTTTTGTGCTTGTTTTTTGCTGTAACTTGCATTTCTCAATGTTATCCTGTTCACTTACACTATGCTCTATTGCATCAGCAGTATACAATTATTTTTGGCCACATGACTTGTGTTGAAGCCGAAATCATTATGTAGCCCCAGCCTTTGGGTACGTTCACATCGAATTCTTTGAGACATTAAAAAACCCTGATGTTATTTAAGGGCAGAGACAAACTATGTGAGATGCATGTGAGATACTTGCATGATTCTCACATGACTCACCGGGAACAGACTAGAGATGAGCGATGTTCGATTCGAATAGTTCGCCAATCTCAAATTCGAGTTGTTTTTGGCGCTATTTGAGTCATTCGCCGAATTCGAACAATTTGGTTCAAATTCGGCGAATATCGAACAAGTTCGATTTTGGTTCGAAAATGCGGCAGATGCGGTCAGAAAACCGCATCTGCCGCATTTTGAGCCAAAATAAACATAACCTAGAAGAAAGAAAGTGTTAAAAATAAAAAAATCATGTATGCTCACCTGTCCGCGGTCCACCGAAGTCACATGACCGGAGTTCCGCGAGAACGTGACGTCACCACAGGTCCTGTAAGCACCGGACCTTGCCGGAAAGCTTAAAATAGATATTTTTATGTTTCGGACCCTTTCTTTAAGTAACTTTTACTTAAAGAAAGGGTCCGAATCATAAAAATATCTATTTTAAGCTTTCCTGCAATGTCCTATTGATTCCAGGACCTGTGGTGACGTCACGTTCTCGGGGGAACTCCAGTCACGTGACCGGAGTTCCCGCGAGAACTGACGTCACCACAGGTCCTGGAAGCCACAGGACCATACCGGAGGCTTCGGTGGACCGCGGACAGGTGAGCATACATGATTTTTTTATTTTTAACACTTTATTTTACTTTATCTCACTTCCACAATGTATGTGGAATGTATATACATTGTGGAAGTGAAACAGCCCCACAAGCCCGGTGTTTTCGTGTTCCGGGATGTTCGATGGTGTTCGTCGAGCATTCGACGAACATTCGTCGAACATCCCGTCGATTCGGCGAATCGAATCGAACACGAACACCGGGGTGGCGGCTCATCTCTACAACAGACCTGCCTCTCTGGATGGGAGCCCGTCAACTGCTTGTGTTTCTATGCAACTCCATGCTTCCGTCCAGAGAGGCAGGGGTTCTGGGTGAGTCATGTGAGAGTCATGCAAGTATCTTGCATGCATCTCACATACTGTGTCTCTGCCCTACAGTCCCTGACAAAAGTTATGTTGCTTATCCATGTTATGTAAATAAAAGCTTTTATAACCTGACGTTAAATTCATCCATTGGTTTTATAAATTACTCTTTTGAAATCTGAAACCCTCCCAAATGTGGTTTAGGTTAAGAAAATAAATTGGCATCAAAGCTGAAATATTGATTATTTAATGAACACAGAATGGTCAGGTTTTGGCAAGACAAAACTTTAAGAAAGATTTCAGGTAGAATCCTCCTGAAAAACATGTCATGTACACATACACTGAGTATATGTGTACGAGATACCTTTTCAGGTGTGCCCAACCTGAAATCTACCTGAAAACGTATCCAGGAAATGTACAAAATAATGAACTTGTGCATTTCTATTTAAAAAAACAACGTGATGTGAACATGTTCTGGATTTAGAACATCTTTTAACTATTCTGGCCACTTTACACGCGGCAACAGGAAGACAGAAACCGGCAGGTGTCGGATACAATTGTACATTTTACCTTCAAAACACCTTGCAGATACCTAAATTACACGCAGCCACTTCAAGGTGTTTTGAAGGTAAAAGGTACAATTGTCTCCGACACCTGCCGGTTTCTATCTTCCTGTTGCCGCTTGAATACATGAAAAACAAAGAGTACTATGCAAAACTTAACATTTATTGGAAGACGTCAATAAAATAGATTATAAGGTGGCAAAAGACAGTGCATATACAAAGAACCAACCAGGATAGTGGGGGGGTACATACATAGCATGAAATATCAAAGGGGTGTACAATATTTCTCAATAAAATACAGAGTCCAGCAAATACAATGGTAAGGAACAAAGAGTTCAGTAAAGTGCAGCAAAAAAGAGCGTTAATACATCGAGTATGATCACATACAACTAAAGTGCCTGTGCAACATATAACAGGGAATATACATAAGTCCCTAAAGTGATCATACTCTAGCGCTTTTTTGGGTCAAAGTAAATGCATGGCTCAATCTGAGCAGTGGTTATAGCATACCCATATTGAATCAAAACAAGTCAAAATGCCCTCCAACAGTCCTGTCTGGCTAAGGCCCCGACGCGGCGTTTTGCTGCATATGCGTGGTTGCTGCAGCTTCCACAAGGGGGATGTATTGTACACCCATTTGATATTTCATGCTATGTATGTACCCCCCACTGTCCTGGTTGGTTCTTTGTATATGCACTGTCTTTTGCCACCTTATAATCTATTTTATTGACGTCTTCCAATAAATGTTAAGTTTTGCATAGTACTCTTTGTTTTTCATGTATTCAATTGTTCATTCGAATACCTTTATGCGTTAGACATTTCCCCCACCTAAACTGTTATGTGGAGGGTTTTGTCCTTTATGCCTAAGCCCATTTGGGAGCTGTTTCTAAATCTTCCTGTTGCCGCGTGTAAAGTGGCCATTCAAGATATCTAAAAATGCCAAGTGGTTAAAAAAAGTGAAACGTCCATTCTGCTGTCACTTACTGCTCACAAGACGCTCTGTACTTTACAATATGTCAATGGGAAAGCTCAAAACATGTCCAGTAGACACCCCAGATGTTTTCTGGAGTTTATTGTCCATTGTTTTTTGTTACAAACACAGTTTCCTCATTACTCAATGGAGTTAGGCTAGGGTCACACTTAAATATAGAATTGCGTTCACCGCATCCAGATCCCGATGTGGTGAACGCAAATGGCTTCAGACAACCAGCAATCCGGTAACCGGATTGCTGAAGCCGCAATCCGGTAACCGGATTGCTCAGGATGTGTAATCCTGAGCAATCCGGTTACCGGATTGTTTGCTCATCCCTGCTCAAAACTGGATCAGGTTTTTTAAAAAAAATGGAAATGTGACCCTAGCCTTAAACATATTACCAGAAAGCGACAATGTAAAATACATTATAAAAGCTAATGGGACAACCCTTAAAAAAAAAAAAAGCTCTGACATCCAAAACCATCATATAAACTATATTTGGTCGACCATTCTACAAAACGTAGCTGTAGAGCCCTATTTTCTATTAGATTATCCCCAATGCTTTTCTACCTGCAAACTGGCCCTGCTTTTATCGAGTGTTATTTGTAGGCACTAAGCAAAATAATGGTTGGTAGTCATGGCACGCTACTAAATTTAGAGCTTGCTGTTACAGTAACCCAGAAATAACATTAGATTGGTACAAAACAAGAGAAGAAAAATAAGAAAGCATGGTGTTTTTGACAAAAGGTAATTCTATGAATACAATTTTATGTGCAGTCTTGATATTAAAGTGGCTTGCATTGTCCCTTGATAACTTCCATTTGAATTCACCATATCCATCCTTGCTCAATCTAATTTTATTATCCATAATGTAAGACATATTTCAAAAATATGTAAAAATGTAGTAATTGTACATTGTGGAAGTAAAGTAGAAATAATATAATTTCTAACTCTGAGGATAGTCGTATGTCTCCGGACAGGTGACTTGTTTCAGGGTTTGTGCACATGACATCTTTTTAAGTCGGGTTCACCTGAAACAGTGTTAAATAACCATTATGAAGATGGACATATGCAATCCAATGCAAAAACAACTGTAATGCATGCGTTTTTACCCTGCGCAATAGGAAACTTTGCAGGCAATGTTTCCTGTGCGCTGGGTCAAAACGTATGCGTTTCTACCGCGACTGTGTTTGGCATTGTGTTTGCAAAGCGTTTCCAATATAAGGCTAGGGTCACACTTGCAGGGTGGATGCGTCTTTCCATGCGTTTTTCACACTTGGATTGTGTGAAAAACGCATACAAAAATGCATCCATAGGCGCCCATGCAAAAAACGCATGCCCCAATGCCAAAAACGCATGTCTAAAGTGCCATGCGCTTTTTGGATGCGTTTTTGGCGCAGCACCAAAAAATGCATCATGATGCATTTTTTGGTGCTTTTTCAAAAACGCATGCGTTTATTTAACATGGGGCCCTATGGGAAATGTATACAAAAACGCATGGCACTAAATGGTACCATGCGTTTTTGCATGCGTTTTTGCTGCTCCAGACCTAACAGCAAAAACGCAGCCCAAAAACGCAGGCTGCAAAAAGCAACCTTTAGGCTGCGTTCACACATTTGTGCGTATTTTGCTGCGCTTTTTTGCGCGCGCTTTTTGCCGCGTTTTTTGGCCGCGCAAAAAAGCGCGACAAATACGCAGGGGCTTTCACACACTGCGCTTTCTTTACTCCAGAAAGCGCAGTGATGTCACAGAGGGGAGGAAGAATCCTGCTTCCTCCTGCCCTCTGTGACAGCCCCATCAGATTTCACAGTGTACTAATACACACTGTGAAATCTAAATTAAACAAAAGCAAGTGAATGAAAAATAAAAAAGAATGAATACTTCACCTGTCCGACGCCTTTTCCCGGTGTTCGGTCTCCGGTTCCAAGTGGAGGTCTTCTGCCAGGACCTGTGGTGACGTCAGAGGGGCGTTCCGGGGTTCCCAGCGCTGATTGGCTGCTCGCGGTCATGTCATATGTATCACATGACCGCGAGTGCCCGGGAACGTCCCTCTGACATCACCACAGGTCCTGTCAGAACACATCTCACTTGGAACCGGAGACCGGACATCGGGAAAAGGTGTCGGAGGGTAAGTATTTAATTCTTTTTTATTTTTCATACACTTGCCTCTGTTTAATTTAGATTTCACAGTGTATATTAATACACTGTGAAATCTAATGGGCGGCCACAGCTGTCACAGAGGGGAGGAGGAAGCAGGATTCTTCCTCCCCTCTGGGAGAATACGCAAAAGCAGCTGCGTAAACAATTGACATCTCAATTCCTTACGCAGCTGCGCTTTCTCCCTGAAAACGCAGTGCGTATTTTTGCGCAATGTCTGCACTGCAAAGTGAATTTCACATTCACTTTGCTAGCAGACAAAAGGCACATTGCGTATTTTGAAAAGCGCGCGTAAAAAAGTGCAGCAAAATACGCAATGTGTGAATGCAGCCTAAAAAACGCATGGAAGTGTGACCCATTGCGATCAAAATGCAGCCCAGCCCTGATGTGAAAAGGACCCCAATGTTCAAATGTTCGGCCTTTTGTGTTTTCAGGCTTCTAAAGATGCAAAGTGATTTAAAGAATTGACCTAATGATACTTCAGGCAGTCAAAGGCACTTAAAAAAACTGAAATATATGTTAAAAAAAATGCATCAATACAAAAGATGCCGCTGTGTTCTGAATTGCCTTCCTCCTGCAAAACTTGCGGGGTTCACCCACGTGAGAGACTAATACCCTTACGGTAGAGGCACACTAGCATATATGTAATCAGACCGATTTTGATGCATGACAGTCACATGAGTGCAATGTGAGTGTAATGCGATTATCGCACCCATAGACTTTACAATGGCAAGTCTCCTGTGAGATACATATGCAATTGCAGCATGTTGTAATTTTGCATCGCAGTCCGAGTTAAATGGAGGAAAAAGTAACCAATATGACCTGTCTGATTGTTTAACATTGATCCGAGAGCAAAGCGAGATTTTCTCACACTTCACTTGTGCATGTTTGATGCCAGTATGGGTTTATCCTTGTGTTTTTGATGCATTTTTTAAAGATCTGGTTTTTGCAGTGAAATGCAGTGACTCTGGGCATCCCAGCATAGGCTACTGTGGCACCCCTGAGTCTTGGTCGCCACAGTGGTACTGCACCTACTCCACAGGTGTGGTGCCATTGCTCTCAGGTAAGATGGGGACACAAAGCTGAGACACCCAACCACACACCCAACACCCATCCTAACTCCAGACCAGGGAGATGCAGGGTGGAAGATACCCCTCTAGAGGGCAGACCCCATCTACTAGTTGAAGGAAGGAGTGGGTTTAGGGGGTGGGAGGAAGGAAGTTAATCGGACAGAGTTAGTGAGAGTTAGAGGAAGCAGGTGCAGCAAGATGGAGTTCTAGGGGTCACTAGAACTGGGGCCTAACTGAAACCCCACTTCAGTGAACTATGACTCTACAGCCAACTTCCAGGTCGTGGTAGAGGAACTAGCTGCATAAGGGGACTGGCCCCAATCTGGTGTGGAACTTTACGACCAAGCCAGGAAACCGGAGGCCACTGGACTACAGGTGCAGTGGCCACATACCATGGACTCTCCCAGGCAGAGTGGCTATAACGTGTCAAGGAGACGTGCCGGCTGTCGCTCAGCACGGACCGCAGTCACCTGCCTTGGAACATGTAGAACAAAGGCACAGGAGAAGGGAGAGAGTAGAACAGCACAGGGAGAAAAGAGCAGCACAGAAAGGCCTATGAAGGGTGTCTCGGTGGAGTGGACTTGGACTATCTGAGGGCTGGCCAAGCTGCAATTTGGGAGAGAAAAGTACTCTGCTTTGATTTGCACTGAACTGAGCTACTATAAAGATATCGGTAAGAACTGCAACATCTGTGTCTGTGAACTCCTTCTGCATCTCCCTGCACCAACAACTACAAACATCATCCACATTAACTTTCATACCAATCCCTGGGGACCCGCTCCGTCCGTGGGGAGTGATACACCTAGCTGCAACAACACCTATTCCCCGGGGTCACTACAAGCAGCACTTGTCATTCTAATCAAAAACCACGAATGGCATCACAAAAGACTTAATTTCCCTTGCAAAGAACTCCTTCTCATGCTCGGTCAGCACCATTGATTGTCGAGTAACCCCAAAACACAGAGTGTGAATGTAGGCTGGCAAAGAAAGAGCATGTCAACTTGTGTGGTGTTTTTCCTGATCCGCTTTTTCCATTGCCTCCATTGTCTATGGCTGGGGTCACAGTTGCCATGCGTTTATTTAAGTGATTTACCAAAACTCATGCTTTTTTTCATGTCAGCATGAGTTTTGTAAGGTCTCTGATGGCTCCCTGCGTTTTTGGGTGCTTTTTTGAATCTGCACCTAAAAATAGTGCTTGTAGTATTTTTTTGAGCGTTTTGAAAAACGCATGCGTTTTTGTAGAAAACGCATGCGTTTTTATAACATTGGTTCCTATGGAAAACGCATGCAAAAACGCATGTAAAGTTAGTAACTTTTAGTGCCATTCAAAAACGCATGCGTTTCCCATAGGAGCCCATGTTAACAAAAACGCATGCGTTTCCGGAAAAACGCATGCGTTTTTTTTAACATGGGCTCCTATGGGAAACGCATGCGTTTTTGAATGGCACTAAAAGGTACTAACTGTACATGCGTTTTTGCATGCGTTTCCCATAGGAACCCATGTTATAAAAACGCATGCGTTTTCTACAAAAACGCATGCGTTTTTTCTACAAAAACGCATGCGTTTTTGGATATGCTCCAAAAACGCATGGGACAGTCACACATGCTTTTTGGCTATTAGGGCATGCGTTTTTTAACATGGGGGCCTATGGGTGCGTTTTTTACATGCGTTTTTGAAAACGCAGGTCTCCAAAAATGCAAGTGAAAAATGGTACTGTGACCCCAGCCTAAGAGCTGAAAAAATTGCAAGCTTCAAAAACGCAGCAAAAAAGGAACAAAAAAGCACTGTGTGAATGGGTAATGTGTGTTTTGAAAACACGGATTGGTTTTGCAGCAGAAAAGCTGATCCTCAAAAAACACTTCAAAACCGGTGTGTGTGAATGCAGCCAAACTGAACTGACTTCATGCAAAAAGCTAAGAAATAATTGTGAACAATTTGTTAAAGGGAGTTGTGTAACCTGTGGCCGATGTGCTATTAATCACCCCAATTTGCATTCTGGATTGGAGGTTTCTGACTTAGGCTGGGGTCACAGTACCATTTTTCACATGCTTTTTTGGAGACCTGCGTTTTCAAAAACGCATGTAAAAAACGCACCCATAGGCCCCCATGTTAAAAAATGCATGCCCTAATAGCCAAAAAGCATGTGTGATTGTCCCATGCGTTTTTGGAGCATATCCAAAAACGCATGCGTTTTTGTAAAAAACGCATGCGTTTTTGTAGAAAACGCATGCGTTTTTATAACATGGGTTCCTATGGAAAACGCATGCAAAAACGCATGTACAGTTAGCACCTTTTAGTGCCATTCAAAAACGCATGCGTTTCCCATAGGAGCCCATGTTAAAAAAAACGCATGCGTTTTTCCGGAAACGCATGCGTTTTTTTAACATGGGCTCCTATGGGAAACGCATGCGTTTTTGAATGGCACTAAAAGGTGCTAACTGTACATGCGTTTTTGCATGCGTTTTCCATAGGAACCCATGTTATAAAAACGCATGCGTTTTCTACAAAAACGCATGCGTTTTTCAAAACGCTCAAAAAAATACTACAAGCACTATTTTTATGTGCAGATTCAAAAACGCAGCCAAAAACGCAGGGAGCCATCAGAGACCTTAAAAAACTCATGCTGACATGAAAAACGCATGTAAAAAAGCATGCGTTTTTAAAAGGCACTAAAAAAATGCATGTCAACTGTGACCCCAGCCTTACATGAATAATATGTGATAGGACAATGACCGGGTCCAGAACTGCTACAATAAGGCTGTGGTCACAGTTGCCATGCGTTTTTTTAAGTGATTTAACAAAACTCATGCTTTTTTTCATGTCAGCATGAGTTTTGTAAGGTGTGTGATGGCTCCCTGCGTTTTTGGGTGCGTTTTTGAATCTGCACCTAAAAATAGTGCTTGTAGTATTTTTTGGAGCGTTTTTAAAAACGCATGCGTTTTTGTAGAAAACGCATGCGTTTTTATAACATGAGTTCCTATGGAAAACGCATGCAAAAACGCATGTACAGTTAGTACCTTTTAGTGCCATTCAAAAACGCATGCGTTTCCCATAGGAGCCCATGTTAAAAAAAACGCATGCGTTTCCAGAAAAACGCATGCGTTTTTTTTAACATGGCTCCTATGGGAAACGCATGCGTTTTTGAATGGCACTAAAAGGTACTAACTGTACATGCGTTTTTGCATGCGTTTTCCATAGGAACCCATGTTATAAAAACGCATGCGTTTTCTACAAAAAACGCATGCGTTTTCTACAAAACGCATGCGTTTTTGGATATGCTCCAAAAACGCATGGGACAGTCACACATGCTTTTTGGCTATTAGGGCATGCGTTTTTTAACATGGGGGCCTATGGGTGCATTTTTTACATGCATTTTTGAAAACGCAGGTCTCCAAAAATGCATGTGAAAAATGGTACTGTGACCCCAGCCTAAGTCAGGATTCTGAAATAGAGTGACGAGCTCCAAAAATATGTCATACCATCATGGCTGGCAGGTGCCAATGTAATTATCATTGATAAAGCGCTGAGGAACTAGGAAATTCTAACTATGGATTCTAATGAATATTATAAAATGACATTTGTATGATAATGTAATTATTTACAATTGGGAATCTATCCACATGGTATATGGTTTTGTTCACAATCCAGTCATTACATTACAATACATTTGTATCAGTTATCATTCTGTGTATATCGTTCATGCTTCTGAATAAATTAAACACCCAAACACTTTACTCAATTAACAATATTTAAGCTGGTCTAGATTAATATTTCTAGGAAGAGGAAAAGACTGTAGATTTCATATCCATATATGTATGTGCTGAATCTTTCTATCCATATATTTATGCTGTACTAACATGTATACATTTCTATATATGTATACCTAGTTGTCAGTGGCGTAACTTGAAGCTCAAGGGCCCCGATGAGAAAGCTCCAACGGGGCCCCTGATTATTACAAATCTTTAACAGCAATAGTCTTTTTCTAAAGACCCAAGGGACTTTTGGGGCCCCCTAGGCACTGGGGCCCGGGTGCGATCGCAACCCATGCACCTGTTGTAGTTACGCCCCTGCTAGTTGTATATTATATATATATATATATATATATATATATATATATATATACCGTATATACTCGTGTATAAGCCGACCCGTGTATAAGCCGACCCCCCTACTTTTGCCCCCAAAACCTGGGAAAACCTATTGACTCGTGTATAAGCCGAGGGTGGACCCCAGCACAGGTATACAGCCCCCAGCAGTGTGGTATACAGGCCTCCCCAGTGGTAGTATACAGCAGCCTCCCCAGTGGTATGCAGGCCCCAGCAGTATATACAGCAGCCCCAGGGGTATACACAGCAGCCCCAGGGGTGTACACAGCAGCCCCAGGGGTAGTACACAGCAGCCTCAGGGGTAGTACACAGCAGCCCCAGGGGTAATACACAGCAGCCCCAGGGGTAGTACACAGCAGCCCCAGGGGTAGTACACAGCAGCCCCAGGGGTATATACAGCAGCCCCAGGGGTAATACACAGCAGCGCCAGGGGTAATACACAGCAGCCCCAGGGGTAATACACAGCAGCCCCAGGGGTAGTACACAGCAGCCCCAGGGGTAGTACACAGCAGCCCCAGGGGTAGTACACAGCAGCCCCAGGGGTAGTACACAGCAGCCCCAGGGGTATACACATCAGCCCCAGGGGTATACACATCAGCCCCAGGGGTGTACACAGCAGCCCCAGGGGTATACACAGCAGCCCCAGGGGTATACACAGCAGCCCCAGGGGTAGTACACAGCAGCCCCAGGGGTAGTACACAGCAGCCCCAGGGGTAGTACACAGCAGCCCCAGGGGTATATACAGCAGCCCCAGGGGTAATACACAGCAGCCCCAGGGGTAGTACACATCAGCCCCAGGGGTAGTACACAGCAGCCCCAGGGGTAGTACACAGCAGCCCCAGGGGTAGTACACAGCAGCCCCAGGGGTAGTACACAGCAGCCCCAGGGGTATACACATCAGCCCCAGGGGTATACACAGCAGCCCCAGGGGTAGTACACAGCAGCCCCAGGGGTAGTACACAGCAGCCCCATGGGTAGTACACAGCAGCCCCAGGGGTAGTACACAGCAGCCCCAGGGGTATATACAGCAGCCCCAGGGGTAATACACAGCAGCCCCAGGGGTAGTACACAGCAGCCCCAGGGGTAATACACAGCAGCCCCAGGGGTAGTACACAGCAGCCCCAGGGGTAGTACACAGCAGCCCCAGGGGTAGTACACAGCAGCCCCAGGGGTAGTACACAGCAGCCCCAGGGGTAGTACACAGCAGCCCCAGGGGTATATACAGCAGCCCCAGGGGTATATACAGCAGCCCCAGGGGTAATACACAGCAGCCCCAGGGGTAATACACAGCAGCCCCAGGGGTAGTACACAGCAGCCCCAGGGGTAATACACAGCAGCCCCAGGGGTAATACACAGCAGCCCCAGGGGTAATACACAGCAGCCCCAGGGGTAGTACACAGCAGCCCCAGTGGTAGTATACAGATTCCCCAGCAGCCCCAGTGGTAGTATACAGGAGCCCCAGCAGCCCCAGTGGTAGTATACAGCAGCCCCAGTGGTAGTATACAGGAGCCCCAGCAGCCCCAGTGGTAGTATACAGGAGCCCAGCAGCCCCAGTGGTAGTATACAGGAGCCCCAGCAGTAGTATACAGCAGCCCCAGTGGTAGTATACAGGAGCCCCAGCAGCCCCAGTGGTAGTATACAGCAGCCCCAGTGGTATACAGCAGGCCCCCAGGGGTACATATAGCAGCCCCCAGGGGTACCCAGCAGCCCCCTGGGGGTACCCAGCAGCCTCCTGGGGGTACCAACAGCCCCCTGGGGGTACCAACAGCCCCCAGGGGGTACCAACAGCCCCCAGGGGGTACCCAGCAGCCCCCTGGGGGTACCAACAGCCCCATGGGGGTACCAACAGCCCCCAGGGGGTACCAACAGCCCCCAGGGGGTACCAACAGCCCCCTGGGGGTACCAACAGCCCCCAGGGGGTACCCAGCAGCCCCCAGGGGGTACCCAGCAGCCCCCTGGGGGTAGCAACAGCCCCCAAAAGCTGGCACTGTCCCCCCTTGTAAGGGCCCCCCCGCTGCTTATACATTACCATCCCGGTGTTCTGATCGGCGCCGCTCCTCGGTGCTGCGTCTTCATCCTCCCGTCCGCGCTCGCTGCATCCAGGATGTCCGGCGGTCGCGCGATGACGTCATATCGCTGCGACAGCCAGAGAACCCGGATGGATGCAGCGAGCGCGGACGGGAGGATGAAGACGCAGCACCGAGGAGCGGCGCCGATCAGAACACCGGGATGGTAATGTATAAGCAGCGGGGGGGGCCCTTACAAGGGGGGACAGTGCCAGCTTTTGGGGGGCATATATGAACTGCTTCCCTGCCGCTGATTGACAGGGGGAAGCAGTGCATATATAATGAGCGGCCCCACGTGACGGGGCCGCTCATACAGCAGCCCCCCCCCGCCTCCTCCAGCCTCCACAGCCCCCCCCCGTATATGACTCGTGTATAAGCCGAGGGGGGGACTTTTCAGCCCAAATTTTGGGCTGAAAAACTAGGCTTATACACGAGTATATACGGTACTTCACATTTTTATTGACCCATATCGACCACCATGTTTCGGCTCAAGCAGAACTTTCTTCCAGCAGAAGTTTCTGCTTGAACCGAAACGTTGCGGTCGATATGGGTCAATAAAAACGTGAAGTATATGAATTGTGATGAGTGAGGTCTATCTTTTGAAAAATATTATTAGAGGCAGCTGAACATTTCTAAGGACTTTGCAGCAGATTGAATATTATATAGCAGCTTTGTGCTGCTGTTGCCCTTTTCTTGTATATACATATTTATGTGTCAGATTTCAGTCGCGACTATCAATCACAAAGTGGGCAGCATCCATAATTTGAAGAGGAGTATGACTGAACCAAAGAAATGCACCATCCCTACTGCCGAAAGAGGTCTGAAATGTATTCATCGGACCAGGGAACCTTTGTTTGACACATCCATGCTGGTGATGCACATTGCCTCACTAACAATTTTTGGCATTTCTGCGGTAAAAGACTCCTTTCAAATATCATTTTTAGCAATGTTGTCCTGCGTCTCCCAAAACTTCCCTCATATCTGGTCTTCTGCAGCACATCCCAAAATGGAGTCATTATAATGCTCCTGACTAAAGAATAACCGCCCTAAGTAAGCCATATACTGCCCCGAATAAATAATTGCCCCTCACTGTACTCCCTGCATAAAAAATGACCCCACACTGTCTCACACTGTCTCACGTATGGTATAGGGCCTCCACATTATTCTCTCCTATAAATTATACCCTCTGCACTGTCTGCCCTATTTTCCACACCATTTTCATCTCCCTCCCTCTGTTTGGGTTCCTATAAACTAATTTTCTATCCCATTATAGAACACATAGCTTCTGGGTCTGATTGTTTGTATTTTCTTTCACCCCTCTGGACTTAACCTCTTTGGGGCATACAAAATTCCTTAAATACAACTGTCTCTCATGGTTTCCATGGTCCACCTTTATTGTTCGGTGCAACGAGCTGTGTTTCTTTCTCCGGACTTGATCCCACTGCCGGAGTTTCGTTTCCTTCTGTCTGTGGATGAATTCCATTGTTGGACATTTTTTTTATGTAACTCGTTATCATTAATAAACAGCACGCGAGGTCACGGACAATTGTAGACCCTCTGTGTCTTGGGTAGCTCCTCTCAACGCATTATCACACTGGGCACCGTAAGATACATTACTTTGCTCTCATTTCCAACAAAACTGCCTGCGATGCTAAGGATTTGTACAACTACAACGTTATAGACAGATACTATTCAAATAGAGTTCAAATCCACATATATCTTCATTGTCTAATTTTATTTATTTATTCATTCATTCATTCATTCAATTTTTATGCACCATTTTTAATACTTTTTTGACATTGAATATGATTTTAGCGCTTTAATATGTGATTATTCTTGTAAGAAAATTGTAGTTTGTTTCATGTATATGTAATTGGTTTCATATGTATCATTTTATTTGTATATGTGTTTCCAACACTCCTCGTAGTCTTTGGGATTGCTCCACAACTACAGAAATCCAGCAGATGGTGATCTACATGCCAATGATCCATATTGCTATTCCTCTATGGGACAATATTGACTATTCTGTTTATTCTCGTTCTGACATACCATTGTTTGCAAACAATGCTGACATTGTTCATTTAATCACTTCCGGATGCTATATAATGGTGGTTTTTGTATGTAAACTTTCCCTCAGGAAGTGTGATGATCCACACGAAACGTGTAGGAAACTGAATAAAGGCTTTCTGCATTGTCTCCCGACTGGGCGTATCTCTTCACTGGGCAGCGCGACTGGAATCCATCCATCTCTTGCTCCGCATGGTATTTCTAGTGAAATTAACATTACACCACTCCCTCATAAATTAAAAAAACACACTGTCCTCCCTATTATGAATTATACCCACCACACCCTTGTCACTTATGAACTATGATCTTCACTGCCCCCATTCCATACAGTCCCTCTTGATTATTCCCTCATACTGTCCCAACTTTGTAGTGACCCTCCATATTACACCCATTCTAAATACTGAGCCCCAGACTCCTTACTGAGCGCTTCCCATACGACCACTTCTCCAAAGCAAGTCCCTCATGCTACCCCTTCTCCATATCATGCCCCTCTTATGCTACACCTTCATCGTACCCCTCCTCATGTTACTTCTCTTCTATACCGAGCCCCCCCATATTACCCCATCTCCATACCAAACCCCACCGCCTCCATGCTACCCATCTCCACACAGTGGCCCTCCCATGTTACTTCTTTTCCACACCATGCCACTTTCGCCTACACCTTCTCCATATTGTGCTCCCCATTCTCCATACTGCGCACCCTCCCTCATTTTCCAGTCTATCCCTAAGTTCCCATGCTCATCTTCCCACATGTTCACCTGCTTATCCTCCCCATCATGTTACAACTTGCTTATCCCTCCCCTTCATGTTACAACTTGCTTATCCCTCCCTCATGTTACAATTGCTTTCCTCCCCTCATGTCTGCTGCTCACCCACCCATCATGTTTGACGCTGCTCACCCACCCACAATGTTCCATGGTGATCACCCTCACATCATGCTTCACACTGCCTAATCTCCTATCATGTGCCACGGTGCTCACCCTCCCATCATGTTCCGCACTGCTTACCCACCCACCCATCATGTTCCACACTGCTCACCCACTCATCATGTTTAATGCTGCTCACCCTCCCATTATGTTCCATGCTGCATACTCGCTCATCATGTTCCACGCTGCTAATCTACCCCATCATGTTCCATGCTGCTCATCTCCCCATCATGTTCCACGCTGCTCATCCTTCCTCATGTTCCATGCTGCTCAATCCCCATCACATTTCACACTGCTTATCCCTCCCCATCATGTTCCACTCTGCTCATCCCTCTCCATCATGTTCCACGCTGTTCATCCTTCCCCATCATGTTCCACATTGCATACCCCGCTATCATGTTCCTCCCTGCTTACTCACCCATCATGTTCCACGCTGCTTACCCTCCCATCATATTTCATGCTGCTCACCCTTCCATTATATTTCATGCTGCACACTCTCCCATCATATTCTACCCTGCTCATCTCCCCCATCATGTTCCATCCTGCTCATCTCCCATGTCATGTTCCATGCTGCTCATAATCCCCCATCATGTTCTACACTGCACACCCTTCCATCATGTACTATGCTGTACATCCATCCATCATGTTGAACACTGCTCTCCCTCCCATGATGTCCCATGCTGTTCACCCTCTCATCATGTTCATGAATTTTCTCCTTATCCATGTAGCTTGTCCCCTCCTTCCATGCAGTTTCTCCCCATCTACGTGCCCTCTGGTGCCTAATGGTCAATTAAGAAAAAATGATGTTGGGCACCACTGCTCGTGGTCATTGTATCTGCTCCTGGAATTGATGCTCCAATAGAACAAGCACTGCTGATGACTTTCTGCTGTGTTTTCCTTCTCCTGGCTCCCCGGGTGCACACTTCCAGTTTAAAGTCCCATGCAATATATGGATTGAAGAGAAGCAGTGCTCACCGGACAGGGTACAACAAAGCTTTATTTGCCAAAGACTTCCAGGCTTTACATCAGGGGGGCTTTAGTGGAGAGGGTGGGGGGTCTTTAAAACTTTTTAAGGAACCCCCACCATCTTCACTAAAGCCCCCTGAAGAAAAGCCTGGAAATATCTAATGGGAAATACGGCCCTGCTTCTAATCTCTGTAGATGAGTAGTGGTTCGAGAAGTTGTATCGGTCTAGCCAAATTGAAAAGACAGAAAACATGAACGGTTCTATGAGAAAGAACGTCAGAGGCAAGTCACTATCTATAACTGTAATATAATCTTTATATATATATATACATGACTGGTATCTACCAATATACGGTCACTGTATGGCGGTAACATCAGTGTTGGCCTTTATGTATAGATTTATTTCCAGTAACAGGGCGGTTCATCTGCCGAAGTTCCCCTGAACCCATGATTAGGCTGCACCATTGTAATTGTTGCCATGGTTACCTGCTTAGAGGCCACTCAGATATTTCATCCTTTTTCTGAGCTGAACCTTTAAATCCATTTCACACACTAGGATCTCGTTAACGATATCGTTGAAACGTCACGGATTTGTGAACGTTCTAACGATATCGTTTGTGCGTCCTTGCATGTAAACGAACGATATAGGAAGAAAAAATTGTTGAATCGTTCATCCAAGATTTGAGATCTTAACCTCAAATCTATCGATCGTCGTCCAATTAACGCTGCTTGAAGAAGCTACATCGTTGAGTGTGACTCCTTTATGAACAATGTCGTTCAAAAATCTCCTATTCTTGCCACTTTAAAAGATCGTTCAGTCCTTGTTCTCCTATTTAACTGGTGCGTTGCCAAATGGGATATCGTTATCGATATCCTTGTGTGTGACAAAACACTAACGATGTTGTAACAATCACTGTCACGTGATCGTTCTAAGGATATCATTAACGATATCCTAGCGTGTGAAGCGGCCTTTAGCTATGCCTCTAAAGGTACCGTCACACGCAGCAATATTGCTAGGCAATTTCACAGGCAATTTGCTGGTTGCAGTGAAATCATGGACACATTGTTCTACTTTGTTGCTGTGTACAAATGGAACAATGTCTCCATGATTTCACTGCAACCAGTAAGTTGCCAGTGAAATTGTCTAGCAATACTGCTGCGTGTGACTGTACCTTAAGTGTGAGGCATGAAAGGGTTGAAAAATACCAGTAAGTAATTTTAAAGTAACTGGAGGAAAGGTGTTGCACTACTTGTTGCTTATTAGTTTAAATAAATGTAATAAAAAGATAGGCTGGGTCTGCTAGACACTAACTAGGACACTAACCTTTTTATGGTCAACTTGTAGTTGTGAAGAGGTGGACTGGTTGTTCTTCTTGAAGACACCAATCGCGGTATCATGGTATTGTGTTGTAATAGGTATTATGCATCTACTTATATAATCAGGAGTTTGGAATTCGGGCACTGTAGCCGAATCCCAGACTCCTTTGCGCCACTGCGAGCGATGACGTGCAGCGTCATCACAAGCCGCAGCCACACTAACTCACACTGCCGCCATTCTGCTACCGCGAGCGATGACGCGATTGCGATATCGCGAGCGGCCTCGCCGAGGTCGACGCTGTCGGGATGCCGGCGGTGCCTTCCGCCCAGCCCCGACCTCACCACCCGCCATAACCGCCCACATGCCGGGGCCCGGAACAAGTGACAACAGCGCCCTCTCTCCTCTCCGGTTTGTCCTCCTCCTCTACTTGCCGCCCGCCAGCCAGTCATCGGCTCTCCCATCCGCCGCTGCTGAAGCTTTAAGCCGCCCTGTGCTGCCGGTGCTCGGGGCTCGGTCCGACTGGGAGATGCTGCTGCTGCAGACCAAAACTGCTCCAGGTAACGGATACACGGGGGAGCGGAGCGGCTGCCCCGGCACGGGACACTGGACACTCGGGTGTCTGCACGCCAGGTCTACACTCAGGCACAGCGGGCACTGTACTCAGAGAGCTCCCGCCGCCGGCTCAGCCCTACATGCGAAGTGACTGACACTCCACACAGGGCTGTCTGTTCTACGTCTATTATCACAATCCCGCAATTACTGATCTCTCCTGTCGCCACTGTGTATTGTGTGTGTGTGTGTGTGTATGTTGTGCCGGCACTGTGTGTGTCTGTGTGTGTTGTTCCGGCACTGTGTGTGTCTGTGTGTGTTGTGCCGGCACTGTGTGTGTCTGTTTTGTTGTATGTTGTGCCGGCACTGTGTGTGTCTGTGTGTGTTGTGCCGGCACTGTGTGTGTCTGTGTGTGTTGTTCCGCTACTGTGTGTGTGTTGTGCCGCCACTGTGTGTGTCTGTGTGTGTTGTGACGGCACTGTGTGTGTCTGTGTGTGTTGTGCCGGCACTGTGTGTGTCTGCGTGTGTGTTGTGCCGGCACTGTGTGTCTGTGTGTGTGGTGCCGGCATTGTGTGTTTGTGTGTGTTGTGCCGGCACTGTGTGTGTCTGTGTGTGTTGTGCCGGCACTGTGTGTGTCTGTGTGTGTTGTGCCGGCACTGTGTGTGTCTGTGTGTGTTGTGCCACCACTTTGTTTGTCTGTGTGTGTTGTGCCGCCACTGTGTGTGTGTGTTATGCCACCACTGTGTGTGTGTGTTGGGCCAGCACTGTGTGTGTGTGTTATGCCACCACTGTGTGTGTGTGTGTTGGGCCAGCACTGTGTGTGTGTGTTCTGCCGCCACTGTGTGTGTGTGTTGTGTCGCCACTGTGTGTGTATTGTGCCGCCACTGTGTGTGTGTGTTGTGCTGCCACTGTGTGTCTGTGTGTGTGTTGGGCCAGCACTGTGTGTGTGTGTGTTCTGCCGCCACTGTGTCTCTGTGTTGTGCCGCCACTGTGTGTGTGTGTGTTGTGCCGGCACTGTGTGTGTGTGTTGTGCCGGCACTGTGTGTGTGTTGTGCTGGCACTGTGTGTGTGTTGTGCCGGCACTGTGTGTCTGTGTTGTGCCGGCACTGTGTGTGTGTGTGTGTTGTGGTACCACTGTGTGTGCGTGTTGCACCACCACTGTGTGTGTGTGTGTTGCGCCACCACTGTGTGTGTGTGTTGCGCCACCACTGTATGTGTGTGTGTGTGTTGCGCCAGCACTGTCTGTGTGTGTGTGTTGCGCCAGCACTGTGTGTGTGTTCTGCTCTGCTGCCACTGTTGTCTGGCTGTGTGTGTGTGTATGCTCGCCCGGCACTGTTGTGTCTCTGTGTGTGTGTGTTGTTCTCTGCCGCCACTGTGTGTGTTGTGCTTTCTGCCACTGTTGTGTGTCTGTGTCTGTGTTGTCCTCTGCCGCCACTGTGTGTGTTGTGCTCTGCTGCCACTGTTGTATGTCTGTGTGTGTGTTATGCTCTGCCCCCACTGTTGTGTCTCTGTGTGTGTGTTGTGCTCTGCCCACACTGTTGTGTGTGTGTGTTGTGCTCTTCCCCCACTGTTGTGTGTGTGTTGTGCTCTGCTGCCACTGTTGTGTGTGTGTTGTGCTCTGCCGCCACTGTTGTGTGTGTGTGTTGTGCTCTGCCACCACTGTTGTGTGTGTGTGTTTGTGTTGTGCTCTGCCGCCACTGTTGTGTGTGTGTTGTGCTCTGCCACCACTGTTGTGTGTGTGTGTGTGTGCTGTGCTCTGCCGCCACTGTTGTGTGTGTCTGCGCTCTGCCGCCACTGTTGTGTGTGTGTGTCTCTCTGTGTGTCTGCGCCTGCTCTGCTCTCCCGCCACTGTGTGTGTGCTGTGCTCTGCCGCCACTGTGTGTGTGTATGCTCTGCTCTGCCCCACTGTGTGTGTGTGTGCTGTGCTCTGCCGCCACTGTGTGTGTCTGTGTGCTGTGCTCTGCCGCCACTCTGTCTGTGTGCTGTGCTCTGCCGCCACTGTGTCTGTGTGTGTGTTGTTGCCCCTGTGTGGCTGTGCCGCCGCCACTGTTTGTGTGTGTGTGCTCTGCCTGTGTTTTCTTGCTCTGCCACTGTGTGTGTGGTTTTGCTTGCCTGCCGCCACTGTTGTGTGTGTGTGCTCTGTCGCTGCCACTGTTCGTGTCCCTGGTGTGTGTGCCGCCACTTTGTGTCTGTGTGTCTGCTCTGCTGTCCCGCCACTCTCTGTGTGTGTGCTCTGCTCTGCCGCACTGTGTGTCTGCTCTCCTCTGCCGCCAATCTGTGTGTGTGTGTCTTTGTGCTCTGCCGCCACTGTGTGTCGGTGTGCTCTGCCGCCACTGTGTCTGTGTGCTCTGCTCTGCCGCACTGTGTCTGTGTGCTCTGCCGCCACTGTGTCTGTGTGCTCTGCCGCCACTGTGTGTGTGTGCTTTGCTCTGCCCACACTGTGTGTGTCTGTGTGTGCATGTGTGTGTGTCTGGGTGCGCCTTGCTCGCGCGCCACTGTGTGTGTGCTCTGCCGCACTGTGTGTGTGAGCGCTCTGCTCTGCCCCCACTGTGTGTGTGTGTGCGTTTTCGTGCGCACTGCTCTGCCGGCACTGTGTCTGTGTCTGCTCTGCCGCCACTGTCTTGTGTCTGTGTGTGCGTCAGCGTGTGCTCTGCTCTGCCGACACTGTGTGTATGTCTGTGTGTGCTCCTAGCTCTCCTAGCTTTTGGACATTTCTGCTATTCGGGACTCTACAGAAGCTGAGTGACAGCTGTCATCTGCCAGACACTTTAGGACTCACACCTTTCATCTACTTACATAATCGGGAGTTTCGCATTCTGCCTCTGCTCTGCTGACCCCTCCAGCCTCTGCTCTCCTCACCCCTCCAGCCTCTGCTCTCCTCACCTCTCCAGCCTCTGCTCTCCTCACCCCTCCACCCTCTGCTCCTCACCCTCCAGCCTCCTCTCCTCACCCCTTCAGCCTCCCGCCTCATCATACTCTGCTACCCACAGAGCCGCCTCTATACTCTGCTACCCACAGAGCCGCCTCTATACTCTGCTACCCACAGAGCCACCTCTATACTCTGCTACCCACAGAGCCGCCTCTATACTCTGCTACCCACAGAGCCCCTCTATACTCTGCTACCCACAGAACCGCCTCTATACTCTGCTACCCACAGAGCCCCCTCTATACTCTGCTACCCACAGAGCCGCCTCTATACTCTGCTACCCACAGAGCCCCTCTATACTCTGCTACCCACAGAGCCCCCTCTATACTCTGCTACCCACAGAGCCCCCTCTATACTATGCTACCCACAGAGCCCCTGTATACTCTGCTACCCACAGAGCCGCCTGTATACTCTTCTACACACACAGCCGCCTGTATACTCTGCTACCCACACAGCCGCCTGTATACTCTGCTACCCACACAGCCGCCTGTATACTCTGCTACCCACACAGCCGCCTGTATACTCTGCTACCCACACAGCCGACCTGTATACTCTGCTACCCACACAGCCGCCTGTATACTCTGCTACCTACACAGCCGCCTGTATACTCTGCTACCCACAGAGCCGCCTGTATACTCTGCTACCCACAGAGCCGCCTGTATACTCTGCTACCCACAGACCCCCTCTATACTCTGCTACCCACTGATCCGCCTGTATACACACAATTCCTTTCACCGCGCTCCCGATGCAATTGCATCGGGCCTTTTTACTAGTAGTAATATAAAGCACAGTTATATTATATGTACAGTATACTGCATAGTGATGTTTGCAAATGTAAGTTATATTAATGTAACGTATACTGTAAGGTATTAGTTAAGATGAATAGAACTGTTATGTATGTTTTGACTGTAGGGCAAGTAACATTTAAGCATTTTGAATAGTCTACAAAGTAAGAAGTTAGTCTCCAAGATTGTTTACCTGCATTACTTTAGATAGGGCCCTGCTAGTGACTAGTATGGAACTACAAGTGTGACAGCCTTCAGGTTGGCACGTAGTGGGTGACTCATGGTAACTGCAATGTTGTGGCTAGAGTGAGATACTGTAATTCTCGGGTGTTGGTTTAACCCCTTCACGACCAATGCTGTAGAGGTACATCCTTGGTCTCCCTCCCTTTGATGCGAGCTCACATGCTGAGCTTGCATCATCCCCCATATATTCGAGCTGATTCATCTGCCAGCATGTGCAGCTAAAAGGTACAGGCAGATCAGCAATGTGCCCGCTGCTGTTAACCCCTTATATCTAAAGCAATATAGGATTACAACATCCGGTGATGAGTGAGTGCTCCCAGATCCAGTAAGCCATGATCTTCTTTTTGTCAGTTCACTTCACATCAATAAATAAGACCTTATAAAACATACACTGGCACAGCATGTATCATACCTGAGGAAGGCTTTTTATGTGTATTAGAGAGCCAAAAACATGTTGTATTGTATTGTACTTTTATTGATGTGAAATAAACTGACAAAAAGAAGATTGTGGCTTACTGATCTGGAAGTGCTCACTAATCACCGGATGTTGTAATCCAATATTGTTTCTGTCGGACTCCTGACTGGGAGTTCCGATCGATCCGGAGTGATGCAGCAGACCAGACCCATGGAGCCTGCAAGGGATGATATGAACAGCACAAGACCACACTAAGGTGATCCCCTCTGTAGCCCAAGAGCAAACTAAATCTACACTTAGATCTGCATTCTCTTCCCTGTTTCCTCCAATCTCCAGACCCCACAGCCCTGTGGTCAGTCTGAACAAAGCTTGCACACTTATATCTAAAGCGGCATGGTGGAAATTGCGCTATTCTCTGCCAGTATTGGTGGCCCCTTAATCAGGGCCTCAATATGTTGCCAAGACAGCGCGAGGTCAGCTGATGACCCTGGATGCTGTCATGGCTAACTTCCTGTTTGCAATGCCTGAGTGACCCTCACAGAAAGTGATCATTTCTGCTGTTCACAGCCATGGATCCTCACGACTCTGAACATCAGTAGTGATCAGACTGTGCAGTGTTGAGGTGCATTAAGAGAACATGTAAAATAAGTTAAAAGTTAAAAAGAAAAGCTTTTAAAAATATGAATAAAACCCAAAAGTTCAAACACCCGCCTTTTGCCCCATTGAAAATTAAACTATATACATATATATATAAAAATGCCATATATTAGAAGAAATAGGCGGCACTCACTGAGGATGATCTTGTTCCTTTATTCAATTTCCATATCTTACAGCCATGAACAATCCTATGGGGGAGTAAGTGAGGAGACGACGGACGACGGCCTGCCGTTTTGCGGTAACTACCCCTTCTACGGGTTCTGGTACCCATAATCCATAGGATTGTTCATGGCTGTAAGACATGGACATTGAATAAAGGAACAAGATCATCCTCAGTGAGTGCCGCCTATTTCTGCTAATATATGGAATTTTTGGACTCTGTATTGGGTGTGCACCACCTTACGAGGCCGCACTAACAAGTCACGTTGTACAGCTACCCTCTTTACACCCTATAGTGCCCAGGGATATCTCTTGCCGGATATACATAAAATGCACATATTTGGTATTGCCACATTCATAAATGTCTAATTATCAAAATATAAAATCAATTAATCAGATCTGTAAACTGCGTAAACTTTGTAAACTGTGAAAAAAAACTCCTAACGCCAAAGTTACTTTTTATTGGTTGCCGCAACATTACATTGAATGCAACAACAAGCAATCAAAACATCGCATCTACTCAAAAATGGTATAAAAAATGTCATCTCAAGCTGCAAAAAATAAGCCATCACACAGCCCCAGAACCCGAAAAATTAGAATGCTTTGGGTTGTGGAAAAGTTGCCAAAAGACCAATTCTTTTTTTTTTTTTTTTTTAATCTCTGAATTTATTTCACCATTTAAATTAAAGTAAAAGCATACATGTTTGGTATCTACAATGTATCTACTATGTGGTAAAACGCTATATGGTAAAATGAATGCTGTTATTCAAAAGTACAACTCATGCTGCAAAAAAAAGCCATCATATGGCTATATTAATGGAAAAATAAAATTATAGCCCTTGGAAACAGGGTAGGAAAAAACAAAAAATAGAAAATCGCCCATGGATGAAGGGGTTAATTTAACAACTAAAGAGCTTGATGTCAGTCCTTGAGCATGCGGATCTGAGATTGAAGGAGCCGGAGTACAAACATATTTGCAGGCCTTTAACCATCAATGAATTGGGTTATCATCACTGGCGTGGACAGTTGTCAGCTTTCCCAGGTGGAACCTCCTCAAGTGACCTATAGCAAAAGGCTCTTCACTAATAAATCTCTTATCCTATTTTCTATGGGGAGAAGAACCTTCACTTGAAAGCATCTGGGAGCATGAGGCTCCATTCCTGCTCTAGTGGTCAGACCCCTGGGCCCTCCCATCTACGGGGGAAAGAGACTTGGACTCGCTGTCATGGGCTGGGATGTGCTGAAAGTCACAGAACCAGAAATATTGGGAACAATGCAGTGGGAATTATTATTATTATTTATTTATATAGTGCCATTAGGTTCCATGGCGCTTTACATGAAGATAAGGGAGACAAGAACAAGTACACTAAATCTAGGCGATCAGGACGTACAGGTACAGGAGGGGCAGGGACCCTGTCCACGAGGGCTCACAGTTTACGAGGGGCAGGTTGTGATACAGTAGGAGGGAGGAACGTCAGATATGGAGCAGTCGGCTGGGTCTCATGGCAGGTTGTAGGCTTGACGGAATAGGTGAGTCTTCAGGTGACACTTGAAGCTTCTCAGGGTAGGAGTTTGTCTGACGTGTTCAGGCAGGGAGTTCCAGAGTAAGGCAGATGCCCGGGAGAAGTCCTAGACTCAGTTGTGCAAAGAGGTGATGAGTGGGGAGCAGAGGAGGAGTTCTTGGAGGAGTGGAGGTTGCGTGAGGTTAGGTATCGGGAGACCAGGTTTATGGTGGGGCCAGGTTGTGTATGGCTTTGTACGCCATGGTTAGTGTTTTGAATTGCGATGCTGCGTGTCCACAAGGCGACCGACAATTGATTTGAGGAGAGGACCTCAAATCAAACAATGAATGATCAGCCGACTGATCGTTCATCGTTTGTAGTGACACACGCAACAATGTCGTTTCGACATCGTTCAAACGTCACAAAACGCGTGACTTTTGAACGATATCGGCAAAGATATCGTTATGTGTGACGGTACCTTAAGGCAACCACGATGTGTGGCCTGCTAAGAGGTATGACCTGCACCACACAAGTCCATGACCCCAGCCAGGAACATGGTTTTCATGTTGTGTGCCCGGGCTCTGCAGTCAATCCACCACCCACAACTAAAACCCTGTGTCACTTGTTAACGAAGTGTTGTCTTCAAAGCCAATTTTTTAGCAGAACGTAAACTGATTAAATAACTAAGTAAAGATATTCCTACATCATTATATCATTTAATTATTTACCATGTTATGAAATAATTTCCTGATTTCATTCATTCATTTTTCTGATAAAGTCTACATATCATAGACACATATTCACTCAATTGTTGGCCAAGATCCATTGCATTAGCTGCACTTTAGATTTGAAATGTCAACTTTAATTAAAACTGGAAGCTTATTAGTCAAACAAGCTGGGCTGTATAATATTAGCTGCAGATATAATATTGTGGGAAATGAACGTTAAAATTAGACCATACTATACACACAGCTTCCTATTGTAATCTATATGAAGAACTCATCATTGCTGGCCCTCAGGGTCACTTGTGGAGAAGAAAACCTCCCGTACACAGTTGGCGAAAAGTTTTAGTATCAAAGCACAGCTATAAAAGCATAAGACAATGTTGCTTAATGGTGAGCTGGCCGCGATTCTAGCCTGGGAAATCAAGACTTTTAATTTTGTGGAATTCAGATCATTCCAGGAATCGACAGGAAATGAATAACTGTGCTTAGAGCCTCGCTGGACCCTTTCCAATCAGCTTAATTTACCAGCAGAGCTATTAAATTCACGAGCAGCAATGTTAAGTTTAAAGAAATGCTCTGTCTTTCTCAGTATTATTTCTATTTGAGTACAATTACCAGAATTAGAAAATGTGTAATTCTAATTTTGACCCAAAACATTACACTTTGTCTCTGTGAAAAGCTATGTACCCAATAGTTGTGTGTTAATTCTAAACCTGTGGACGTAGACATGATCTAAATGACTTGTTCATTGGAGCAAATATTGGATGTATGGCTAGAAAGTCTTCCATGTTTTAGTTCCTCATGACCTCTAGTTCTTGGACCAGTTTTGACCCATCAGAAATGGCCAGAAATGCCCCCTTAGTTATTCTTTGACCGCAGTGATTGGTTGGAATTTTGACCCTTTACAACATTGGTATAGATTGGAATTAGACTGCAGGTGAATACTAATGAACTCTAAAGACAGGTAAAAGCACACACAATAGGACAGTTTAAAAGGAACACCACTAAGGGGGAGGTTGTACTCACCTGGTGGTCTTGTGTGAAGGCACAACACCTTTCTAAGGGTGGAGGCACACTGGCGCGAGAATAGCGGGAGTGCAAGGCGTGAAAAACTACTCGGACTAGTATTAATAAATCTTTCTGGTTATATTTTTGCGTTTTCAACACACTGTACTCGCCTTGAAAGTCAAATGCGAGTTAAATTACAGCATACTGCAATTGAACGCGATTTTCTTGTGCCCGTGGCCAAAGAAAGTATATGGGTGCGAGAAAATGTCGCACCCATACAGGACATTATGTGATTTAGTAGCATGGTTTGTCCCATGCTGCTGAAAGTTAGGCTAGACAGTAATGACAGATAGATATATAGATGTATACAGCAATCGGTAGTTCTAATAGCAACATCGGGTATCACCGCTGCTGTAACAACAGCGGTGATACCCGATTGGCTGCTCTGCTGGCAACCCAGCAAATTCTTTGTAAGTTATAATTTTTTGGATGAGTTTTGAATAATATCATTTATTTGAATGTATTGAAAAATGGGAAAAAAATACAAGTGGGGCAAAATAAAGGAAATTATAATCCAGAGAAATTCTGCCATATTTTTTTGTTTTGTTTTTACAAAGTTCCCTTTGTGGTGAAGTTGACCCATTAACTTTGTTCTGTGAGTCAGTGTTGATATAGTGATAAAAAACGTATATGGGTTGCACATCAAAAATTGTCTTCAGTCAACATATTCTGAGTACCATATGTGCTTTACTTTTTGGGTGATAAAGTGTTATCAGGACTTATTTTTTGCAAACCAATCTGTAGGTTTTATTGATCCCTTTTTGTGGTCCATCCAACTTTTTCATCTCTTTTTATTCCTTTTTCTACAAAGGTGACATGGCCAAAAAACAAGAAATTCTGTTATTTATTTTTATTTTTTTCACTTATGGCATTCGCCATATGGTAGAGTTGGTACAAATTGATTTGCATGTCCAAGTCTGTCAAGCACATCAGTGATCTGTGTCGGGTCAACGAGAGTGGGGAGACCACCCTTTTCCTGATGGCTTGGCTTTTGATTACTTGGCTTGATATAATTATAAGAACCCCCTCCTGCTATCTTCCTGCGCCCTTTGTTGTAACTGATGGACTGAGTCATGTGAATTGATTCACATCAACTCTATTATATGAAGAAAATCATTTTACTAATGCCAAATACGTTACAAACTTAGATTTGCCTATGTAAAAAAGAGAGGTGATGTAAACTTATATTTGCTGATTTTTTTTAATAGTTTTTTAAATATATATTTTTTAAAGTTATCTCCATTTTTTATTTTTTCCCTTAGGGCAATTGAACCTGGGATTGCATGATCACCTTTATAGCACACTCCAATACTTCAGTTTTACATTTTATTAGAGAATACTGTCTCTTTTCATGTCTGTAATGAGATATAGAAATGGTTGCGCCACGCTGCTTTATGTTTTATATCCACCCTCTGTTAGTCACCGTTACACTACCTTTTCCTGTGTTGCTGTCCGCACATGTCTGAACTGAGTTTTATAGAAATAGTTAAATGGGAAATACAAAGACCTTCGGTGTTCCTCCTGGTATCACAACAACCTTATTCTGTCAGGAGGGAGACAGTGACTCTCCATCACATTTGTCATGACTGATGATGGCATCTTAATGGATGAATTGTTGCAATTGTTACTTGCACCCACCTCAGCAGTTACTCACAGGGGCATTTTGTAGAGTGCACCTGCCATCCACATTGTATGGAGTGGGCTCAGCTCCTGTGGCAGCTCCATACAGCGAATGCAGGATGTAACTACATTAGGTGCAGAGGTTGCGATCGCACTTGGGCCCTGGATCCCTAGGGTCCCATTGGCCTACATAAAATAACCAATACTATTAAAGACTTGCAATTCGCTGCACATCAGCGGTAATACAGCTATGTTAGAGGTACCTTGGCTCATATGAACCCTTGTCTAGGTTTATATTTTCCTGTAGGCAGTATAGACACTAATTTATAGGTGACACTGGGAAAGGATAAAACTAAAGTAAGGTCCAGATGTAAACTATGGGGCAGATTTAGAAAAAATAATTGCCATTGTTACTAATAGTAGACAGCGAAGTACAGTTTTTATTTCCATTGTACCCTCGAAAAATAAAGTTATGGAGTAAAGACAGTTTATCTTGATCTCATCTTATGTTAAATACGTTATTAGGTTTTCAAGGAGCCATGGCAAACACTTGAAGGGACAAGGGAAACCAGGACGAAGGTGACATTTCCCTAATTTATAAAAAGTCCACAGCAAGATGCCTAAAACTGGTGGGAGATGTTGAGAAGATTAGCTAGGCATGGATCTGGCAAAAATGTCATACTACTCTCAGAGAGCAAGCGTTACCTTATGTTCCATTTATTAACCTTCACTTGGATGGTGTACTGTGTCTTTTTACAACAGACATATTTTAGAAATTGGTGCTATTTCTAAATTCTTTCTTTTTACTGTTATCTTTGAAAAGAGTCTGACCTGGCAAGATGTCAAGATGTACTTCTCCTAAAACTTCTGCTTTACTGCCACTCTTTCTCTGTGCTTTAATACTGAGTGCTCAGAACTGAATTATTTCACTAAGGAAGGTCTGAAGAGCAATGTGTAGGTTCTGGACTCCAGCTCTGATGATAAACTTACTTTTTCTTTTTGTAGAAAAAAAAGGATGTTTAGTCTCCCATAAAACACAATAACCCGTGTCATTGTACCATATCTTGATTTACTATTCTACAGTAGAATAAAACAGTTTTCATAGCAGAGCACTGCCAGAGCATCACATTGGCCTAATTATGTCCCATGAGGCACCCTGGTGCCATCTCCTCCAGGAAGCAAACTTATATAGCTATCCACATGACATGAATAAAGACCTTCATCATTCCAGGACACTTTCCTCTCCTTCTTTATTAATAAGTCCTGAAGCCCATATTCCCATCATACATGTTTTCAAGAGTAACCAAGAGTCAACATGGACAATATGAGGGCTATGAAGCTAATCATCATGCTTACCTTTTATTTACATCTTGCATTAGTATTTAAACACTTGTGATACAGGTTTTCTTCTATGAGATGATGGTAACTTTATTATATTTTGTTGCTGCTGAAATGAGTTTCAGTAATGGTATGAAAACATTTTTTTCTTCCACATACCAGAATTTGTGCTCTCCTCCAGTAAAACTTGAAGACAATTGACTCTCCATTCCTGACCAAATGCCTTCTTCATAAGTCAAATCTGTGATTTTTAAATCAGGCAGAAATCCTCCTTTGTTGTTTTTTTTTTTTAAAAAAAAGAACCGGCAACATTGCATTAGTGACCAATGTATTACTTTAGACTTCCGGTAATGTGCGTTGTCTTCCGGTTGCACACTTTTTCTGCCGTTTCTGGCAAAATCCGGAACTTTAAAATGCTAGTAGCAGCATTTTCTTTGTCCAACAAAAATAAAAACATATTGTGATGGATCCGTCATAATATGGTATACACTGCAATGGAAGTCAATGGGTGCCGAATCTATTGTTGCCGGTTCTCGCCACATCCGGTAGCAACGGATCCAGCATGCCTACTAGCATGCCCATGATGCTGAAGCCACTCGAACACTGTCTAGAAATAGCACATAACGGATCCAGAAAAAAACACACAATACCGAATGCGGACATGTGTAGTCAGTCAGGTTTTCTTCCCGATCTGGCGTTGACTGAAATGGATTTCTATGCATCCAGTATTTTTACAAAAAACGGAAATGGTAAAAACGCAGATGTGAAAGTAGCCTTAGCTGCCCCAGAGTCACCAAATATTTTATTTTATAGACACCCGATCCACATGGCACATAATGGAAAAGAAATCCCAAACTCAAGTCATCCAACAGCTCAATCCTCTAATTTAGCTAGAATTACAGTTGCCGGACCCAATACACAATACTTCAGGTATAATTCGTAGACGTATTTTGGAATTAAACTCCACCTCTCTCTCATTGGAAGCAATGCACATGTCTCATATTCCCCTTTTTATGTTACCTATTTCTTTTTTTACCGAAACACTGAATTTTTAATATGCTCTTTAGAAACCTTAGACTGGATCTGCTCTTATATTTGATTAACCTTTCACCCCAAGCCTGTTTTCACCTTCCTGACAGGCCAAATTTTACAATTCTGACCAGTGTCACCCTACGAGGTAATAACTCTGGAACATTTCAACATATCCTAGTGATTGTGACATTATTTTTTCGTGATACATTGTACTCCCAAGAGCTCTTCCTCTACTCCCCCCTCATCTCCTCTTCACAACCGCATACAGGATTTCTCTGTGCTTCACCCATACTCTGGAACCTCTGCCCCAACACATCAGACATTCTCCTACCCTGGGGAACCTTCAAAAGAAGCCTGAAGACCCACCTCTTCCGCCAAGCCTACCACCTGCAATAAGACCCGGTCCACACACCGCCTCACAAATGGAACTTCCCCCTCCTACTGTATCCCCACCCGCCCCTCGTAGACTGTGAGCCCTCGCGGACAGGATTTCTCCCCTCTTGTATCTGTATGACCGAATTGTCCACATTTATTGTTACTTGTATTGTTACTATGTTACTTGTCCTAGTCTGCCCCTTTTAGCATGTAAAGCGCCATGGAATATAATGGCACTATATAAATAAATAATAATAATAATTAAAAAAAAATAATAATAATAATGTTAGGGGTATATTTTAGTCACTGTGATGTGCATTTATTTATAGAAATAAGATAAATTTGACAGAAAATTTGAAAATTTGAATTTTTTTCTGCTCTTAAACCAGGTAGTTATCCCACACAAAATAGTGAATAAATAACATGAACCATGTGTCTACCTTACATCAGAACAATTTTTAAACAAAGATTGGTTTTCAGAGGAAGTTAGAAGGGTTTAATGTTATCAGTAATTACTACTTTTTCCGACAAAATTTATAAAACCAATTTTTTAGGGACCACACCACATTGGAAGGGACTTTGAGGGGCCTAAGTGACAGAAATACCCAAAGGTGACACCATTGTAAACACTGCACACCTTAAGGTGTTCAAATCAACATTCAAGACGTTTATTAACCCTTTGGGTTTTTCACAGGAATTAAGGCAATATGGAAAAAATGAAGTTTTTAATTTTTTCTACAAATATGTTAGTGTGGCCCAAATTGTTTCATTTTCACAAAAGTAACAGGATAAATAGAAACAATGGTCTGTTGGACAATTTCTCCTGAGGACACTGATACCCCATATGTAGTCGAAACTACTGTTTGGGTGCATGGCAGGGCTCCTAAAGGAAGGAGTGACATTTAACATTTTGAGAGCAAAATTGGGTGAAATCGAAAGCGGACACCATGTTGTGTATGGAGAGCCCCTGATGTGCCTAAACAGTGGAAACCCCCACAAGTGACCTCAATTTGGAAGCTACACTCCTCATGGAATTTATCTAGAGGTGGGTGTGTACCATTAACCCACAGGTCCTTCACAGAACTTTATATTGTTGAAGAGTGAAAATTAAAATTTATCATTCTCACAAGGTTAACAGGAGAAAATGTTATGCAGGTGCATTTTCTCCGGAGTATATCGATACCCCATATGTGGTGAAAAACTACTGTTTTGGCACATGGCATGGCTCAAAAGAGAAAGGGCATAATTGTACTGGAATAGATTGCTGATGCCATGTCACAGTGTCAGAGTTCCTGGCATGCCAGAGAAGCAGATCACTCAGTAAGTGACCCCACATTACAAACTACATCCCTCAATGAATTTATCTAGGTGTGTAGTAAGTATGTTGACACTAAATTTGCCACACAGAATTTTATACCATTGGGTGGTAAAGAAAATCATACCAGTTTTACCACAAAAATGTTGTTTTAACCCCATGTTTTTAATTTTTACAATGGCTATTAGAAAAAAATGGTTTGCGTAATTTGTTGTGCAATTCCCCCTGAGTTTGCTAATCACCTACAGCTGTATCTCAATGAATTAGAAGATCATCAAAAAGTTAATTTATTTCAGTAATTCAATACATAATCTGAAATGCATATATTATATAGAGTCATTACAAGCAGAGGTACAGCCAAGATCACTGCATTTCACTGCATTCCACTGCTAATAGCGGATCTCTACAAAGCGGTTCACACAGAGTGATCTATTTCAAGTGTTTTTTTTCTGTTAATGGTGATGATTATGGCTTACAGCCAATAAAAACCCAAAGGTCATTATCTCAGAAAATTAAAGTAGGGAGGATGAAGGGTTAAAAACTGTGCTGCCGTATTCCACAAGACATCAAAGGGTGAATATGATCTTGATTTATTAGTCAACGAGTTTCAGGGCTGCCTGAAATGCCCTGAAACATGGCAATATTACATTGATTTCCTGAGGAAAGGGCCAGGGAGCCCTGAGATTTATTGACTGCATTGAACTATTTGGATATTTAATTCTTGCGAGGTGAGCTGGAAAAATTAGCATTTTTTCCTATTTGTTGCGCTGATTCCATTCATACACCGTGATGTACCTTCTGCACATTTCTTCTGAGACATTTTTGGTTGTGTATCCTGTGCTTATGGCCAAGGTTGCCATTTGGCCCCAATATTAACATTTACAAATGTATTAACCCCTTCACCCCCCCCCCCCACAACCTGTTTTGACCTTATTGACCTTGCCCTTTTTTGTAATTCTGACCAGTGTCCCTTTAAAATGTAATACCTCTGGAACGCTTCAAAGAATCCTAGTGATTCAATCTGAGATTGTTTTTCGTGACATATTGGACTTCATGTTGGTAGTAAATTTAGGTCGATAATTTTTGTGTTTATTTGTGAAAAATCGAAAATTTGGTGAAAATTTTGAAAGTTTTGAAATTTTCACATTTTGAATTTTTATTCTGTTAAACCAGAGAGTTATATGACACAAAATAGTCAATAAATAACATTTCCCACATATCTACTTTACATCAGCACAATTTTGGGAAAAAAAATATTTTTGTTAGGAAGTTATAAGGGTTCAAAGTTCATCAGCAATTTCTCATTTTTCAAGCAAAATTTACAAAACCGTTTTTTTAGTGACCGCATCACATTTGAAGACCCTTTGAGGGTGTACATATAGAAAACACCCAAAAGTGACACCATTCCAAAAACTACACCCCTCAAGCTACTCAAAACTACAGTCAAGAAGATTATTAACCCCTCAGGTGCTTCACAGGAACTAAAGCAATGTGGAAAGAAAAAATGAACATTTTAATATTTCCAACAAAAATGTTCTTTTAGCCTCAATTATTGCATTTTTCCAAAAGTAAAAGCACAAAAAGGACACTAAATTTGTTGTGCAAATTCTGCTGAATATGCTGATACCCCATATATAGTCAAAAACCACTGTTAGGGCACACAGCAGGGCTGGAAGTGAAGGAGCACAATTAGATTTTTTAAATGAAAAATTTGCTGCAATCGTTAGCAGACACCACAGCCTGTTTGGAGAGACCCTGCGTGCCTAAAGAGTGGAAAACCCTCACAAGTAATCCTATTTTGGAAACTAGACCCCACAAGAAATTTTTCTACCCTGTTGGGGGCACAGCGGGGGACATGGGATGATCGCAGGGCACGGCGGGTGATCTGAGTCCACTGCGGTGCTGCAGGAGTTGGCGGCACCAGATCGCAGGGTACGGGAGGAGGGGAGTGTGATCAGAGGGCGAGGGGGTAGCAGCAATGTGCATTTACTCCGGTGCCGTACTGATGTCTGTCAGACGCAGTACATGTACATGACACCGCCATCCAATCAGATGCCAGCAGCTGCATGTGTCTGATTGGCAGCTGCTTCTCGTACATGTACTGCGGCTGAGAGATTTCATTATGGTGTCGGAGTAAGTGCCTGGCAATCACGTCCCCCTTCCCCAGATCCTGCAGCACCCCAGTGCCCTCCGATCACTCCCTGTCCCCTGTTGCCTGCCCCCCACTGCATCCCCATCTGCCTGCCTGCTGCTGCGCTGCTTGCCAATGTACAGTGGCAGTAACAGCGGCAAGCAGGCAGCGTGTGACAGGGGGTGCTTAGAGGACACTGGAGCGCTGCCGGAGCCAGCAGCAGCAGATCGCAGGGTGCAGGGGATGGGTGTGTGATCAATGGGCGGGGGATGATCACAGGGCAGGAGGGATCACCTGAGATTAGCGGCAGCAGTTGGGCAGGCGGTGGAGGCAGTTCGCAGGGCACCTCTCTCTTCAGCCTCCAGTCCACTGACAGGATGAGGCTGAGGAGGGGATGGCAGCAACAGGTCACACCACCCCTCCACATCTGATTGGAGAGATAGCATAACATGGATGCTAGCTCCAATTAGATATGGAGGAGTTGACAGTGAGATCACCTAGCTCCAGCCAATGCTCTGTTCTATTGCAGTACTGACCTTGGCTAGATCGAAGTATTTCACCAAATTTCATTGGTGAAACATTACAATCGCTGTGATTGGCTGTTCGATGTTTAACAGTCAATCACAATGATTGCAGGTGTAGAGTAGCAAAGCCAACCACGATCATCAAGTAGAGGTCCCCTCCTACCCGTAGCTCTGGTTGTTTTTTCGTGACCCCGGTCACCGGGAATACAAGACCGCGATCCCACCATGACTTTGTGGGACTCAAAGTTTGGGAAGGGGTTAAAGAGAATCTGTCAACAGGTTTTTGATATTTTAGCTGAGGACAGCATGCTGCAAGGGTTGAAAAACAAAAATCAACTGTGCTTCTCTTATCAGTCTGTGTGCTATTGTTTACATAATATAAAGACTTTATCACCTGGTGATTGATTACCATTACTGGACCACATTGTCAAACAAATGGCGCACACCCTCCTATGATTAACACCTCACTGAATGCACAATGTCTATTGAGAGCCTGGTGTGGGCATGTGGCAGCTATCTCAGCTCTGCAGTGTTCCTGATTCCAAATGATTTGATTGTGACAGAATGGCTGCACCCAGTAATGTCTGTGATACACCGTTGAATTCAAGGTTTCTTTGCCTCCATTTTGTTGCTGTCAGAAGATGTAGCAAAAACCTGCTGACAGATTCCCCAATAATCAAACCAGATGTTAACATCTTCCAAACTCATGAAGCAGTATCTATAATTCTGATATTTGCCTGGATTTTCAAAGTATTTGTCTATCCTTATGATTCATGAATTACCAACCCCTAGGTTTCTCCAGAATGGTCTTGATCTTGTTTGCTGATGAACTTGACATGTGAATGGTATATGGTTGGATCATCGGTGTCCTGGGTGAACCGCATTACCTTGGCCTTCACATCTCAGATAACTCATCTTCCCTTAAAAAAACTAATATTTTCATTTCACAATAAATGAGAACAAATACACCAGGATCCCTATTATATGGATTAGTGGGGTTTCATCTATAAGGGCATTTGTTGTATAAGTCAAGGCTAAAAATCTAGAATTTTTCTTTAATAAATGTACAAATCTCCTTCTTGATTTTACCTGCTCTGTTCTTTCTTCTCTTTTTATTTCACATGTACTGCCGACCTGAGGAGCTGATACTTCATGTGATGCCAGTAAAACAATGAAAATAGGAACAATAAAGAACATTTGGCAAGCAACTGCTGGAGTAATAAAAAGTGCATCAAAATCAATACGCAAAATCATTATGTTCTGCGATAACTCTCAGCATGTCAGTAATGTAAGGATAAATGTGTGCGCACAATGGATTTAAATCCAACTTCTACTCATGAGGATCTGCATTTGTTTGTAAAATGTTATGATGCCATTCCTGTAATTGATGGCATCAGACTTGGGTAACACGAAAGCAATTTTACCTTCAAGTTATATTTATCTGTGATTTACAAATATAGTGAGAGCTTAACATCCATTAATGTAAAAGAGATCTTGCCTGGAAGAGAATAAAGTTTCACCTGAGAACTTAGAATGAAAACTAAAGTATTAATAAACTGTTAAAGGGATATTCTGAACCTGTCTCTTGAGCAGCACACAGCCTTCCAGTCTCCTCACATCCTGGTTTATGGCACTTCTCTTTGAGTGACAGCTCTGGTTAGTAGTAAAGATGTAGCATTAAGGGAACCTGTCACCTGTTTAGGGGGTTCTAAACCCTGCCAACCACCTTTAACATGATGAAATTGGGTTTCCTGTAACCCTTTATATCCTTAGATGTCCTTGCATAACTCAACTTTTCATCGGTCCTGCGCTGTATGCCAATTACTTTTTAAGGGTCATATGGGAGTCTGAGGGTCATTGTCTTCCCGCTGCACGGAAAACCTGCCACTCTTAAGTGTATGCAAGTGAATGATATAGTGATGTCATTTACAGGTCTCATGCCTGTGCAATGGCGTGTCTCACTGTGCCCTATTAAAGAGACAGTGTTTCCACTGCACAGGCGTGAGAGTCTTGCATCAGCCACACTTTGACCGAAGTCTTGCACCTGCGGAGTGGCTTGCTTCACTGTGCCCTATTGTCAAACCAGTGATTCTACTGTGCGGGCTCACGACTTCGGGCACTGTGCAGCTGATGCAAGACCAAAGTCTCGTATCTGTGCAGTAGAAACATTAACTCTTCAGTAGGGCAAAGTGAGGTGCACCTCTGTGCAGGCGGGAGACTTGTGAATGATGTCACTATGTCATTTACTTGCATACACTCAGGAGGGGCGGTTTTCCATGCAGCGGGCAGTGTTGGTGTGAAGTAGGGTGGGTTTTCCATACAGCGGGGAAGTGATTACCGCAGTGTGCTGCACCTCATTTGAACCTTAAAACGTAATTTATATACAGCATGGACAGATTAAAAGTCATTTTCTGAGGTATGCAGGGGGACGTCTGGGGATATAATAGGGTTACAGGAACCCCAATTAAATCATGGTAAAGGTGGTGAGCAGGGCTTAGAACTCCCAAATCAGGTGACCGGTTCAAATTCAGCTGCATCACATCACACCAGTGCTTGTTCTGAGTCTACTCTTATAGCTATAGATAGAGAAAAAAAGGCATTTGAGCAGATTGATCTGTGAGTTGGGTGCCAGGGAGTGTGATTCTACTGGTTAGATAAGAACAGCTCATCTGGAGCTGAGTATGAGGAGGAGAGAGGAGAGCAGCTCCCTTCTGTAAAGAATTCACAGGACTGGAAAGAGTTGACTGCTATGTTAAGGTTAACTCCTCTCTTGGAATGTAACTACTGCACACATTTGGCCATTCTCTGGACAGGCACTTTTGGGCAAGCTTCATTGAAACCATTTGTAAAGATAAAAGCGGTAATTGTAGAAGAAGGTCAGCAGGTAGGAATACCAAGTCAGTTGCAAACTTCCTTTTTTTCATGCTATCTAAAGTAATGTATATCTTGAGAAACCCCTTTAACAATGATTTTTGCTCTTTCGTTTAAATGATTTGCATTATTTCTTAGAGCTCTGCCTCGTGTCTCTGTGATTTCTGCTAGAAATCTGTGAATAAACAATTGGGACTTAGCACCAGCCAGTTAGATCAGCCATTTTAGGAAAAATGTCCCATTTTTTTACATTATCCATGTGAGCTCATCCTTATACTGTGATATAATGATTAATTACTTTGCAGCAAGGATTCAAAGGAAGAAAGGGAGTCATGCCTGTAACCGATCGATAAAAAATATGCCATCATAGATGCATTAAGATGTATCCATAAACTGTATTGAGGCTAAAAATAATTTTGCATTTGCTTTTTTCAATAAATGCATTTGATGTGGTTCATCACTAAGGCCTGGAGAAATAAAGATAAAAATCTGTAAAGTCTCTTTTAAGACATTAAAACTGTTAAACCAAGCTCACTGATTGATGCTCAGATAACTCTTTCGGCAGCCAGCAATAGACTATACAACAAGAGGCTATACAAAGCAAATGATGCATATTTAAAAAAAAATAAAACTCTCTTTCAAAATCATGTTTTGCATCAAATACAGGCATTTAAGTAAAAGAAAATACCCAAAGATGTAAAACTTCTTAAAGGGGGACCAACCAGCAGGGTTTAGGACTGTATAGTGAAGTCAGTGCCTTAAAGGCACTGGGAAGCTGAATGCAATCATACCTTTCTGATGAGAGGAAGAGGGAAAGCCATGCCCACAGGGGAATAATAAAAAATTCAACCCCAAACAGTGACCCAGTGCTGCACACATCAATCATCTGCTGCCCTGTATTCCAAGAGTTTTATGACATTTTTCTCTACAATCAAACCTGAAATCATTCAAGTAAAGGTATAATTGACTTGAGTATCCCAGAGTCTGTGAGGCACTGGCTTCACTTCATAGCCCGAAATCCTGCTTGTTGGTTCCCTTTAATGACCAGTTATGATGGCAGACCTTGCAATATAACTGAAAGCTGCTGAGCTTTGTTTTTGGATAGTGAAAGAACCTGTTGGTTAACATGAAACAGTTCCTTCCATAATATAAACTCAGAGCCTCAGAAGTGAAATGTAACAAGGTAGATCTGTGCATCCCTGTTAAGAAACCAGCAAGAATAAAGATGGTCCCAATCATTTTGCAACTAACAAGATTAATGCCTCAAGTTTAATATGTAGCCAAAAGTAACACTGTCTACATATTGCTTTATAAATATTAAAGGGAACCAACCACCTCAGATGACGACTATAAGCAGTTAATACATGTCCCTGCACCCTACCTAGACCGTTCCACCTATACTGAATATTGACAATCATAAATCGAAATATACACTTTGTAAAAATACTGGCCTGGCGACTTCTGGGCGTCTCCCTCGGGCTCAGCTACTAGTGGGCTGTGTCTTCTATAGCATTACTGGCTGTTCTACCCCTCCCTCTTTCTCTGCAGGACGTCACTGAAGGGCGTGATATTATCTTTCAGTGGGCGGGCACGCAAGGCTGCTCCCGTCCCCGCACGTCATCGGAGGCAGACAGAGTCACGTGCACTCGCATCGTCACTTCCTGTCGGCTCCGTTCAGTGACACGCAGCTAAGGGATACCGTATGAGCAAAACGCATTGCGGCGAGCGGACGTGGTATCAGCTTAATGAAAGATACCACGTCCGCTCGCCGCAATGCGTTTTGCTCATAGGGTATCCCTCAGCTGCGCGTCACTGCATGGAGCCGACAGGAAGTGACGATGCGAGTGCACGTGACTCTGTCTGCCTCCGATGATGTGCGGGGATGGGAGCAGCCTTGCGTGCCCGCCCACTGAAAGATAATATCACACCCTTCAGTGACGTCCTGCAAAGTAAGAGGGAGGGGTAGAAAAGTCAGTAATGCTTTAGAAGACACAGCCCACTAGTAGCTGAGCCGAGGGAGACGCCCAGAAGTCGCCAGGCCAGTATTTTTACAAAGTGTATATTTCGATTTATGATTGTCAATATTCTTCACAAAAGTATAGGTGGAACGGTCTAGGTAGGGTGCAGGGACATGTATTAACTGCTTATAGTCGTCATCTGAGATGGTTGGTTCCCTTTAAGCTTGTACTCCTAAATTGAGACATTTGTAATCCCATTAAGACTTTTCTTCGATGTGCTATATATTTGTGGAGAGCTATGTTTAGTGCCAAGAGCCAATTATAAAAATGTACCTTCTTACATGCAAACTAAACCCAGGACTGGGAGGTTTAGGAGCTCTGTACTATGCTCCCCCTCAAGCTGCTGCTCTTATTAAAGTTTTGTAGTACCGTATATACTCGTGTATAAGCCGACCCGTGTATAAGCCGACCCCCTACTTTTGCCCCCAAAACCTGGGAAAACCTATTGACTCGTGTATAAGCCGAGGGTGGACCCCAGCACAGGTATACAGCCCCCAGCAGTGTGGTATACAGGCCCCCTCAGTGGTATACAGCAGCCTCCCCAGTGGTAGTATACAGCAGCCTCCCCAGTGGTAGTATGCAGTAGCCTCCCCAGTGGTATATACAGCAGCCCCAGAGGGGTATACAGCAGCCCCAGAGCTGTATACAGCAGCCCCAGAGCTGTATACAGCAGCCCCAGAGGGGTATACAGCAGCCCCAGAGGGGTATATAGCAGCCCCAGAGGCGTATACAGCAGCCCCAGAGGGGTATATAGCAGCCCCAGAGGGGTATATAGCAGCCCCAGAGGGGTATATAGCAGCCCCAGAGGGGTATACAGCAGCCCCAGAGGGGTATATAGCAGCCCCAGAGGGGTATATAGCAGCCCCAGAGGGGTATACAGCAGCCCCAGAGGGGTTATATAGCAGCCCCAGAGGGGTATACAGCAGCCCCAGAGGGGTATACAGCAGCCCCAGAGGGGTATACAGCAGCCCCAGAGGGGTATATAGCAGCCCCAGAGGGGTATACAGCAGCCCCAGAGGGGTATACAGCAGCCCCAGAGGGGTATATAGCAGCCCCAGAGGGGTATATAGCAGCCCCAGAGGGGTATACAGCAGCCCCAGAGGGGTATACAGCAGCCCCAGAAGAGGGGTATACAGCAGCCCCAGAGGGGTATACAGCAGCCCCAGAGGGGTATTTAGCAGCCCCAGAGGGGTATACAGCAGCCCCCGCTGTATACAGCGGTACCCGGGTGTATACAGCCTCCCCCCCGTGGTATACCGGGCCCCCCCTGTGGCAACCTGTAAAGGAAGCGATGATTATACTTATCGGGTCGCTGTCGCGTCATTTCCTGTGCGCCGGTGAAGGAAGCATGAAGACCAGGAGGAGCGCGGTGACGGACGGTGACAGAGCGTCGGCGTCGGCGACAGCGACCCGATAAGTATAATCATCGCTTCCTTTACAGGTTGCCACAGGGGGGGCCCGGTATACCACGGGCGGGGCTGTATACAGCCGGGTACCCGTATATACTCGTGTATAAGCCGAGGGGGACTTTTCAGCACATTTTTTGTGCTGAAAAACTCGGCTTATACACGAGTATATACGGTATATGTCGGTATTGTATGGTATGACTATAATAGTGTTCTGAGCTGCCCGGCGCCCACAAGGGGAGCCCCACTGCCAGGAGTAAATGAACTTTATTCCTCCCAGAAGCCTCAAACTTTGAGTGATAGGTGCACTATGCACTGAGCAGTGACTGACGCCACATCGGACACTGCCCTATGGCTGAAAGCTTAAGGCTAGCGAGAGGAATAAAGTTCATTTGCTTCAGCCAGTTAGGTTGCCATGCCACTTCAGGATGCTATTAAATTGCAGATTAGCTCCATATCTGCAGGTCAATGTTTTTTTTTATATGACAGGTTCCTTTAAAACCTCCAAACAAATTAAGGTAATGACTGCCAAGCCAGCTGATATCGAAGAGTCTCGACCGACAGTCCAATGTGTATAGGCCAACTTATTATTGGGGGAAATGTCGATCAGGCATGTCCAATTAAGACTACAGATCGTTTTTTCCCAAAGATAAGCCACTGGTCAATATAGAGAAGACATACACAGCACTCAGGTGTAGGAGTGTTCAGTGCCTGACTAGGGTTCCAGTTATTGATAGCATATATATATATATAGTAAACTCGGTACTCAAAGAAGAATATAGTGAATATCATCTTTTTATTGATGGAAAAAACCATCCCTCAGTGATCCGTATACTCTCTGCTCCAGGTCCTTTTGACTCTCCAATCCGCGGATATTTTCTTTCCAGGCTTTTACTCTCCTATAGTCGGATACCCTTCTGGCTTTATAATTTATATTGCCTAACTTAAACAATGCAACAATTTTCTGATGATGGTCTGTTGACCCAAACGTTATTTGCTATAAAATTGTGGATTTTTCTAATCAATAAAAAGATCAATATATTCACCATATTCCTCTTTGAGTGTTGAGTTGACTATAAATGTACTGCCGGCCAATATGTCACAAAATACATTCATTTAGGACTAAAATATACATAAAAAGTGCAAACACACAGCAAAGCCCAAGAGTAGATCTACAGAATGTAAAATGTATCAGAACAGATTAAACTATGACTCTGACATAACAAAAGGAATGTATTTTCATTTTATTATATGGCTTTATACATTTATGTTTCTTTAATATCTTAACTGCTTGAAATGTTTTATTCCTATACCTACTTTTGATGCTTTTGAGCCACACGGTATATAAACTGGGGCCATAGAGTTGATTTCAATTAAAATGTCGCCTAATTTACAGACTACAAACTGAACTCAACGTAGGGTACCTTCACACGGAATCCACCTGAAAAATGTATAAAAAACTTGAAATACAGAACGTATGGATTTCTATGTAAAAATGACTTATGGCTGTTTCACATCTGTGCACCGCTGCGCTTGGCAGCATTGCGCTAGCGCAGGTGGTAGCGCAGTGCATGTGCTGCGAAGCTCATTCATTGCAGCTCAAATGAAGCGCATTGCGCTAACACCGCCATTACCTTGTATGGGTGAGAACACCGCACCACATCCCGGAAGCGCAAGTGTGTAAGGGCCTGTGCCACAGCGCATGCGCTAATCCGGATGCACCGGAAACGTGTAATGCGACATTTCTGGTGCGTCCGGACTAACGCATGCGCTGTGACACAGCCGCATTCACACTTGCGCTTCCGAGTTCCGTCTGCCTGCTCTCGCCCATACAAGGTGATGGAGGCATTAGCGCAATGCACTTTATTTGCGCTCCGATGCGCTTGGCAGCACATGCACTGCGGTACCACCTGCGCTAGCGCACTGCTGCCAAACGCACCAGAGTGCAGATGTGAACTGGAGCTTAGAGTGCATATGTTCAATCAATTGAACATCTTTGAACCACTGCTGATTTCCAAAAAGAGTAATTGGTTAAACAAAGTGACCTGTTCATTCTTCTGGTGTTTTCTGCTCAGAATGCACCACGTGTTTAACAATACAAGTCAATGGGCAAACTCAGAAGACGTCCGGGTGTCTTCTTAAGTGTTTTGTCATAGTTTTTGTGGTTTCTTAATTACACAATGGAGTGAAAAAAGGAACAGCAAAAAAAAACGACTTTACAAAATCCCTGAGAAATCCTTCCAAATAAACTACTGGTGTCCGAAACCGAGAGAAAAATACTCAGAAAGCAACTGGTAAAAATGTCATAAAGGAAAAAAAAGTTTCCCGAAATGTCTTCTACTTGAATAACCCGGTGGGTTCACCTGAATTTAAAGACGTCATGTGCTCATACCCATAAACTTAGATTTGTAATTTCTTGAAGAAAAATCTGTCTGCTGTATGATTTCTCTGCAGTGTAGCGTAGGACATATTTCATATCGCTATTCTCTGTAGCTCCACAATGCATTAAATACTGCTCTCTCTGACATTAGAGTGAATAAGTTCAGAAGACTCAGCATGTAACATTTCACATCACAGTCCTTACTCTGTGGCAGTGAAGAAACTTTCCTCTGTACTTCAGAGTGTCAACACTGAAGCAATTGAGCTATATTAAGGCTACTGTTTCCCCAGCTGGAGGAGTGTTAGTGTTCAAAGTGCCCATCTGACACCACTTTAAGGTGTAAAGATTTTTACTTTTACTGTGTTCATCTGTTCCAAATGATGAGATTTTAAAATGACACACACGATCTATATTACATTAGTTAAAGAATAGAAAACCCTATGAAACTACTTACAATAGACCAATAATTTAGGTTGGTTGAAAAAAAGGGCAGTGGTACCTGAAATGTTATTCAAGGTTTGGAACCACAATACATAATATAACAATGATGTACCCTGCCTAAACTCGTAGAGAAGAGATACTTTTTTTAAAGGCATTCACTACTAGGACAACACCTCTCTGAATCCATTTGTTCCCCCTGTTCAAATAAAAGAGTCTATACTCACCTCCTATGTTGCTGCCATTTCAGTGCTGTCAGTAATCGCAATTCAGGGCTCAAGTGACATTGTGACATCAGGTGAGCCCCGCATCCAATCACCACTTCCTTCTGTTCTTCTTCAGACCAAATGAGCAATCAATAGGACGTGAGCTGCAGCTACCGCTCACATTCTGTTGATAGCTTGTATGATCTGAAGATGGGCAAAAGGAAGCCGGCAGTTCTTGGACGCTGGGATCACTTGGTGTCACAATGTCACTTGAGCCCTGAATCGGGAATAGTGACAGCACTGAAATGGCAACAACATGGGAGGTGAGTACAGGCTCATTTATTCTAACTGGAGAAACAAGTGAATTCAGAAGCGGTTGTCCTAGTAGTGGACAAACCCCATAAGGGTTTGCTCACACGAGAGCTGATTCTCCCTTTCAAAAGAATCAAGCCAATTGTTGTAATTCTGCTCAGCTGAACTCTGATCTGATTTTCAGCTGAGTGTCATTTTACTGTGATCTGATTCTCTCCCATGTGAGAATAGGAGCACAGGTGAGGAGAAGATGGAGAACCTAAACTATCTGTCTTCTCCATTGTCTGTGTCTGCATAAATCAGACTACATTGTTGATATCCGAGTGCAGTCCAATGTTCTGTATGGAAACATTGACTTGAATGGGTGTGCAACACCCGAGATATGCTGCCAATCACAGCATGCTTTGATTTTTTTCTCATGTCAAATCAGCATGATAAAAAAAATCGCTGGTTGGCACTGACCCTTCATATAACATTGGACCAAGTGCTATCCAATAAAACATCAGAGGCCTTGTCTTAGTGAGTATAGCCTAAGTCAAACAAAGTTTTAATCTTGGAGTTATATCACAACCATTAAGTACAATATTCATAATGTGTTCAATCATGTCTTTAAATACCCCAATAATATGGTCAATGAGACACCAGGAGATCTAATCTACAATTATTGTAATTACTAAGGCGGCCGTCACACGCTTCAATGTTGAGAGCGATATTGTTAGCGATCACATGCACGCGCGATCGCTAACGATATCGCTCACATCGCTGGTGAGCTGTCACACAGACAGACTCACCAGCGATGTGGACCAGCGAGATCGCTGGTAACTATGGTACACATCGGGTTACTAGGTGCCGTGCGGCGCTTAGTAACCCGACGTTTACCATAGATACCATCTCCCAGCATAGGCTCTGCCGCTGGAGATGGATCATTGCGGTGTCAGACACCACGATGATGCAGATTGATCAAGCGATTATCGCTTGATATGAGCTCCGGCTCACAAATCTGCGATCTAACAATCAAGCGATTTTACAGTGTAAAATCGCTTGATTACATGCAGCGATGCACAAACGATATCGCTTAGCGATCAAAAAGCAGATCACTTAAGCGATATCGTGCAGGAAATGAATGCGTGTGACGGCCGCCTTAGTCAAATACTATCTGTAACTGTGGTGCAAACTTTAGCATAAGGCCACAACATTTGCCTCATATTGGCTCTTGTTTCAGGGTGCAATATGCAGAGATCTTAAAGTAGCCATATGATTAAATAAAAAAAAATAGAGGTGGACCATCAGAATAAAGATCATTGGTGTTGTTGTTAACATTTAAAGTATACTGATACACATAACTACATTTCTGAGGGATCGAGCCTATGTCATCTTTGCTTTCTCCGCTAAATGTGTCGGTTATGATGTGACCACCAAAACTGCTAAAATAAATAATGTGGATGACCAAACTCAGTTTTTAACATTTTTTTAAAAATATTTTAAGGATATTAACTGGTATACATACTAAAATCCACATACGGCTCCAGCCCTCCACAACGTTCAATGAACAAATTGTGTGATCTTTATTAGGTTTCGGTAGCACAAAAAAGAAACAAAGCAGTGAGTAACCATCACAAGCAGTAAGGTAATTGTCTCATAATTTAGAAAGTAATTCCTGAGTGTACAGTTTATATAGCGCCACATCCGTTCCTTGGTCTTTTTTATTGCAAATATCATGAACTGTCACTTGAAGCAGAGACATTTAAAGGGAATCTGTCAGGTTAAAAATCCATGTATAACTGCTATCATTTTCTAAGTCCTTTCTCTAAGCTTTCTCTAGTGATGTATTTCTTTTATTTATATTTCCTCCTATCCCCTGTAAATTTCAAATAAAGAGATTCATTCCATCTGTCAATCACAGTGAGCGATCCACTTAGTTCTCTACTGTCCACTCCCAATAGGGTGAATATTCATGTCACATATTCATATCACTGCACAGGAGCTCAGTAGAGGGGTTGTATCCTCCTCTCTGCTCTCTGTGTTTGCAGCCAAGCAAGTGGTCAAATAAAACACAGATTCTGTCACAGCAGGATATCTTCTTAGAGAAACAAATGGACTATACACCTTATCTAGATCAGGTATAGCAGACCTGCAATAGCTCTCTCCCTCCTTGTCCTCAACAGAACAGAAGCTTCTAATGGAAACTGAAACCTGACACTGCACTGAGAGCAAAGGAGGAAGGAGTAGGGAGGAGAGAGCTACTGAGAAGGAGTGCATAATAAATGTACATTTTAACACTGCCAGACTAATCGTCTGTGCTTATAATGGACAGGACTAATGCAGGAGCTCCCTGCAGGGTCTGAAAATGCTTAGAATAAGGAAACTACAAAGGGTAGAATGATTTTCCATTTTTTTTTAAAAGGTCTGCCCATGCACTATTCAAGGGTAATTTTAGTATTAGGGATGCGCGAGTATGCACTGCGCTACTCGTTACTGGCACGAGTATCCCAGTACTCGGGATGCTCGGCAAGCACCGAGTAACGGCAAGATGCTCGGACTGCTCGCTAATAATTAGCAATCTGACACACATACACAGCTCCCTTCAGTGCACACAGTGCGCTGGCACCACACAGGGAGCAGATTCATTGTTAGGGTCCCTCTGGGGGCCACGGCAAGGTGTTATATGTTGCGGCGGTTTAAAAAAGCCCACCCCTCCCGCCCTTTCCCAGAAATACTCGTTTTATACCCGGAAGTCTGTGGGTGGAGCATGTCACTCATTGACTTACATTGGGCTCGGTGCTCGGGCCGAGTACACGAGTATCTTGAGATGCTCGGCCAGAGCACCGAGCACCCGAGCATTTTAGTGCTCGCTCATCACTAATTAGTATCATACAGAAAAATGACCTGACAGTGTCCCTTTTAGAATAAGCAGATCTGAATAAATGTTAGTTTACAGATGCGCTTGAATATTTTCCAAAAATTCCATCACCATCAAATTTATTTGCTGCACATCAAATATGCCTTAGGCTGCTTTCACACTGCAGTTTTTTCCTGATCAGGATTCATTAGGTTTTGTGTGCCAAAACCCGAAGTGTCTCCAAAACCCAGAACAGGTGTCAATCATTCAATTATAGTTTTTATCTGCAAGTTTCACTCCTGGTTTTGGCACACAAAACCTAATGAATCCTGATCAGGAAAAAACTTCAGTGTGAAAGCAGCCTTATTTCTGGGAACATTTTGGACCATAGAACATAATAAACAGAGGATATATATGAATATTGTGCAGTGTACAATATATATACAGAATAAAAATGGTTTCACATCTGTGTATATAAAATGGCATAGATTCTAAACCAGGAAAAGTAGGAGATTGTCCTGTATTTTCTTCCTCACCTAGCATCCGTATGCCATGCGTATGTTATGTGAGTCTGTGGTTTTTCTCACCTAGCATCTACATGTCATGCAAGTGCTGTACCAGTGTGCGTTTTTCTAGGCAAGAAAAAAATAACACACTCCCACAGTTGTGGCACCTCAGAGTCCGGATGCCACAAGGGTAATGTCATGCTTGGAAGCAAGAACGGGTATCCACACAAGGTAAACCCACAGCATGCAACACTTTTCCTTACTCCAGGCCTGTAGGGGGAGCTCGAGACCCAGGTTCAGGGGGTTAGTGAGATAGTCAGTGAGTCAGTCTGAGAGGAAGAACAGTATAGACGTCCTGCAGAATGGAGCCGGAGGAGTTTGTCCCAGGATAGGGAGCAGCAAGCATGAGGGACCTGTCAGAGAGGGTCTGAGGAAGGAGAGAAGAGGACCTGAGGAGTGGAGCCCGTTGCCGGCTCACCCAAGAGCAGAACACCAGAAACGGACACCGGAGACCAAGGCTGTACTAAAGACCCAGCAGCCAAAACCGCAAGATGGGAGACTCTATGTCTCCTGGCCACATCAAAGCACCTGGAGGCACAGCAGCACCCAAGAGCCAAGGGACAGTCACCAGAGGAGTGGTACCAGAGAAGGACTCAGGCTGCCTGCCATACGGGTAAGAGACTTACGAATAGATAGAGAGGGCCGCAGCTTAGCTACAGGCAGCCTGAACCAGCAAAGAGGAGTGCAGCAGGGAGGCCTCAGAACTCACCAGGTGAAGAGATCCCCAAATTGCTTCCAGCCCGTCCGGAATCACATCACCTGTGGTCAGTGTCCTGGTCTGAACCTTTAACTACCAGTAAAGGTAAAGGAGACTACATACTGTGTATTTGTCAGTTATTCCGTGCCCTCCGTTCTGCACCCTAACGGACTACCACTACCATAGACAATACCAGTTGCACTGGGCAACTGCTCCACCCATGGGGAACGATACCACCTTAGCTGCGATTCCATCATGCCCAGAGGTCCAGCACCGCAGGGTTGGCCATCAATAGCTAAACATCATGGGTGGCGTCATGACTTCAACCCCCAAGACCTTAATTTCCAAGCCGGGTTTCAACCCCCGTGACCCCCAGCAGTACTGTAGCCCGGTTCTGAGTATCCCACGGCCCTGGGGGGAGGGGGCATGTCACAGTACTCTCATGACATACAAATGGTAGGTAAAAAAATACAAGACATTCTCCTACTTTTACTAGCTGAGAATTTATGCAATTTTATATATGCAGATGTGACACACCCAAAAGAGACTCAGAATCAGAACCAGTATACAGGACAGAAGAAGTGATACTGTACACTGTGTACAAAGAAAATAACAGACACTGAAAATTAGAGATGTGCGAACCTTTTGGAATTCAGATTCAGTTTGATTTGCTGAATGGGCATATGTTCACTGAACAGTTTGTCGAGCTTCCGAATCTCATTGAAATCATTGGAAGATAAAATCAAAGGCCTAGAAAACACCTTGAGATGGTCCCAAAAGTTGTCCAACAAAGCTCAAATGGTTTTACAGTTGCTCCCCGCTGTTTCGGCACAGACATTATCTTCTCACACTATTACTTAGCAAGCTTCAGCGCCTCTGTCTCACTTATCATGCCTCCAAGTAGAAACTAGAGAATGAAATGTGTAAAAATGACTGAGATCAAAAAGATTTTATATTGAAAGTCATGTAAAAATGACAATAATTATTGAACCACAAAAGCACTCAAAAAAAAACCCATTTAAAAACAATCTAAAAGTGTATAGCACAACATGAAATTGCCCACAGCTGGGTAGGAATGTTACACCAGGTCTCAGACAACGACAGAATCATGTAATCTTAAAATGCTCAGACAAGCTTCCTAATTGTAAACTGTGGCGTCAGCGCTCATAACATAGATATCTCATGAGAGCTGCGATATTGCGTGAGACTAGCATAATGGGAGGGGCAGTCTTTAAAAGTCTGCGTACCACCATTTGAGCTGATAGGTGATCTAGTGATTTCTCCTTGATGAAGGGACCAACTAGAAACCCGAGGTGAAGGGCAAGACAATAATAAAAGGGGAGCCCTGAGCCTATCAATTAACCCAATACCTTATCCCATAAACACCAGAGCAATGAGCCCAAGAATGATACATAGTCTGTATTTCCATAAGTAACTATATAACACTAGATTAACATATATAGTCATTTGTTATATTTTTAGATTTTATGCACTGAAGTCACTTTATAATCCTTACAATATTATACTTACACACTTTAAGTTTACAAGACACTAATAATGGTAAAAATTCAGGACGCTGGATGAATAATACTGATATGCATCGGTAACTTTAGGTGTATAATAGCCGCCGACCGCTGGGAAGTGACAGTGCATGTGCCAGAGTACTAAACTCTTCAAGTTTCTGGCGATAACTAGCAACGGCAGATAACACTTGGTCCCGGAACATGTGAAACTATACTATCGGGACGCCGGAGTAAAGATACATGCAGCAGAGGGGACGGTCCGGAACCTTGCCCACTTATGTAATAAATAGGAATTTAATTAACTAGCACCTGCAACAGACGCATCCAATTAAGATATTAAGATGCTAAACAACAGTATTGAGAGTCTTGAAATAACAAATATGTATGTGTTAAGATCAAGCAGGGATGTATTTAATGACACTATGATGGTAATACTGGTAATGGTTATTATATGTAAGATTTTATAAATAATTGTATAATTACATTACGTAAATAAGAGGTATAAGTAAAAAGCCCATTCAGGGCTGAAACGTCGCAGTGTAACCCTGATGGCGCATTAAAAGGCATCCACAACCTCTGTTGAGGTGTGCTGCATTCCATTTTTTGGATTACACACACATATATATATACTAGTTGTAGTACCGGCTACGCCCGGGTTAATAAATAACTGCTGTTAGCTATAACAAAATAGAATTTGAATATGTCATATTATGACCTGTTGGAAAATAGAAGCTGAGCTGTGATTGATTGCTATAGGCAGCCTAATAAATCTCCAGCCAACAGTAAACCTCCCCTGGCCGGGCAGTATATGTTACCACACACATACACATAATAGACAGCTCATGTGACTGACATCTTCCTTAATTCCCTATATGGCACATGTGTTGTACATTGGCTGTTTTTAATCAGATGTTTATGTTTGGAAAATAAAGATAGCACACGTATGAGGCGAGTTGTGTGAGGTGTTTTGTGCACATCTGTGTCTGTCTGTGTGGTGTGTGTGTCCCTGGAGTGTGTATTTGTGTGTCCCTGTGGGGGGGGGGGTCTGTGTGGTGTGTATCTCTCTTGTGTGTGTCTCTTTGTGGTGTGTGTGTGTGTGTCCCTGTGGGGTGAGTGCATGTGCCCCTATAGGGTGTATATGTGTGTGTCCCTGTGGGGGGGTCTGTGTGGTGTGTGTCTCTGTTGTGTGTGTCTCTTTGTGGAGTGTGTGTGTGTGTGTGTCCCTGTGGGGTGGCTATGAGTGTGTGTCCCTGTGGGGGGGGTCTGTGTGGTGTGTGTGTCTGTGTTATGTGTGTCTCTTTGTGGTGTGTGTGTGTCCCTGTGGGGTGAGAGCATGTGTCGCTATAGAGTGTGTGTGTGTCCCCTTGGGGGGGTGTGTGTCTCTGTGTTGTGTGTGTCTCTTTGTGGTGTGTGTGTTCGGGTGCGTGGTGAGTATCCAATGTTGGGGCTGCACTTTAGCGACTATACACTTGCTGTTACTCTTTGTGTGCGTGTGGTGTATATACATGTCCCCGTGTGTGATGAATATCTCATGTTGGGGCCCCACCTTAGTGACTATATGCTGTTATGTACTGTTAGTCTTTGGTGCTATCATTAAGCCCCTGTCATTCACAACTGTCAACTGGTAACTGTCACTTTTTCCCCATTATGTACCTCCTCTCCTCGGACACACAGGATCGCGGTCACGGCGGGCGGCTGGAAGCACGGGCCCCCCTGCAGGGAGACGCGAGCCTCCCTACAGGGGCGGGCCCGGTCTGAGCCGCGACTGCTGCGACCGCGATCGTTATGCCACTGGTCACAGGGGCTACTCCTGCAGAGGCATTTACAGCCACCACCTGTCCTTCAGCACACTCCATCATGGCCACCACTGGAGAAGATGATGGAGGAACAAGGTGCAACCATTCCCTCTAGGAGAGAGAGGATCAATTTGTGGAACACCGAAAGGCCCTGTGGATTTGGGTGCAGCTGGATGGCTAACCAAGAGAGGCCTGCCCTCTATCCGATGCCACATTCTCTCCCAGTTGACTTCCTCCTACCACTTCTCAAATTCGTCCGTGGTGGCAATCTGGCTTACACCAACCTTGCACCACCCCTTGCTGCCCATCACCTTCATGAAGGTTTCCTCCTTCCTGACAAAAAGAGTGCATAGTGTTTTGGGAAGATGGTCACGCTGCAGGGTAGACTGGTTGATGTAGCACCAATGCTCAGTACCGTGTTCCACTGGGAAGCCAAGCCCCTTATGTTGTAAAAATGCTACCACCTTACCTCAGGCACACTGGTCATGGAAGTGATTTGCCTTAGGTATATGCAACCACTCCCAGGCGATGCTATCCACAAACCAAATTTCCTCAATAAAGGAGACAGGATGGGGTGCTTCATATGGTTTTCAATAGTTGCTTGGTCGGAGTAGGGGTCACCATATAGAATTTTTCCAGTTGAAGGCCTCTGGTTGGGGTGATACACACAGCTGGGAAACAGTGCCTGTTGCCTCTTCTACCTTTTCCTCATGCTCCTTGTCCTGGTGGAATTGGTCATTCAGAAGCTGTGCCACTGGCTGCAGCTGGAAAATAATCAGGCATGATGCAAGATGCTCTGCAGTCTGACATCTGGTGCTCCTGGTCTCAGATGGCACAGGAACAGGGTCACCTCCTGCCTGTGAGCTCAAGTCCTCCTCTGGCATCGGATCCCAGCACTGTATCCGCACCTCACTGGACATGAGGCACAATGTGGGTAGCTTGGTGGAGCTCTAGGTCACATATGTTTCCTTCTCCTCTGCATGCCACTTTGGTTCTGCTGAAGCTCCCTCTACACCTGATGTGGTGATTAGGGATGAGCGACTATAATCGTTACTATTCTGTACTCGCCGAATAGTAACGATATTCGGGCTACTCGCACCTTCCTGAGTTTCTTGTGATTACTCGGAAGTAGCGAGTAGTCCTTTAACTTTCACAGTGTATCTATATATACACTGCGAAAGTGCACTAAAAGTGAATAAAAGTAGTTAGAAAATAAAAAAAATATCATACTCACCTATCCGATGCCTGCAGCGGGTCCGGAAAACAAGATATCCAATCAATCACAAGGACCTGCAAGTCTGACAGCCAATTAGATGGCTGGTAGTGATCTGGCCAATCAGATAGCCAGACATCACAAAACATGTGATCACTACCAGCCACCTGATTGGCCCGATTGACAGGTCATTGATGCACATTCAAGACCTGGCAATCTGGCCAATCAGGTGGCTGGTAGCGATCAGGTGGTTTGTGATGTCTGGCCATCTGATTGGCTGTCAGACTCGCAGGTCCTTGTCGTTGATCAGATGTCTTTTTTGCCGGTCCCGGTGCAGGCGTCGGATAGGTGAGTATGATATTTTTTTATTTTTTAACAACTTTTATTCACTTTTAGTGCACTTTCGCAGTGTATATATAAATACACTGCGAAAGTACTCGCCCGGCTCATTCACTGCCATTGGACTCGCTATACTCGCTACAAGTACCGAGTACCGGTACCTACTCGTTGCGAGTATACCGAGTCTGAATATTGCAGTACTCGCTCATCCCTAGTGGTGATGGAGATCACCTCTTCTTTTTCAGGCATGCCTCGCAGAGGATTTATCGCCAAACTGCGTACGGCAGACAGTAGCAACTGTAGCAAAGTTTAAGTGAGCTTACTAGCTGCATTGTACTGCACTGCTAAGATGGCGCTGAAATGCTGAGCTCTGCAGTGACACCTGTTTGTTTTGCCTAGGGGCACACCTCTTCTAGTGCCAGGAGTCAGACACAAACAATCACTACAATATATATCTTTTTGCCTAGCTCCTCATTAACTTCTCCATGGGGTGGGGTGGGCTGCAGAAATAATGACACTCAAAATATCCAATTCCCCATGCCACAAGGGAGCAACTGTGTTGTTGTTAGGCGCAGTGATTATTGAAGCCTGACTTATTTAGAGGAGAAATAATGAAAACAAATAAGTTTATTCGGGTCAACAACCATTCACCAATTAACATGGAATGTTGAAGGCTAGTAGGCAGCAATGCAAGGACAACTTCAATCTGAATCATACATATAACACACTTGTGGACATGACAAAAATGCGTATTGTATACATATGGAATGAAATGAAATAGTGATTGTACATTTTCAATAAGCATTGTCCATAGTATGGTGTTTCATGAGAGTGGACAGACCTTTAAGAAGCATGTGAAGCATATAATGACCATATGCTATGTTTATATGAATTGCTATCACATAACTGTACAAGAGATTGTCTTGCACGCTGTAAGCTTCCTGGACTTCAGAGCTTGCACTGTTTCCAAAATTCACACCATGCTGGTGTCGAAAAACCTGCATACTTCAGGAAGTTTAATAAAATTCATTTAAAGCTCAAAAAAATTGTACAGCTTGATACAAGCCAGTAGACCTGATGGTGGGAACACTCCTAACCATAAGGTTAGGTGTTGTTCCTAGCCAACAGATCTTTCGGCAAGCGTTTTGACCCTAAACAAACAAAGAAAGTTTTAAGGGCCATTTTAAATTTCAAACTTTTTTTCCTGAACAAAGCCGTGGTCTGCAATTTTTTTTCCATTTCTTTTAAAGCTTGGTGTTTCGACTGCGAACTGAATCTGCAATGTTTGGGCCAAATGTGATGTTGGTGAACATGTTTGGGGAAAGTTTGCTCTGTTCATCTCTACTGAAAATTACACCCAGTTTACAGGACAAGAGGTAGAGGTATACAGTTGAAACCAGAAGTTTACATACACTATATAAAAAGTCACATATTCATGTTTTTCTCACTATCTAACATGAAATTGAATAAACTTTTCCCATTTTAGGTCAATTTGGATTACCGTAATTATTAATATTTGCCAAATGCCAGCATAATGAGAGGAAATGTTTAAGGTATTGTGAGGCAGCAACCGGGGAACCCGCTTGCAAAACGACAACAAACACGTGTTTATAAGTTTAACCAATGTGTACCCGTTTATTTTTCACATATAAGAATATAACCCGGGTAGCATGTTGGACACATATCACATTGCATATAAACACTTTACATAAACACATCATACATTACATAAAACATTGCACATATACATTCACAGTAACCCGGGACCTGTAACCACGACTCTCTGTCCCCATTGGAGCTCTACTAACCGCTCCCGTGGTGGCTACGGCCTCCGGCCTACTTACACATCTTACAGTACCTTTATAATAAATACATTTGATATACTTCGATGATGACCCTTCCGGGTTCATAACAGGGATTGGCAAACCCTAGTAACCCGTGGCTGCGGCCTCCGGCCTAACCACGCGTTACCCAGTACGGGAGCCCTTCTAACCCCTGCTTCTGACCTTCGTTACATACGCCTCAACGGGCCCTGTGGGTCCCAATGGCGGTACCTGCCGCCTGGCTTTAGTCCCCCAGCATGATGACTCAACACTCACCCGTAGTCAGGAATCCTGCCTGACCGGGTCCTTACATACCGTATGTGATCCATCATTCAAACGTCCATGGATCACACACCTGCTCACAGCCCACATCCATGGACTGTGGCCCCTCCATGGCCCATTACAGGGATTGGCAAACCATAGGGCACGGGAACCTCTACATCCGTTACCTACTGGAGCCCTCTTACCCCTGTGTCTGGCACCACAGGCACACTCACCCCATTAGAGGTCGTGGTTGAGGGACGGGTACCCTCTGCAAGCAGCAGGGCAAGCCTCCCTCTCGTCCCAAGGACGGAACGCCTCCAACATCATCCATACTCGCTGGGTCACTCTCTCCCCACATCTTTATACATGGGTCTTACATATAGGCCATCATCTCTCATTCAGGGCCCTTACTTAAGCCCTCATACACATAGTTCATCGGGTCCCTTAACTGAGTACTCTGACTCGGACCCAAAGGCGGTCTATGCCCGCCTGGCACACTACATACAATTGCCTCCATGGGCTACATACATTCCGATTCATCAGGACCTTTAACGGACTCCACTGAGTCGGTCCCAAGGGCGGTCTATACTCGCCTAACCTGATTTACGCACACCAGGTGCACAGTTCACACTATCGCTCGGGAACTGCTTTCTTACCGGGCACGGATCCGGGTCTCGCTACCTGGGTCACAGGTTCCACCAGGCATCCCCACAGGCTCCTTTCCCGGGCGTGTTTCACCCCACGCCCGGTCTAGCGTCCACGGGTCAACCACGGCTTCCCCCTCTAGGTGCGGACACGACCACGGACCTCGGCACCGGCATGGAGCTAGCATGCTCCCATCATGTCATGCACACAGAGCCTTGGACTGCTCTGCACTCAGGCTGGTCTCAGCTTCCATCTGACTCAATCTCAGCCTCCAGAATGAATGACTCTCTCAATCACTCAGGTGGCCGGCTCTTATCGTGCCAGCCACTCCCACATGGACACACCCCCTCAGCTGCTCGTAATCAGCCTGTCACACAGCTCAGGTTAACTCCCTGTGTTCCGGGTTGTCAGCACTCACTCATTACATCCTATTCCTCATGGACTCCTCGATCTCAGCCCACTCTCACTGCCGCTCATTAGGCTCATGACACCTCATTGTGTTCAGGTTGGTTCACACAGTATTATCATCACAGGAAAACCGGCCAGTGTGCACAGGATCATCCTCTGATCCTACATGTGATGTACCCCGGCCATGCGGATCATGCCGGCGGTGCCTCACAGTATTTTCATTACTTTCTACAAGTCAAAAGTTAACATACATTTCATTTGTATTTAGTACCACTGCCCTCTAGACTGTATGACTTGGGTGAAATATCCTTCCACTAGCTTCTCACAACAGTTGGTAAGAATTTGGGCCCACTCCTCCTGACAGAACTGGTATAACTGAGCCATGTTTGTAGGTCGCCTTGCTCACACTTGCCTTTTCAGCTTTGCAAATATATTTTCAATAGGATTGAGATCAGACCTTTGTGATGGCCATTGACTTTGTTATCTTTAAGCCACTTTGTATCCAGTTTAGCAGTATGCTTTTGACCATTGTCCATTTGGAAGACCCATTTCTGCCCAAGCTTCAACTTCTTGGCTGATACCTTGAGATGCTGCTTCATTATTGACACATAATCCTATTTACCCGTGATGCAATCTATTTTGTGAAGTGCACCAATCCCTCCTGCAACAAAACAACTGCACAACTTTATCGTGCCACCCTTGTGTTTCACAGTTGGGATGGTGTTCTTAGGCTTCTAAGTGTCTCCCTTTTTCCTTCAAATGTTACGATGGTCAAACATTTCAAACAGTTCAAGTTACACAGTTCAAATTTGGCTTCATCAGACTATAGGGCGTGTCTCTAAATACTTAGGTCTTTGTTTCTGTGTGCATTTGCAAAAATTAATCTGACTTTTTTATGCTTCTTTTGGAGTAATGGCTTCTTTATTGCAACAGTGGCCTTTCAGCCCATGTTGATACAGTACTCATTTCACTGTGGATAATAACACAATCTAACCAGCCATTATTTTCACAAGATCTTTTGCTTTTGTTCTTGGTTTGATAAGCACATCTCAGACCAAAGCACTTTCATCTTTGGGACACAGAACTCATCTCCTTCCTGAGTGGCATGGTGGCTGAACATTCCCATCTTGTTTGAACTTGCATATAATTGCTTCTATAGAAGAACAAGGCACGTTTAAGTGTCTGGAAAATGCACTCAAGGATGAACCAGACTTTTGCAAGTCCACAGTTCTTTTCCTGATATCCTGGCTGATTTCGTTAGACTTTCCCACGATGCTACACAAAGAAGCAGTGTTTCAGGTGTGCATTAAAATACATCCACAGGTGTGTATTTAATTAAATCAGATAAGCCAATAAACCTATCAAAAGCTTCCAAACACATGACATCATCGTATGGAATGTCCCAAATTATATAAAGACATAGCAATCTTAGTATATGTAAACTGACTTTGCAGAAAGTACCGTATATACTCGTGTATAAGCCGACCCGTGTATAAGCCGACCCCCCTACTTTTGCCTCAAAAATCTGGAAAAACCTATTGACTCGTGTATAAGCCGAGGGTGGACCCCAGCACAGTTATACAGCCCCCAGCAGTGTGGTATACAGGCCCCCCAGTGGTAGTATACAGCAGCCCCAGTGGTAGTATACAGATTCCCCAGCAGCCCCAGTGGTAGTATACAGATTCCCCAGCAGCCCCAGTGGTAGTATACAGGAGCCCCAGCAGCCCCAGTGGTAGTATACAGATTCCCCAGCAGCCCCAGTGGTAGTATACAGGAGCCCCAGCAGCCCAGTGGTAGTATACAGCAGCCCCAGTGGTAGTATACAGGAGCCCCAGCAGCCCCAGTGGTAGTATACAGGAGCCCCAGCAGCCCCAGTGGTAGTATACAGGAGCCCCAGCAGCCCCAGTGGTAGTATACAGCAGCCCCAGTGGTAGTATACAGGAGCCCCAGCAGCCCCAGTGGTAGTATACAGGAGCCCCAGCAGCCCCAGTGGTAGTATACAGCAGCCCCAGTGGTATACAGCAGGCCCCCAGGGGTACATATAGCAGCCCCCAGGGGGTACCCAGCAGCCCCCTGGGGGTACCAACAGCCCCCTGGGGGTACCAACAGCCCCTGGGGGTACCAACAGCCCCCAGGGGGACCAACAGCCCCCAGGGGGTACCCAGCAGCCCCCTGGGGGTACCCAGCAGCCCCCTGGGGGTACCAGCAGCCCCCTGGGGGTACCAACAGCCCCCAGGGGGTACCAACAGCCCCCAGGGGGTACCCAGCAGCCCCCTGGGGGTACCAACAGCCCCCTGGGGGTACCAACAGCCCCCAGGGGGGACCAACAGCCCCCAGGGGGTACCCAGCAGCCCCCTGGGGGTACCAACAGCCCCCAGGGGGTACCAACAGCCCCCTGGGGGTACCAACAGCCCCCAGGGGGTACCCAGCAGCCCCCTGGGGGTACCAACAGCCCCCAAAAGCTGGCACTGTCCCCCCTTGTAAGGCCTCCCCCTCCCGCTACTTATACATTACCCTCCGGTGTTCTGATCGGCGCCGCTCCTCGGTGCTGCGTCGCCGTCTTCATCCTCCCGCGCTGGCTGCATCCGGGTTCTCCAGCGGTCGCGCGATGACGTCATATCGCTGCGACCGCCGGAGAACCCGGATGGATGCAGCGAGCGCGGACGGGAGGATGAAGACGGCGACGCAGCACCGAGGAGCGGCGCCGATCAGAACACCGGGATGGTAATGTATAAGCACCGGGGGGGGCCCTTACAAGGGGGGACAGTGCCAGCTTTTGGGGGGGCCATATGCACTGCTTCCCTCTGCGCTGATTGACAGGGGGAAGCAGTGCATATATAATGAGCGGCCCCACGTGACGGGGCCGCTCATACAGCAGCCCCCCCCCGCCTCCTCCAGCCTCCACAGCCCCACCACACAGCCCCCACCACACGGGTCTACCGTATAGACCCGTGTATAAGCCGAGGGGGGACTTTTCATCCCAAATTTTGGGCTGAAAAACTCGGCTTATACACGAGTATATACGGTAATAAAAATGCCTTAAGACATTCTCTTTCTCTCATTATTCTCATTATTCTTTCATTTGGCAAATATTAATAATCATCAGGGGCTGGCTGGCTCATCCTGCCCTGGGTGGCATTCCTATTTCTACAGCTAGGAGCCAAGTGAGGACCAGGGGGGAATGGGTAGGTCCAGTCCTGGGACCCACAGACACTCAACTGAATGTCGCGGGTGCGGCCGCTCTCACTGTCTGGGCGGCCCTAAACTAGGGCTGAACCACCGGGCTGGGAGGCAAATACCTCCCTGTCACCTGGGCCAGACCACCCCTGATGGTAATCCTGACTGACCCAAAACGGGAAAGGTTTATTCTGATTTCATGTCAGATAGTGAGAAAAACATGCACATGTGTCTTTTTATATAGTGGATGTAAACTTCTGGTTTCAACTCTATCTATCTATCTATCGATCTATCTATCTATCTATCTACAAAACAGAAAAAACTGCACAGCACTCACAGACACAATGTGAACTGGTGCCAGCAGGGACATCTATCTATCTATCTATCTATCTATCTATCTATCTATCTATCTATCTATCTATCGATCGATCAATCTATGTGTGAATGAAAAAAATGAATAAAAGAGAGACCTTTAAATTGTTAGTATAGAGGACAGGTAATAGATTATATTTACAGAGATTGAGAAAAATGAAGAAGAAGCTGTGAATTTAGCTGCTGGTAATTGAAGAATAATTTGTTGGTCTTATATTCTTCTCTCAGTATAATCTTTGATATGTTAAGTTCTAAAATAGAAAGCTTGAACTCCAGTACCTGTCCGTCACAAACACGAAAACAAACATGCCTTGGCTTCATCCTTTGTCTTCCCTCCTGCAGCTTCCATCCAGATGTACTCGGTGGGTATTATGCTACTTTCCAGTCTTTGAGGTGAACAGTTAGACAATGTAAGTCATTCAAAAGATTGAATTCCATGTTATTGTGCTCCCTCACTGCGTTATATTTCATCTAAGCCATATATTTGTAATGTTCACTAAACCAATAGAGCATGTAGTTTGGCCTGCTGTGATCATCTGAACATGTCTATTGGAGTGAATCATTGTGATGTTGTTAATGGAACCCAATGTAAAGAAAGTAAAAATGTTCTCAGTGTCTGAATATTTCCAGCTCTTAGAACAGCTGGAACATGAGCAAATCCTGCCAACAAATCTCTTTTCTCTGGACTATGCCTTCATTCCACATTAACACTTATTACAAGCTTAGATATTTCTGTCTGTTAGCATTGTGATATATTCGTAGGCATAAAGCCGGCTGTGTAAGCAACCATGAAGGATATAAGGAAATGGTTTCCGTTGCGATGGCGCTGGGGTATTTACATTATAATTGTATATTTGTGCCCTTTGCATGGCAAAGTACAACTGGTATCCGCAGCAGTACCACTGTGATAAATATACAATTATTATCATATAACTATAGCCTCGGAGGAAAAATTACATTGAGCAATTGATATGATTTGCGTATTCTCGTTGCGAGCTCAACATAATGTACAGCTTGTTCTTAACATATATTATGACATGAAGTGAAGGAGATATCAAGTTAGAAAGTTGGAACAAGAACTTTTACAAGGGATCAAATGATTTTCTTTTATTCAAAGCATGGATTCTCACTTGGTGAACCTTCAAGAACATCTCTGAGAATGACTTGAATAACAATTGAATATCAAAACACTAAGTACTTGCTTAACATTTTTTTTCCATTTTTTAATCCCTTCACACCATGTATAGCACAGGCAACATGAATTTAGTATCTAGAATTGTAAATTCATGGATTTGTGATTACGGTGTACACAGCACTTGCGCCTGTGTTATCATCCGCCTTTGCTTTGGTTGACAGCTTCCACACAGCAGCAGTGGTCAAAATGGGAGAAAACCCAGCCCTTGGCTATTTAACCCTTGTTATTGTCACATGCCACATATTGACTGCCTGCAGTCAATAGGTGCTGCTGCTGCAGTTTAAACTAAGCCTTTCTTTCCTTAGTGACTGTGGCTTGCAGGTGGAAGTGACTCATAGCTCAGGTGAGCTGAGGGGTGTGTCTGAGACTTCTGCTCTCCACCCCTTGGCCATACAAAATTCAACTTCCTTCCACCAGATGTCGCTGATTCAGTTAATTTCTGATCTGAGACCAGTTGTGTGCAGATGTTTCACTGGAGCTGCTGATATCCCATTCATTTAAAGCTGCTGGGTTTCCCTTGTCCATGGGTGGAGGTAGGGGCTTTGTGCCTAGGGCTTTTTAGGAGCTTAGGAGAAAGGGTGGCGACTCGGACTTCCTCACCATCAGAGATACCTCCGAGAAAAGGAAGAGCTATGGACCCCCAGTATTAGGGGTAGATTAGCTTTCCCTCTATCTCTTCGCCAACCTCACCATCCAGTTCCTGATTAAATCACCACCTAAGCATGACTGTTATACTGTGATCCATAGAAGCATGAGAAAGAAATGGCTATCTCTGCTGTACATTGAATATTCTGTTGTACCTAGGAATGATAGATTTTGAGGAACACCATAGAAACATCTTCCCATTGCTGTTCCAATAGGGCAAATCTGAGGTACTGTATGTGGTCTAAATTAATGGGACTTGTCCAAGAGCTTTTATGACATCCCATTTTACGTCAACAGACATTAATATGGATATGGACCCCCTATTGCAGTCATAGCCGATGCTGCTGTTCTACGATGGTAATCTACAAGACTGTGGAGTGATCCTGTTTGAATTTTTTGCACATTCACCCTTAAAATTATTTATGAAGTCAGAAACTGATGCTGATTATGAATAAACACTAAGGACGCCACACTGTTGTTCCTTCCATTCTATTCCTTCATGCTATGAGCAGAACCGGTGGAGAAAAAATATCTGTTAGTTTCATAGGGTTGCAATCAGTAGTGTACATAGTGGTGGGACAACCAGATATTCAGTTTTTGTTGACTGGTATACCCCTTTTAATCTTATTTATTACTATGTATGTATTTAAATATTTTAATCAAATTGTCATTACTTGTGCTTTCCTCTCCAGGTATTGCTAATATTTGTCTATTACTTTCCATCACATGAGAGATAAGCACAATCACCCTATTTAAACATGACCCGTCCTTTGCTCTCAGATACACATTTAACATTTTACAAGCTTCATTTCCTTCCAAAGTGATAAATACGAGGTCAACTTAACGGTGAAAGGACTTTGAAGAAGAACATTGCAACACATGTCTTCTGAGTTACCGAGGACCATAAGATGTCCTTTACAATGGGGCAGTTACTCAGTGTATTATCAATAAACCAGCTTGCCCTGTGAATGCTTCACAATTATGTTTCATACCTCAAGAACACATGTAATTGGAACATAAATTAGATTTCATTTGTATCCGTGTGTCAAAGTTAACAAGAATCAGGTCTCTGTGGGGAAGGCTGACACACACCTGCTATGCTCCTCTGAGATTTCTCCCTTCTCCAGGCTCCCAACTTTACAATCTAATTCATCATATTGATATTTATTCATTTTTTTTTCTTCCAATCCCACCAGGCCATAAGTTCTCCAATGGAATTTCTATGAAGTCCCTGCCTGCTTCACCTGTATTTACAGCCATCAAAAGTGTGCCCTATATATTTTCCTTTTTATAGCCAGTTTTGACAATGTCACTGAAGTATATATGTATTAAAACAACAGTAATAAACCCAACGCAGCAGCTGTAAAAAGGACTGCTACAAAGTAGTAGGAGAAACAAATCCTAGGAAAGTAAATTCAAATATTTTCATCAAAATTATAGTATTTAGTAAGTAATGGATGAATTTGCTTTTAGCTTAAAAGCCATGTTATTACCTTGGAACGTTTAAGGTGAGGGGTGCACATAGACTTTTAGTGACCCCAAGTCATGATTAAATCCCAAATGTCTCAAAGTTTCTCTATAGGAGAAAAGTTGCACAACAATTTCTACATTTTCAAGTCATTGACAGCTATTTACCATATTTTTCGCTTCATAAGACGCACCGGATTATAAGACGCACCCCAAATTTGGTGAAGGAAAAGGGAAAAAATTTTTTTTAAATGTTAAATGGGGTCTGTCATATAATGCCACTGTCTGTCTTACAATCAATATATATGTCCCTCATCCTGGTACATGACCCCCCCATCCTAGTATATATGCCCCCCATCCTGGTACATGATCCCCCATCCTGGTATATATATTAGTGATGGGCGAATCCTAAATTACTCGGAATCGCTTGACCCTAGCGAGTCCGAGCACAGGACTCGCTACTCGTTGCGAGTCTAGCGAGTCCAATGTTAATGAATGGGGAAGCGAGTAATAGCGAGTAGTGTGAGATTTACAAATCGCAGATGTGTCTCGGAAGCTTCAGCCTGAAGCAATCCTAGTTTTGCCATTTATTTGCATTGGACTCGTTTACTTTGTAAGTAATCGCTGGGAAATTCGCACAGATAAGAGTCCTGTCTGCTCTGTGTGCTGGCTGCCACAGCTCCAGGGTCCTAGAGCCCGCCTGCTGCCTGATGTAGCAGAGCTGAGATTGTTCTCAGTCTGCTCATTCCCTGTGTATAGACATCTATATCTATGCACAGGGGATGAGCAGAGAGGACATCGCGTTTTGGACTGCGTCGGACGGAAGAGGATTTTTTTAATTAAAGATGGAGTCCCTAATGGCTTTTTTTTAAATTTCTAATAAAAAATTTTCTCTGTGTTGTGTTTTTTTTAAAACAATTTAATAGAAATTCATGGCGGTCATGTCTAATATTGGCGTGATTGCCATAAATTTCGGGCTTAGGGCCAGCTGATAATACAAAGCTGGCCCTAACCTCTTTATTACCCAGCGTGCCACCGCCACCAGGGCCGCTGGAAGAGCGGGGTTCAGCGCCAGAGGATGGCGCTTCAATGAATGCGCTATCTTCTGGGGCGGCTGCGGGCTGCAATTTGCAGCGGGGGGTGCCCAGAAAGCTTGGGCATCCCTGCGCTGCGGATTCCAGCCCCCAGCTGCTTAGCTGTACCTGGCTAGACATAGAAATTGCGCGGAGCCCCACGCATTTTTTTTTAATTATTTCATGAAATTCTGACTCTGACTCTGAGACTCTGACTCTGAGACTCTGACTCTGAGACTCTGACTCTGAGACTCTGACTCTGGCTCTGAGGGTGAGACTCTGAATCTGGCTCTGAGGGTGAGACTCTGAATCTGAGACTCTGACTCTGAGACTCTGACTCTGAGACTCTGACTCTGAGACTCTATCTCTGACTCTGAGACTCTGACTCTGAGACTCTGACTCTGAGACTCTGACTCTGACTCTGAGACTCTGACTCTGAGACTCTGACTCTGAGACTCTGACTCTGACTCTGAGACTCTGACTCTGACTCTGAGACTCTGACTCTGAGACTCTGACTCTGAGACTCTGACTCTGACTCTGAGACTCTGACTCTGAGACTCTGACTCTGAGACTCTGAGACTCTGACTCTGAGACTCTGAGACTCTGACTCTGAGACTCTGAGTCTGACTCTGAGACTCTGACTCTGAGACTCTGACTCTGAGACTCTGAGACTCTGACTCTGAGACTCTGACTCTGAGACTCTGAGACTCTGACTCTGAGACTCTGACTCTGAGACTCTGACTCTGAAATTCATGAAATAATAAAAAAAAAATGCGTGGGGCTCCGCGCAATTTCTATGTTCAGCCAGGTACAGCTAAGCAGCTGGGGGCTGGAATCCGCAGCGCAGGGATGCCCAAGCTTTCTGGGCACCCCCCGCTGCAAATTGCAGCCCGCAGCCGCCCCAGAAGATGGCGCGTTCATTGAAGCGCCATCCTCTGGCGCTGAACCCTGCTCTTCCAGCGGCCCTAGTGGCGGTGGCACGCTGGGTAATAAAGGGGTTAATACCAGCTTTGATATACAAGCTGGTATTAAGCCCGAGATTCTTAATGTCAGGCCACGTTTGACCCAGCCACTAAGAATCTCCAATAAAGGGTTAAAAAAACACAACACAGAGAAAATTTTTTATTTGAAATAAAAAAAAAAAGCCATTAGGGACTCCATCTTTAATTAAAAAAATCCTCTTCTGTCCGACGCAGTCCAAAACGCAATGTCCTCTCTGCTACATCCCCTGTGCATAGATATAGATGTCTATGCACAGGGAATGAGCAGACTGAGAACAATCTCAGCTCTGCTACATCATCTCTGTGAGCAGGCGGGCTCTAGGACCCTGGAGCTGCACAGAGAAGACGGCTGGACTCGGCTCGCAATGTAACAGCAGTTACTCTGCGAGTTTCCCTGCTATCACTGGCACAGTAGCCGAGTTTAATGCAAACAATGGCAATCCTAGTTTTGTCAGCGTTTTCCATTGATTTGCATTGGACTCGTGCGAGTAAACGCTGGGAAACTCGCAGAGCACCGAGTCCTGCGAGTCCCTTACTACTTGCCGAGTAACGAGTCCTAGCGAGTAGATTCGCCCATCCCTAATATATATATCCCCCATCCTGGTACATGACCCCCTCATCCTGGTATATATATATCCCCCATCCTGGTACAAGGTCCCCCATGTTGCATATGGCCCCCTATGAGAGTGCATTGCCCCAAGTGATGGTACATAGCCCCCATCCTGGATATGGCCCCAATGATGGTACACATAGCCCCCATACTGGATATGGCCTCCAGTGATGGTACAAAGCTCCCATCCTGGATATGGCCAGCAGTGATAGGAATCATGGCCCCCATCTTGGATATGGCCTCCTGTGATGGTACACATAGCCCCCCATCCTGGGTATGGCATCTCCATCCTGCTCTCACCCCTCCATTCTGGATATGCCCCCATCACTCTATTTGCCCCCATGCTGGCGCACACACTAAAATAATAAATGCTCATATAATATGCGCCGCTTCCCCGTCCATCCCTCAGCGCGGCTTCAGCACTGAGAGGTGGACAGCGGGATGGAGTGAATATTATATGAGCATAATGAGCATGAGTATGTAACCTCAGACTGCTTGTGCTGCCTGATCCAGCCCACTCCCCCTGACACGGCTGCAGAGCTGTATAAACTGTAGATTTGAATTATAAAACGCACTCCCCACTTTCCCCCCAAATTTGTGGAAAAAAAATATGGTACCTCTTAAAGGAGTTGAGTCATAATACACATTTTTCATCTGTGTACAAAATGTGATAATCATGAAATTTTCCAGATTTTTTAACATTACATCCACAAATGTAAATGTACTTAATTGGGAATTTATGTGATATACCAACACTAAGTAGTAAGTATTTGTAAGTGTAAAGGAAATTATACATGTTTTTCTAAACATGTTCAAAATATAAATCAGAAAACTATAATGTGCATTTGTTTTCAGCCTCACTGAGTCAACACTTTGTAGCACCCCCTTTATTTGCCATTACTGCTGCAAGTCATTTTGGGGATGTCTCTACCAGCTTTGTATATCTAGAGGCAAAATGTTTTATCTCATTCTTATTTTTTGCAAAAAGTAACAGGTCTTTTGCAGGCTGTAACAGGGTTGCCCTCTATTTAGTTCCATAAATCTTGCCATCAACTCTAACCAGCTTCCCTGTCCCTGCTGAAAAAAGCCTCCCCACAGCATAATGCTGCCATCAACATGTATGACAGTGGGGATGGTGGTTTCAGGGTGATGTGCAGTGTTTGATTTATGCCACACATAGTGTTTTGCATTTAGCCAAAATGTTTTACTTTAGTCTCATCTGACCACAGCACCTTCTTCCACATGCTTGCTGTGTCCCCTACATGACTTTTTACAAACTGCAAACAGTACTTCTTATGGTTTGCTTCAAAAATGTCTTTCTTCTTACTATTCTTTCATAAAGGCCAGATTTCTGGAGTATAAGGCCCCTTTGACATCAGCGATAATCGCTGATCGTGGCAGTTGCGGTGAAAAAGTCGCAACTACCGCGATTACCGCATAACGGCCGCACTTGCGGTTCACCTGCGGCAAGCCCCATGCAATGTCTATGCGTATTTTTAAGCACAAGCTCATCACAAACCAGGAGTGGGTGATTAAACATATAAGTGGAGCACTTGTTTCTATTAGACCTTTCCTCTGAGTGTGCCAGTCCCGGTTTTGATTGTTCCACTCCTGGCTTTTTTTCAGCTTGTGCGTAAAAATACGCTGCTAAAAAAGCAGTGTGTGAATGGGGCCTAATTAGATCTCTACTTGCTCGTTATGTCAGTTTATGTGGACGGTCATGTCTTAGTAGGTTGGCAGTGGTGCCATAGTCCTTCCATTTTGGATAATGCATTGAACAGTTCTCTGAGAGATGTTCAGAGCTTGTGCTTTTTTTTTTTTTTTTTACAACCTAACCCTTCTTTACCCTTTTCCACAACTTTAACCCTGACCTGTCTGGTGTGTTGTTTGATTTTCATGATACTGTTTCACCCCTAATATTCCCAGATAAACTTCTGAGGTGTTTACAGAACAGCTGTATGCAAATGGAGTCTGTGGAGCTTCAATTAAGAGTCTCAAACACGGGACTAGCCAGATATCCCTCCAGGGAAGGACCTAGCCCTGGGGTGGACGCCTTGCGGAGACCACCATAACCACCATATTAAGTGGCCCTTTTAGTCAATATCCCACTCAGGATATGACAAGGGAATTAACAGAGCCAGGTATCCATCCACAGACAGCTGTTTCGGGGTGTTGCCCCTCATCAGTGTGGAGTCGGATTCTGGCTAGGTGGGAGCAATGCCTGGTAGACCAACATCACAAATCTCTCACTGATCTCAGGGAGACCAGTAAAGGAAAACACTGCGGGGAGAACTGCTATAGTTATACTGAGAATAAATTACACACATTTGGACTCAATTTACTAACTAGGTGAGGTCTGAAGGCAATTGATTACACAGGGCTTTATTTAGCGATATCAAACGACAAGGGGCTGGACCCAAATACACATTACAATTTTCAGATTTATTTAGTTTGTACTGGTATATCACATAAAATCACAATAAAATAGATTTAGGTTTTTGCCTCTAACATTAAACAATGTGGAAAATTTCATAGGGTATGAATACTTTTAAAATAGAGGAGAAAAGACATTATTGCCCTGATTCATCATCATGTTTACACCAAAATTCTGCTGTAAAACATATCCAATTCTCAAGAATTCATGCAAAAAATTGGGATATTTTCGTCAAAATAGGCAGAAGTGAAACAAGCCATGGTAAGCCTCATTAAGACTGGTGTAATAAAGCACATCTTCATGAATCGAGTCTGGGTATCCTAATTATATGCAAATTAGGATAAAATGCCTTATTATCAGATTTGTTGGACCAGTTATTAGTATTTATATTAGTTATTTTTAAGCACAATAGCTATTAGAGCTTATTTATTTATTAGCCTTCAGCTCAATCTCAAGCCATGTTGACTTGATGAATACACGCTCTGTAGGAAGATCAATCTTGCTTGAGCCTAGATAAGTCCACGAGGATCTTCCTTAAGCCTAGATAGGTTCACCAGAGTCTTCTCTGAGCTTAGGTGGGTCCACCAGGGTCTTCTCTGGGCCTAGATAGGTCTACCAGGGTCTTCTCTGATCCTAGATGGTCACCAGGATCTTCTCTGATCCTAGATAGGTCTACAGGGTCTCCTGAGCCTAGATAGGTACACCAGGTCTTCCCTGACCTAGATAGGTCACCAGGTCTTCCCTGACCTAGAGTCAAGGTCTATCCAGGTCTTCCTGAGCCTAGATAGGTACACCAGGATCTTCTCTGATCCTAGATAGGTCTACCAGGGTCTCTTTGAGCCTAGATAGGTCCACCAGGGTCTTCTTGCCTTATCTTGACAGTATCAAGCCATCGGGTTGCTGGTCTTTGCCTTGTACCTTCTATTCTTCCTACCATAATGTCCTTTTCATTAGGGCTACACTATGTATATAAAAGTATTAAATAAGGGCTACTGCATGAACAAACATATAATTAAGGTTATATTCACACAGGGTGTTCTTGCTGTGTTTTTTTCTGCACCATAACTTGATCCCTGAGTATGTACTCAAGATCCCCTTGGTGATGTTTCCCTGTGGTTTTCTGTAAGGTTTTTAATCAGATTTTGCTGTGGTGTTAGGTGCTGTTTTGCTGCGTTTTTCCTGTAGCTCTCAAGTCAAGATTTTGCTTGCAGTATATATCACTCTGTCTCTTTCTCTGTGTGTGCATGACTTTTCCTCAATCTTAATTTTGGAAATCAAAAACACTTGTTTTTTTAACATATATTTGCATAAAACCAAGACAAAAAACCCTACTAAAAACAGCACCAAAAATGTCCTGTGTGAACACGTATCATCTGTTAGCCAAATTTTTGCTTCTTTCCATTTCCCCCTTCTCCCAACTTTGTTGCAATACTTTCTTCCTTTCTTCCTTTCTTCCTTTCTTTCTTTCTTTCTTTCTTTCTTTCTTTCTTTCTTTCTTTCTTTCTTTCTTTCTTTCTTTCTTTCTTTCTTTCTTTCTTTCTTTCTTTCTCCTTTCTTTTTCTTTCTTTCTATTCTTTTTCTTTCTTTCTATTCTTATTCTCTTTCTTTCTTTCTATTCTTTTTCTTTCTTTCTATTCTTATTCTCTTTCTTTCTATCTCTTTCTTTTGCTTTCCTTCTTTTTCTTTCTTCTCTCTTCCTTCTTTCTTCCTATTCTCTCTTTCCTTCTTTCTTTTCCTTTCTTTCTCTCTCTCTCTTTCTCTCTCTTTCCTTCTTTCTCTCTTTCTTTCTTTCTTCTTTCTTCTTTCTTTCTTTCCTTCTTTCTTTCTTTCTTTCTATCTATCATTCTTTCTTTCTTTCTTATATTAGACTATGAATTCTGACACTATCATAGTTGCTTCACACATAAAACCTGTTGATGATCTTTTGAACACAGGTATGCTTTTTACCATATGCCGCTTTAACACTTGCTACATGGTTTGTAAGAAATTAAAGCTATCTTTAGAGTGGGTTGTAAAATAGGTTGTATTTTGATTGAAGATATAAAACCAACATTCATTACAAGATTTGTGAAATAAGCCTTTTTTGTGGCGCTTGCTGAGTTTTACGCTCATTACATTTAGATGTTACATTTTAGTCAAGCGGCTGTAATTCAGTCTAAAATAAAAATAATGTTTTAATTGCACATTGAGATTTCCAGTGATTATTATGTGGTTTGAAGAGATGGAAATCTAGATATATACAAGATTGCAAAGTTCATCTGCATTTTCTATTCAAAGTGCCAATTATTTACATTTTCTTTATTTAGCTTCTATATGAGAAAGACACAGTGGTATAAACAATTTATTTTAAGTCAATGTATTTCTATAAAATCCATGTGAGGCTAAGAAACATGAATATTACATACACTAATTTTCCAAAAATATCTATTTACATGGGCATGCATTTTTTCAAATATTTGAACAAAATATGTCCACCTACGAAATAACGTGTAAAGGTCATCTGTATAAACTTGAAAATAACCAAGCTAAAATTTTGTGAAAACGTCATCTACTTTTTTTGTAAATAATTTTAAAAGGAATCTGGAGGCTTTTGCTACGTAATCTGAGGACAGCAGACTGTAGAGGTTAAACAACAAAGAGCAACTATGCCTCTCTTATCAGACTGTATGCTGTTGTTTACTTAAACTAAAGACTTTATCAACTGCGGATCATCATCGCTTGTCACATGTATGGCAGTCTCTGATTGGCACCTCACTTCACAGAGGAAGATGGCTTGAACTCCAGTGCTACATATTGGGGTTACCTATCCTAAAATTAATAATCAACCCATTAACAAGCTTTGCCACATGACTTACCTAAGAATCTTTATCAGACATTCAGTATGAAGTCACATATCTGTAATTGACACCTAGTCAAAGTGTAAGGCACAAGAGATCTAGTCCTCTTCCTCTCTGAAGAGTTTATTTACATATTTAAGTTCCCGAAGGATTAATTCATAGCTGATGAGACTCCTTACACTTGCTTGGCAATGTCCACAAAGAGAATCCATCCTCCTCAAACCACCTATCCGAGTCCTCTCACCCAGCCAAATCACAAATCCTACTTTGCATTGATGATCGTCAAACACATCATATCTGAAATGGAGTGTCTGAATTGGGATTTTGTCCTAAGTTATTTAGCAAGGTTTTGTGGTTCATTAAGTGGCCTGCAGAGATATCCCAGAGATGTAATATCTGATATACATTCCCCAAAGCTGTCACATCCTGATCTGACTATGGAATTAATAGCGCTATATAAATGAATAAATATTATATTATTATTATGACAATACATCTTCTTCAATTGCAGGTATGGACCCATTGTACCACTGCTGTATCTAACTTCTCCTGTACCCAAACTCTATGTGCCTTGCATATGTCTTATGGTATGGACCCATTGTACCACTGCTGTATCTAACTTCTCCTGTACCCAAACTCTATGTGCCTTGCATATGTCTTATGATATGGACCCATTGTACTACTGCGGTATCTAACTTCTCCTGTACCCAAACTCTATGTGTCTTATTGTATGTCATATTCCTCCATCTCCTTTGTAACTCACAAATTTACATATTATTTCATCCTGCTTTGTGTGTCTCTCTCATGCTGATTTGCCCCAAATGTTTCTATTAACAGCAATCTGTTAATTCTCCCCTGTTGCTTTGTGTCCTATCTCCCTCCTCTGAACCCTGCCTTCTACTCACCTGGTTCATTCTCTGCACCGCTTAGATGTATAAATTAGTGTGGGCAAGCCTGTGTGCCTTGGCCTGTGTGTGTTCATAAAGTGTGATTCATTAAGTGTTCTGGAGAGATATCCCAGAGATAAACCAAAGGAAACCAGAAGGTATAATCTATACCTGTCTGTTGATTTTTTCTCTAAAGGTCCCATCACACACACAGATAATTGTGCAGAGATTGTTTGCAGATCTCTGGTTGCAGTGAAATCATGGACACATTGTTACATTTGTACACGGCTACAAAATGGAACAACGTGTCCATGATTTCACTACAACCAGAGATCTGTGAACAATCTCTGCACAATTATCTGTGTGTGTGACGGTACCTCTTAGACTTTACTTTCCCACTAACACTTTAACCATGCTTACTTATGCCCTAACAGTAATTGCTCCACTAATCCTTTCCCTCTTTCACTACCCCCAAGAACACTCCCAGCACAAATACTTATATTCCCATCTCTCTTATCACCTCACCTGATCTCTTCGGCTGACCTGCTTCTCAATCTCACACCCCTCCTGCAGAAACACAAAACAAGCCAGCCGCACTCTTTCTTCCACCTGCTTGCTCTTTCTTTGCTGCTGCTAACCGCTGGCGTCATATCTCCCAACCCAGGACCCCCACAGCCAACTTTCTCCACTATTCCTACCTCCTATCACCCACACCTGCAGGAAACAGCCGCAATCTCCTAAATATAAAACCTATTTCTCTAACCCCCTCTCCACTGCGTCCTCTCATTTGTAACTCCACTACATTCATGACCTCTTTACCTCTCGCAGAGTCTCACAGAAACATGGCTGACACCCTCCGACATGGCCTCCCCTGCTGCGCTGTGTTACGGTGGACATCATTTCTCCCACACACCTCGCACTGGCAACAAACACGGCGGAGGAGTGGCTCTTCTCCTCTCTAGCAACTGCATCTTCAACCCAATTCCTCTTCCTCCCTTCCTTATCCTCTCATCTTTTGAAGTGCACTCTGTCCGTATCTACTCTCCATCCAACTTACAAGTGGCCTTCATTTATCGACCACCAGGTTCGATCACTACCTTCTTTGACCAATTCTCCATCTGGCTCCTATACTTTCTATCTGCTGACATTCCCACCATCATAATGGGTGACTTCAACATCCCCATTGACACCCATCAGTCAACAGCCTCCAAACTCCTGTCACTTGCCTCATCCTTTGGCCTCTCTCAATGGTCCTCCACAGCCACCCAGATACATGGACATACACTAGACCTCATCTTTACCCGCCTCTGCTCCCTAACTAAACCCACAACCTTCCCTCTCCTCCTCTCTGACCACCATCTACTTACCTCCTCATCCTTGTCCTCCTCATCTGCCACCCATGTCCCCCAACTTGTACACCCTCGCAGAAACCTCACACATCTTGACACTCACACACTCTCCAACACTATTTTACCACTATCATCCATATCCTCACTCCATGACACACATAATGCCACAGCTTTCTACAACTCTACACTCACATCAGCAATTGATGCAGTTGCCCCTATCATTCATGGCAGAACACGACGAATCAATAGACAACCCTGGCACACAGATACCACTAAAAATCTGCGGCAAGCGGCTAGGGTTGCAGAGCGGCGCTGGAAGAAAACACACTCACAAGAAGACTACACAGCATTCAAACAAGCACTTCTCAAATTCAAATCAGCACTCACCACCACTAAACAGAATTACTTCATTACCCTCATATCCTCTTTGTTCAACAACCCCAGGCAGTTATTCAACACATTTAACTCCCTCCTCCGCCTCCCACTGCCCCCTCCTACTTCTCGTATCTTTGCAGAAGACTTTGTAACATACTTCACCAACAAGATCGACCAGATCAGACAAGTCTTTGCTACCCAACCACCGCAACCCCCATATATACCGGATCAATCCTCTCCCCACTAACCCTCCTCCCAACCATCAGTGAAGGAGAACTTGAACACCTCCTCTCTAGATCGCACCTCATCACTTGTGCACTAAACCCTATCCCATCCCATCTCCTCCCCAACCTCACCATAACACTCATCCCAGCCCAAACCACCTCTTCAACCTATCACTAACTTCTGGTACCTTTCCTTCTGCTTTCAAACATGCAACAATTACACTTATCTTAAAGAAGCCATCCCTCGACCCCACCTCTACATCCAGCTACCGGCCCATATTCCTGCTCCCATTCGCTTCCAAACTTCTTGAAAAGCATGTCCACACTGTACTCTCATCCCACCTCTCATCCAATTCTCTCTTTGATGACCTTCAATCTGGCTTCCGCCCTCACCACTCTACTGAAACTTCCCTGACCAAAATTACTAACGACTTACTCACGGCCAAATCTAACAGACAGTTCTCCGTCCTCCTCCCTTTAGACCTGTCCTCTGCATTTGACACAGTCGAGCACTGCCTGTTATTACAGATCCTCACTTCCATTGGATTCACTGACCTTGCCCTCTCCTGGATCTCCTCCTACCTTTCCATCCGCACATTTAGTCTCTCCCACTCCCACACAACCTCCTCGCCCCATCACCCTCTCTGTTGGGTCCCTCAAGGCTCTGTCCTCGGGTTCCTCCATTTTTCAATCTATACTCTTGGTCTGGGACAACTCATAAAGTCCCATGGCTTCCAGTATCACCTATACGCTGATGACACCCATATCTACCATTCTGGCCCAGACGTCACCTCTCTGCTGTCCAGAATCCTGGAGTGTCTATCAGCCATATCCTCCTTCTTCTCTCCTCCCGCTTCCTAAAACTCAATGTAGTCAAAGCTGAACTCATTATCTTTCCTCCATCTCACACACCTTCCATGCGGGACTTATCGATCACAATAAATGACATCACACTTTGCCCTGTACCTGAAGTCCGCTGTCTTGGAGTAACACTTGACTCTGCCTTGTCCTTCAAACCGCACATCCAAGCCCTTGCCACCTCCTGCTGCCTTCAACGCAAAAATATTTCCAGAATCCGTTCCTTCCTCAACCCCCATTCTGATAAACTACAAATGCATGCCCTCATCATCTCTCGCCTCGATTACTGCAACCTCCTACTCTGTGGCCTTCCTGCTAACACTCTTGCACCACTTCAACCTGTCCTTAACTTTGCTGCCGGACAAATCCACCTCTTTCCTCGCTATTTCTCCACTTCTCCCCTCTGCAAATCCCTCCTCTGGCTCCCAATTCACCAGCGTATCCAATTCAAACTACTAACATTGAATTACAAAGCCATCCACAATCTGTCCCCCCATATATCTCTGAACTAATCCCTCGATATCATCCAACTAGTAATCTTCGATCCTCCAAGACCTCCTTGCTTCCTCCACACTTGTACGTTCCTCATCTAACCGCCTGCAAGACTTCGCCCGAGCATCCCCCATCTTCTGGAACTCTGCACCCCATCACGTCGGACTGTTCCCTACACTCAGAACCTTCAAGCGGAACCTGAAAACCCATCTATTCAGAGCAGCCTACAACCTGCAATGACCACAGTACCGCTTCAACACCACTGGACCCAGCGCTCCACCACCATCGGACCTGGCACTCCAGCACCACCCGAGTAGACCCAACCTACTGCCTCCCTCCCCATTGCCCTGTAGAATGTAAGCCTGCAAGGGCAGGGTCCTCTCTCCATTCTGTATCAGTCTGTCACTTTGTCCATTGTATTTTTAACTTGTCTGTATGTAACCCTTTCTCATGTACAGCACCATGGAATGAATGGGGCTCTATAAATAAATAATAATAATAATAATAATTTAAGGGGTGATGGGTTCTTTGAAGATTGCCGCCCCTAATAAGTGGCACTAGACCTTATATTCTCCACTCTAAAAAGGTGATTTGCCTATTTAAATTCCCAGTGGAACATGGATAATAAGTCTCCTTATGCCTGCTAAACAATAACTACAATGAAAAATGTTCTCAGATAGACACCATATCTGCAAATAATCATGGATGGAACACATACATAAAAAACGATCATGTGAATAAGGCCTCAATCTCAGCATAGAGCCATTAAAAGGCAATGGCTCAAAATCCTACAGACTAAGGGCATCCATCAAGGTGTCATCTGAACAGCAGTTATATAGGCTTCTCCAGAATCTGCCAACGAGCCATGAATCATAGAAGCATGAATTCTGCATGGTAGCAAGTAGCATTTTCAAGATTCTGTCCATGAGAAAAAGGTGAAATATAAGTGGAGAGTGTGGAAAGACAATGATCCAATGCACAAGAACAAGACTGCACCTGAGTTAAAGCATTGTGTTGGCTTCAACATTAATCAATGACTTGAAGATGTCAAAGAGTCTTCTCAAGGATCGGAAAATAAGTTATCATGCATGGAAAACCTTAATGTGTCTGGATGGCCTAAAATTTGTCTAAGATAGGATATTATTTTGATATCTGCCTATCATAGAAAAGGAGAGATATAAAATAAAACATAACATTTAATCCATCTATATAAAAAGCCTATAATGGCATAAAAACACACAAAATATACAATGAAGAAATATACCAAACAAGGCCAAAGAGATTATGTCTCAGACAGTATATAGCCTCTTTCTGATAGAAGCAGAAAATCTGTGAATAGTTGATTCAATGACCATCAGTGTGAAGAGAGTAGGATAGTGGTCCAGACCAACCTCATATGTCAGCTACACCACAGTAAATGCCCTGGGGCGATATAAATTGCCATATATAAAAGGTCAAATTGCAATTCAGTAAATAGAATGGAAAAAAGTGAGAAGGCTAATTCTATCAACATGAATATTCTTATATGCCATGAATATGGGAGATATTTGAGGGACATATTGGTTCCTCTTGATGTGAACTGTCCATTTTTAGGACAGGAGCAATTGAGGATCTTATGCATTGTTTTTTATTTTTTTGCACTACCAGGGACATTTTAGGGAAAAGTTCCTGATCACCCTGGATGGGGACCTGGTGTTGTGCTCAATAAACCTTCCCTAACAAGACACCTAATTGAGATTGTGGCTTTTTTATTGCTCTTGTGCATATAAGGATATGACATGTTGATAGAGTTAGGCTACATTCACACTGTGCATTTTTATTCTGTTTTTCCTCATCAGTTTTTGTAGCCAAATCGACGAGTGGGTGATAAATACAGAAGTGGTGATTAGTGATGAGCGAGCATGCTCGCCACTACTCAGTACTCGCACGAGTATCACTGTACTCGGGCTACTCGGCGAGCACCGAGTAATCTCGCGATACTCGTGCTGTGCTCGTGGTCGTCATCTCTGCATGTTGGCGCTCTTTTGAGAGCAAGCCCAAATGCAGGGATTGGCTGGCAGACCACTGCAATGCCACAGCCCTGTTAGTTGTGGCATTGCAGTGATTGGCCGGCCTGCACAGTGTGACCGAGCCTTTATAAGACCCGGCCGCGCTGTGCTCTGCACACAGGCATCCAGACAGTGAGTGTAGGGACAGTGTCTGCTGCTGCTTAGGGACAGATTTGCGGCCCTCATAGGTAGATCCGGAGCAGGGCTGCAAACTGCTGCTGTGCTGACCACAACAGTCCTTCTCAGGACTAATCTCGGAGGATATAGGCAGGGTGATCCAGATCGGAGTCCAAGCTTTTCTGTGACCATTACAGTCACCAGACTGTTGTACTTACTAGCTTGATCCAGATTAGGACATAGGGACTAAAATTCTCATCTCCTGTGACCATTAGAGTCACCAGACTGGAGTACGTACTACCTTGATACAGGTTAGGGACTAAAATCCTCATCTCCTGTGACCATTAGAGTCACCAGACTGGTGTACGCACTACCTTGATACAGGTTAGGGACTAAAATCCTCATCTCCTGTGACCATTGCATTCACCAGACTGGTGTACTTAATACCTTGATACAGGTTAGGGCCTAAAATCCTAATCTCCTGTGATCTGAACAGTCACCATACTGGTGTACGTCATACCTTGATACAGGTTAGGGACTAAAATCCTAATCTCCTGTGATCTGAGCAGTCACCAGACTGGTGTACGTCATACCTTGATACAGGTTAGGGCATAAAATCCTAATCTCCTGTGATCTGAACAGTCACCAGACTGGTGTACGTCATACCTTGATACAGGTTAGGGCCTAAAATCCTAATCTCCTGTGACCATTACAGTCACCAGACTGGTGTACGTACTATCTTGATACAGGTTAGGGACTAAAATCCTACTCTCCTGTGACCATTGCATTCACCAGACTGGTGTACTTAATACCTTGATACAGGTTAGGGACTAAAATCCGAATTTCCTGTGACCTCTACAGTCACCAGACAGTTGTCGCTCTATACAGGCAAAATGCGCAAGGGCGTTGGCAAGGGCGTTGGCAAGGAACAAGGAAGTGGACGTGATGGTGGTGCAGGTAGAGGCCGAGGTCGTGTGCAAGCACTAATTTCGCAACAACAAAGAGCCACATCTCCTCGCTCGCACGTCCTGTCCCAAATTCTTGGGGCCCGCAGCAGTACACCGCTGTTGAACCAAGACCAGTGTCAACAGGTTGTTACTTGGATAGCGGATATTGCTTCAAGTCAGACACCCTGTCTTCCACACGGTCAAGTGTCAGTAGCCGTGATACTGCACCGCACATTTCCCAACCTGATCCTCCTTCCTACCACCAGGCCGAGTACACGTCCACGGACATTACTGATCCCACACTAGGACACTCGGAAGAGCTGTTCACGTATCCATTCGCAGAATCTGGCCTGTCGCCACCTCCTCTTGAAGTGGGTGATGAGGAGATGGTATGTACAGATGCCCAAATATTTGAGCAGCCACGTTCTCACGAACGGAACGTTGGCAAAGTGTCTCAACAAGGGGTGGACGATGATGAGACACAATTGCCAGGAAGTCAGGAGGAGGATCAGGGTGCGGAAGAGGAAGACGACGTGGTGGATGATCCAGTAGCTGACCCAACATGGCAGGAGGATACGCAGAGCGAGGACAGCAGTGCACAAGGGGAGGGAGGCGTAGCATCCCAACAGGCAGTACGAAGCAGGGTCGCGTCCGCAGGCAGAAGGCAGGCAACCGTTCCCCGGAACAACAACACGACTCAAGGTGCCTGTGCAAATGTTCGGTCTTCCCGAGTCTGGGAGTTTTTTAAGTTGGCTCCAGAAGACTCTAAAAAGGCCATTTGCCACACCTGCCATGCCAGTATCAGCAGGGGTACGAAAACTAGCAGCCTGACCACCACCAGCATGATCAGGCACATGTCAGCCAAGCACCCGACTTTGTGGGAAGTACAACAGAGTCGAGGAGCGGTGCTTGCTGATGTCACTGCTACGTCTTCGCCTGTTGTGCGTGCGAGCCAATCCCCTGTCCATGCTGGCCTCGAACAAGCCTCCGGCCCTGCACCTGAAGTTGCCCACGCACAAATTACACCACCATCAAGCACGTCCTTGTCCCAGCGCAGCGTTCAATTATCAATTCAGCAAACCTTTGAACGCAGGCGCAAATACGCTGCCAACGCCCCACATGCCACACCTCTGAACCTAAAGCCAGGAAAGGTCATGTGTGACAATGGCCGGAACCTGGTGGCAGCTTTGAGGCGAGGCCAGCTGACGCATGTTCCATGCGTGGCCCATGTGCTCAACCTGGTGGTTCAGAGGTTTGTAAAGTCATACCCAGAGGTGTCTGACCTGCTGGTAAAATTTCACCGTCTGTCTGCACATTTTCGCAAGTCACCTGCTGCTTCAGCCGGCCTTGCCGGCTTTCAGCGCCGTTTGCGTCTTCCGGCCCACAGACTGGTGTGTGATGTCCCCACGCGTTGGAATTCAACTCTGCACATGTTGGTCAGGATATTTGAGCAGAAGAGGGCAGTTGTGGACTACCTGCATCACCTAAGCCGTCGGGAAATGGGTCAAACTCCACACATAACACCTGAAGAGTGGAGATGGATGTCGGACCTATGTACCGTCCTCCAAAACTTTGAGGACTCCACCAAGATGGTGAGCGGCGATGACGCAATTATTAGCGTCACCATACCACTACTCTGCCTTCTAAAACGGTCTCTGCTGAAAATCAAAGAGGATGCATTGCAGGCCGAGCGCGATGACTTGGAGCAAGAAACAGTAGTGGGTGTGGGTGAAAACACACAGCCCAGCATCATCTCATCACAACGTGCAGTGGAGGACTATGACGAGGAGGAGGAGGATGAAGACATGGAGCAACTCTCTGGCCAAATTGAGGATATGACATGCACACCAGTCATACCCTCGATTCAGCGTGGCTGGCCAGAGGACAGGGGAGATGAGGAGGAGGAGGAGGAGGAGGAGGACAGCATGTTCAGTCATCGTGTTGGTCTGGATACTGAAGTGATGGCTGTTAAGAGTCTGGCGCACATGGCTGACTTTATGGTAAGCTGCCTGGCTCGTGACCCTCGCGTTCAGAATATCTTGGCCGACAATCAGTACTGGTTGGCAACACTGTTAGACCCACGCTACAAGGAGAACTTTATGTCTCTCATTCCTGAGGCGGAGAGGTCAGCCAAAATGCAACAGTTCCACAGGGCCATAGTCACGGAAGTAGGCAAATCATTCCCCTCACAAAACGCTAGCGGCATAGGTCAGGATTCGGTGGACAACCAAGGCATACGGCCGAGAGGGGCACAAGTCCAATCCGCCAGAGGTAGGGGAACTGTCTTTACGATGTGGGACAGTTTTCTCAGCCCCTCACGTACCACAGCCCCTGAGGTGCGGGGTAGTGCCACCAGAAATGCTAAGTTTGGGCAGATGCTGAAGGAGTACCTTGCAGATCGAACAACTGTACTGCGAGATTCCTCTGTGCCTTTCAATTATTGGGTCTCCAAGCTGGACACGTGGCATGAATTGGCTCTCTACGCCTTGGAAGTCCTGGCCTGCCCTGCCGCTAGCGTTTTATCAGAGCGTGTTTTCAGTGCTGCAGATGGAATCATTACTGATAAACGCACCCGCCTTGCAACTGAAAATGATGACAGGCTGACTCGGATCAAGATGAACAAGGGTTGGATTGGGCCAGACTTCACCACACCACCAGCAAATGACAACTGAATTAAAATTTTGTTATGTGAATTTGCCATGTACCTCCACTCACCCATGGGTACACACTTTAGGACTTTGGCTAATCGCTGGACTGCTCCTCCTTCTCCTCATGTGCCACCATGATGACTGTTACAATAGTTAGGCTGTTGTTTGAGGTATACCCGCAGTGGTAAATTTTTTCGCCCATTCTTTTAGAATGGGCATTACAACGACAGGAGACCGGCTCCTTTTCAATGGGAAAAATGTTTTGAGGCCCTCCTCCACGTCTCTATCCAGGGACAATGTGGAGCCTTCCAATTTTTGGCTGTCCTGCCAAAGGGCAATACTACAATACACCCACTTGAGGTTTACAGGCCCTCCTGCATGTCTGTATCCAGGGTCATTGTTGAACCTCCCAATTTTTGGCTGCCCTGCCAAAGGGCAATACTACAATACACCCACTTGAGGTTTACAGGCCCTCCTGCATGTCTGTATCCAGGGGCATTGTTGAACCTCCCAATTTTTGGCTGCCCTGCCAAAGGCCTATACTACAATACACCCACTTGAGGGTTACAGGCCCTACTACATGTCTGTATGCATGGGTCATTGTTGAACCTCCCAATTTTTGGCTGCCCTGGCCAAAGGGCAATACTACAATACACCCACTTGAGGTTTACAGGCCCTCCTGGATGTCTGTATCCAGGGGCATTGTTGAACCTCCCAATTTTTGGCTGCCCTGCCAAAGGCCTATACTACAATACACCCACTTGAGGGTTACAGGCCCTACTACATGTCTGTATGCATGGGTCATTGTTGAACCTCCCAATTTTTGGCTGCCCTGGCCAAAGGGCTATACTACTATACACCCACTTCAGGTTTACAGGCCCTCATGCACGTCTCTATCCAGGGGCATTGGTGAACCTCCCAATTTTGGACTGCCCTGGCAAAGGAAAATACTAGAATAGACCCAGTTCCTCAAAATGGGCACATTATGTCAAGACAGGGCTTCATGTACGTCTCTTCTCAGGGACATTGGAGTGCCGCACAATGTTTTCACGTAAAATCTTTCATGTAATCACAAAAAGTAACATACACCAGCTGTATCTCACTATTGGGTATGTGCCCTTAACATTTCCACCCTGAATATTCATTTTGGTGTCATTTTGGAAGGTTTTCTGGTGACTCCGTAAAATTGGCGTGAAACTCGGACAAGATTGTTCACAGCTGTGACTTTTGAGTGAGAAATGCTTCCAGGGGTCTTCCCCATGGTGTTGCCATGTCATTTCAGCACTCTTCTGAGACTTTTGTGACATTTTTAGGGTTTTTCCATGCTGCCGGCAGTCATTTCATAAAAATACTCGTGTCTCCCATAGGATAACATTGGGCTCGGTACTCGGGCCGAGTACACGAGTATCTCGGGATGCTCGGCCCGAGCTTCGAGCACCCGAGCATTTTAGTACTCGCTCATCACTACTCACATCTCATATACAGCCCTCCATAGGGCTCCCATCTCATATACAGCTCTCCTTAGAGCTCCCATATCATATACAGCCCCCTTATAGGGCTCCCATATCATATATAATACCGCCATAGGGCACCCAAATCATATTCAGCCCCCTCATAGGGCTCCTGTATCATATACAGCCAATCCATAGGGCTCCCATCATGAGAGCCCTATGGGGGGATGTATATGACACGGGAGCCCTATGTGATGGGCTGTATACGATATGGCAGCCTTATGGGGGGCTGTATATGATATTGGAGTCCCATCTCATATACAGCTTCCCATACCCCATACAGTCCTCATATCATATATACAACAGTCCTCCATAGGGCTCCTATATCATAGGCTGCATATGATATGGGAGCCCTATGGGGGGCTGTATATGATATGGAAGTCCCATATCATATACATCCCCCCTAATGCCCCATAGGGCTTCCATATCACATATAGCCCCATAGGGCTCCCATTTCATATACAGCCCCCCCATATGGCTCCAATAATGGGAGCCCTTTAGGGGTCATATATATGAATGATATAGGAGTCCTATAGGGATGCTGTATATGATATGGGAGCCTATGGGGGGCAGTGCTGTATATGAGATGGGAGTTCATGTCATCTCATATACAGCGCGCAGCCCCCACATAAGGCTCCCATTTATACAACCCTCAGGGCTCCCATCACCCCAACCCCCCACCCCCCACATCACTTTTTTTACACACATCTATTTTTTAACAGTCAATTACTGTTGTCCTCTTGTGATGTCTCTGACTTCACTCACTCTTCAGTTTTGTAGCTCACCTCGCCTCGAGCTCCTTGCTCCAGATTCCCTCCTCACCAGGCCAGCAGTGTCCCCAGACGGACCCCACTCTAGCTTGCACTGCAGCCGCAGGGACTCAGCCTTAGCACTCAGTGGTGATGTCACTCATGACATCACTTCTGAGTTCCCCTGCAGGCCTGCCAGTGCCTGCCGAGCTGATCTGCAGTCGGCAGACACTGTCTGAAGCTGAAGCCTGAGGGCGCCCCGGCGAGATGATGATCCACCCTGCGCCCTGCCCTGCCTGCTGGCTGCTGCAGCTGCTTGCCTGCTGCCCCGCCGCCCCATGTATCACGCTGTCATGTCACACTGAGTCTGACTGAGGCTGAGCTGAGCGCTGACGGACGGAGAGGTAAACAACTAACCGGCGCCTGCCGCGCCGCTACAGTGAGGTGACAGGTGGAGGCTGAATGGAGGTGCAGTGGCCGCCTCAGCTCAGCAGCCTCAGACACCGAGTGTGACTGACACACATATAACGGTACTAATACTACAGTAGGTGCGCCGTACGCATAGTGCCGCGCTCACCCCTTCCTCATGAGGGGGGGCAGCCTCTTGGGGGGGGGGCAGCTGCGCCACGCTGGGTACGCCCATGTTAAAAACCATTCTGTCATATTCCACAAGTCATCAAAGGGTGAATATAATGCAGATTCATTAGTTAACACGTTTCAGGGCTCCCTGGCCCCTTCCTCAGGCCAAATCAATATCATATTGCCATGTTTCTGGGAGCCATGAAACGTGTTGACTAATAAATCAATATTATATTCACCCTTTGATGTCTTGTGGAATACAGCAGAGCAGTTTGTAAGAGAACATCACAGCTCATGACTTGGTCACAGGTAGGAAGAGAAAGTCATAAAACACTGATGAAAAAGTGCAAACAATGTGACTGACCACACAGCAGGGAAGAACGTTAGTGTGTAAGTGAAGAGAATAGTTTCATACACTTAAAGGCAATGGGAGGCTTTGGAGTACTTCAATTTGCCACAAATTAAATAAAGTCGTACAATTCAGTGAATTTGGTGAATTTAAATCTTTAAAATATTTATTTGGCCAAATCTTTGTAAAACTTTATTATTCCTTATTCAGATTTATTTTACATTCTGTTTAACCCATTAATGACACAACCATTAAAATGATAAGAGAGCATACACTTCATATGCACATAAATATTCAGTATATTGCAATTAATGGACAAATATGTTAAATGTGGAAGTTAAGTGATATGAATGCCTTCAGATTTTCATGCAGTTAATGACCTTTAATAATTTCTGTGAGTTTATAATATATTATAATTGATGTTAACAGGTCAAGAAATTCTCTATTAAAGCAATTACATCTGTTTAAATTGCTGATATAATTTCTTCACTGTAGCGGCAAAATTAAAATAACAGCCGTACTATACTTGTAAGTGAGATGAAAGCTCACCCCTGTATACTGCAATTGATTGCATTGAAGCTAGATATTATCTTTTTTATCCTACTCATAACTGTCAAATGGCGTGAGAAACAAAAACTGTATGAGAGCTTTGTTCTCCTGCCCACCATATGCCCATTTATTGGAATGCCTATACCAGTACTGGCGGCATTCTGTGCCGAGGTTTCTCATAGGAAATCAATTTCAGCATGAGTCTGTAACAGCTAATATAAGAGATTACATCATTACATTACCTACAGAGAAATACATGAAAAATGATACCACCCCATAACAAAGCTCAACATGGGCCTAAGTGAAACGTGCACCATTGTTTCATAAAATATTATAATATGGATCAGAGCTGTATTTTCTAGCTATAGAGCTTCATACCACTATATATAGAGCATGTGGTATGCAATTTAGTGAGCGTGAGTAGGGTTCATTATTAATATGGCAATTAATTTGGTCAAAGTATCCATCTGCAAAGGGTGGAGATCCCCCTGCAGGTCTGATCAATGCTGTCACTTCTACAATATATGACACCACCTTGTTTCCCTGAAAATAAGACAATGTCTTTTCCAGGATTCCCATGATCCCCTTGCAGCACCCAATATCCCTTTCCAGCCCAAGACCACCAAGACCAGTGAGTGTGGTATCCCAGTGACCAGTGAATGGGGAGGTTCGTATGTGGCTTTCATCCTGCACTCACACATTTAGCTCGGGGGGCCAATTGGTTAGACCCATTACCAGGGTAACTGGTCCCAGTAGGAGGTTATATAAGTGGGGAGCGGGAAGAGAGAGTAGAGAAGTGAGAGGTCGAGGAGGACAGTTCAGGGGACACAGAGGGAGGGCACCCAAATGGAGAGGTGGCCCAGACGAGAAGGGGGAGCCTGAGGGTGTAAGCTAACACCCGGTGTCAGACCGTCTACCTACCGGTCTGGGAGGATCCCAGTCCACGGAATGGAGTGCCGGTTCTGAGTGCGGTGCAGGCAAGTTCAACTCTCATCCACAACACCAGTTTTATTGAGGAGACTTCAGTCTCCAGATCACCTGTAACAGTAACTAACTTAAGAGCCAGGACCAACAAAAATCCATCAGGAGTTAGCGGCAATCCAGAGAAGGTTCTTACCTGAGTTCACAACTACAGAGGAAAGAGAAAGACACACAGGAGGCCAAGCCAGGTTCTATACGGGTCAAGGCTTCAACACAAGTGAGGATAGAGGGCGAAGCCGAGAGAGCATCATTGAAAACCGCAGAAGGACACCCCATTCAGTGGTCACTACCCAGGCCAGCTACCCATAACTGTATGACTGTGTACCGATGAGAACTGCCTTGACAAGTTGCCAGTAAATACCTGTGCAGAGCAAGAAAATCTCCTGTGTCTCATTAAGCTAGTAAACTGCATTCCAGTCTCAGCGAAGAGCCTGTGTCATTCCCTGATCCTGCTGAGCTGCTGCTGTGAGAACAACCAAGACAACTAGTACTACAGAGAGCTGCCCCGGGACCCTGCTCCACCTGCGGGGAGCCCTATCATCCAGCTGTCTGTCCATCATCCCCGGAGTTCTGCTGGCAGAGCTGGTGCCATCATCAGATACCGCAAGTGGCGTCATGAACATTACACTTTTATTATTTAGTTTTACACTTTTCAGCGACCACCAGGGCCACGGACCCGGGCATCAACTACCAGTGACAGCATCTAGCAGCAACGTCCGGCATCCGAGTTCCCAAACCCCTGGGTGAGTCATTTACAACAGCATGGTGGGGTCACGTTCACAAAAAACATCCCCATATGCTGTGAGAGCAGTAACACAGGCAAGGGTGAGAGTGTGACAAGCGGTTCCATCACAAACATTACTGCAGTTCAGACTCAAAGGATGACATAGGGGCTATCCCACAAGTTTGAACTGCACTGCACTCCCTGACTTTACTTCTCCTCACATGCAATGTCTCACGAAACTGGCGAGATGTATCCATTACATCTCGCGTGATATCGCGACTCTCACGAGACACCTAGCGTTGCAAGTGCTGATGCCACTAAGGTTGCCTCAGGTCACACAGCGAGATTCCCTGCTGTATGATTCACACTGTGTAACCGATACATCCTCAGGGAAGTCGTGAGGATGTCTGAGGTTCTGGGACGCTCCGTTTTTGTTGGCCGTCAATGACTGAAGATTTGCCTGTGTTACTCCCCTGTTGGATTGCAGTACCCTGGCCTGTGAGATGTTTCTACACTCTTCACCAAGACCTTGTTATGTGGACTGTGTGCATGGACTGCAACTTTACCCCATGGACTGCCCCTTTTGCCTTTTTCCCTAAGGATACTATATTTTAGGATACAAAGTGGGGTAAAGGTCTAGGGTTTTATTTATATGAAACAATGTAAACCATAAGAATGATATGTATACTGACACCTAATGGCCAGTTCTTGTATTGCTGCTAGTGTGGATAACTAAGGGTTAAAGGTAGGTATAGGAGGAGTCAAAGCTAGAGGAAGAAGCCATTTTAGTTAGAGAGGATAGATAAGGCTAGGCTAGTGAAGAGAAGGATGTAGTGAGGAGATGGCATATTGTCCTTGGTGTACTTGGGTTGGACTGATCCGCTGCAGGCAGATTCCCCTGCACATCTGGGTCAGGAAGGCTCAAGTAAGGTGGTCCTGGAGAGGCACCATTGCCACCTTGACAGGGCAGGGGAGCAGTGTGGGGAGTGCTGGATGTGAGAGCTGCAGGACCCTGGAGGTACTAGAAACCTGGAACTGGAAACCCTCATAACTAAGAGAAGTGGTCACGGTCATGTCAGCGTCCAGCCTGAAAGGAAAAAGGAAACAGTCTTAACGACTAGTGCAGGTGGAAGCAAGACTATGTCTGTTATGTACCCATTTGATAAAACTGTTCATCAAAATAAAACCTATGTTAAGTGGTCCTTGCCCGGCCGCACCTTTAGAAGTGGATGACCGAGATTATGGTTTTTACAGTGTGTGACTGTTACATAGCACATCTAGGAATACACAAACGGCCAGGGTCACAAGAAGTGGTGGTACATCCGTGAGGCCGGGTTGTGGCCTCTTGCTTCATATACTGAGCAGTGAGTGGAGTCAGATTGCTCCAGTAATATACTTTGGCGGAGGAGTTGTATCTGAACCTGTGCAGGTGTATTCGTGAATAAAATAGACTGAGAAGCCGTGTCTGTGTTCTGTAAAGCCAAAGGAAGGGTCATGTTTTGTTACCAGGTGTGCGGTTTATGTGAGATTGAATAAACCTACTGGACTTCTAAATGAAAAGTGTTTCCGTAGCCACCTCAAGAAGCAAGCAAAGTAAATAATCCAATCAATATATGTGTTCATATATATATAGGTGTGTGTGTGTTTACACATATATACACAAACACTATCTATATGCTTTAATCACACAAATAATACCAATAAAGGGGTTATTATTGCACATGGGGTGTTTTTATGTGGGGTTAGCTGTTGGTCCATGTTAAGACACCTTTAAAATCAGTCCAGATTGGTTTCATAGACCAGAGGAAATGAATTCCATGGAAGGTTTATCAATGTGTTGAAATCACTCATATGAAGAATTCATATCCATTCCCTACACTTGGGATTCCTTTACAAGCTTGCAGACATACCATGCATTTTGTTTAAATACAGCCCTGATTCCCAGCCCTTTTATACAGATCTGATTCATAACTCATCTTTTCATACAAATGACAGAATTTCATTTCTCTAGTGAACTCTTCTCAGATTTTGTGTATATTTCAATGCACATTGTTCACTCCTGAATCATGCGTCTGGATTTGTTTTGCTGCATTTTTATTATTGTCTTGAAATCCGTGTATCATCATTCAGTCCTTGTTTTCTTTTCCATTATTTTATAGTCTTCTTTTAGTGTGTAGATATTTAGAGGGATTTTTTATGTGTATTATCTTTTACTTTACATCAAAAGGCATTAGAATTGTTGACCTCCATATAGTTGTTTGATTACTTAATTTTATGTTATGTTTGGGAAACCTTTTATAATAACATATTTGGCTCCAATGGCTCACCCTGGTGGATTCGTTACTCTAATCTGGATACCGGACTGAAGCAAAGCGAGATAGTTTTAAGCAGGGGTGTACCACCCATATCGGTAGACCACGCATCCTCTACGCCTACCGGCTAGTGGAGGGTCCTGCACCAGCTGCTCTTTCCATTTGCACTATTGCTTTATACTTCGGTCCATGCTGCAGATTTAGTTCTGTGTTGTGTAGCTGTGGCGCCTTTGCGGCCCAGTCGACAGAGTGAAATCGCCTCCCTAGAAGGTGGTGGTATCATGTCAAGAGGTAATTGGAGCTCCATACATTAAGTAAAATCATGCATTCACACACAGCCTGATCCCTGACTAGAAGGGGATCACAAACACCTAGTTTTAGGTTGACTGCCTCCTCTGGCTGGGGGGAGGGGTTAGTTAGTGAGAATGGAAGGAGAAAGAGAGAGAACATGTCTGTAGCTGGAGCTGTATAAGCTCACTCTAGGACTACGCCAAGAGCAGGACGACAGAGTCCTGGGCTACCAGGGATTGCAAATCCTGGAAGCAAAATCTGGAGATGAAAGAACTGCAGATCCTGTGGTCACCTGTGCTGCACCAACAGCAAAGTATTATAGACAGCTCAGGCTGGGACTTAGAGAACAGTTTACTAGGGGCTCGCATTGCATGCTAGCTGGAGAAGCTGCAGCAGATGAGACACAAGGAAACATATCAGCTCATAGGCTGCTAAATCCCCACACAGACTGGCATAGAAAGGAAGGCTTGTTCTACCCACTTCGTGGAGTGGACTTCATCTACTTCTGAACAGACTGGACCTGGAACCTGGTGACCCATTTCCCTGGATTCAACTTGCCATCAATCTTCAGTAAAGGTAAAGATAGCATCCAGCTACTTTCTTGTCTGTGTCTGCTGCATCTCACACCATAACCTCTGTCATCACCCCAGGGACTTGTTTCTGCTAAGGGAAGTAATCCAACTTTCTGCTTCACCATCTATCCCCTGGGGCCACTATTAGCAGTGCTTGTCACCCCTGACCAGATACCTCAGCTGGTGTCGCACCACATCATAAACTATTAACCCCCTTTAAATATATTCCCTCTCAGTTGTCCGGTCAGGGCCATGGGACTGGGCAATGACCACCGTGATACACCAAAAGACTGCCTGCCCAGTTACCGAGTACCCTGGCCTGCAGGACCACGACATAGCCTCACCCTCACTCTAACTGCATTTGTAGACATGTCTCAACATCTGACTTTGCAAACCCAGTATTTCAGCCAGAAAGATACTTCAGGATGGACGCCATTAGGGGCTACCTGCTCAAAGAATGCTGCAGAAACAGAGAGCAGCAGTGTTAAGATGGTCCATATTTTGTGGAGGCCTTTGGACCGGTAAGGGCTGATATTGGTATTTTAGTTTGCCAGCTATTAACTGTAAAGGGTGAATGTGGAAAGTGTAATGTGCCCACTGACTCACTAAGGCTGGTTTAATGCCCCCTTTGGGATCCACAACAATGACTTTGATCATGCCTTCCAATCTATATAAGAGCTCTACTCGTATGGATTTTAGTCTGTAGGGGGATGAGGAGATTAAGCTTTTTTTCAATTTCATGGAATTAAGGGATCTGGAAACCACAAATCAGAACATTCCTTGCCCCCGATAGACAAGCTAGGAGTGCGATGGAGTGAGCTGATGGCAAGTTTAGAAACTGACCAAACTGAAGAGAGAGGGATGGAGCATGTTCAGTGTGGCTGTAAGAAAAGAAAGTGGAGGGAGAAAAAGAGAAGAGGAAGATAGAGCAGAGGCAACATAGTGGGGGCTGTACTGCCAGATGGTGCTTTAGAGAGAACAACAAAGAGCCAGAAACAATTAGCAGGGTCAGGCGCCGATAAACTCTATACTATGCCCACCTTCCCTCACTCCAGGCATCCAGAAACCCCAACAGATTCCACTTTTTGCCTCAGGACAAGTGATAACATGCTGACTGTTGGTTGTTCTCCTGCTGAGCCCTTACCCCTACCAAGAATGAGCTTTTTCAAGCCCTATTTCCAGTCTATGACTGCTGTGGCCCGCAAGTATTGGCATGTTATTTCCAGTTTATAGGAGACGTGATGACCTGCTGGCTTACCTGGGGAAGTGGATACTCCAAGTCTAAAGTTGGGTTGGGCACACGGGCCACAGGAATCAGTGCGGCAAGCAGGTGAGGCAGGTGGGAGAAAGGTAGCAGGTACTAGAGACCACAACTGGACATTAGGCTGGGAACAGGTAGTAGAGGTACTGGAAGCCGCATGCAGACAGAACATACCCTGTAGAACGCAGACAGGCAGCAGAAGTACTGGAAGCTGCAGTCACACAGAGGACAACTTGGAGACTGCAGACAGGTATCAGAGGTACTTGAAGCTGCAGACAGGTTTTAGAAATACTGATACTGGAAGCCACAAGCACACAGAAGCCATCCTGGAGACTGCGCACAACAGAGGTACAGGAGGCTGTAGGCACACAGAAGACATCATGGAGACAGCAGGCAGGTAGGAGGGGTACTGGAATCACAGATAGACAGGACACAAGAACACTAAAGTCTTAATACCAAAACACATATGTGACTCGCCCATGGTATGGGGACTCGGGTATCTGGGCCCTCTGCTTCGGTAGGGATGTCATTGGTGACCTGCCCAGACTTGTGGCCCTGGAGTCTTACTAAAAAAGGGGTAATTGGTTTTGAAAATGAAAGTTTATAAAGTTTATCGTGACGCCACCTGCAGATCCCGATGAAAGAACACCAGCGCTGCTTCAGTCCTCCGGAGGGTGATGGTACAGCAGCCAAGATGGTATAGCTCCCTGCAGGTGGAGCTGGCCCCCCGGGGCAGGGATGCACCTGTAGGGATAAAGGTGTAGATGATGGAGGTAGAAGTTGCAGCGCAGCAGTGAATAAGCACACGGAGACTCAGTCACTCTACCCAAGTACTTTACTGGAACGATGCAGATGATGATACAGTTCACAGTTGCAAAACAGTCTTTATCTGGCCGGGTAGTCACAGTGGGCTGCAGAGTCTCTGGAGGTGTCCCGTGGAATGCCTTCCTGGATCTAACCCGTGTCTAGCTGCCTGTCCCGGGGTAGCCTGCTTAATACCAGGCCCGTTGAGGTGCTCTGACGATCCCGGCTTCCACTATCTCCCTCTCCTGCTCTGGGATTTGACCCAGAGGTTAACCTGGTAAGACTGAGCCCGCCAGACAGGGTGTCGGGGCCGGTAAACAGACCCACGACCTCCGGTGTTCTCGGTGAAGGAGCTCAACTCCACTTCTTCAGAACCAGTACTTGTATGTGGACCAGGGTTCCCTTCCCTGAGTATGGAAGCTTGGGGGGGTCCCCTCCTTCATTCTGGGCTGACTTTTCTCCTTTCAGGCCCCCTCCCTTGAAGTCTTCCTTTCTCACTCGGAGGCTCCCTGTTTTCCGTCTTTCCTCAGTGCCGTCTAGAACTCCCTCCTCCCCTTAACTCCCCCCCAGGGTATGGGCCCAAAACCGTCTATTGTAGGTGGGTGTGTGGGAGTGCTAGGTTGGGATCCTCCCACAGACATCTGCCTTTCACTGTGACAGGTGTTACCGCACCCTCATTTATGGGTGCAGTACCCCAATTGTGATGCCTGACCAGGTGGGGCGCCACATATGCATGTCTTGGTGAGCCTTATACTGGTCCAGATAGATGATCACATGGGAGCACACTGGGCCACCTGCAAAGCAAAACAGAGTCAAGCAGACCGGGGTGACTGGAGCAAAGACAGTCCATTAATTGCAGTATCTAGTTTACACGAGCCCTTAAAGGAGTTGTACCGTACTTTATCTTGATTGACTTTCCTTAGAATAGGTCAACAATATAAGATCGGTGAGGATACGGCACCTGGCACCACCACTGATCAGCTGAAGCCAGTGTGAGATATACAGTAATTATTTGCCGAGCAGAACAGGATTGATCCAACAACTATATGATGGCCGTAACCCTGTATTATATATCCCCCCTATTCCAATGATTAGGGGGAATCTGCAGTACACACTGCGGCCACTATACAGTTGTTAAAGCTTTGCAACTCTATGTGAAAATGAAGAAGTGGAATCCGGCTCATAAACATGTGGAATTTGTTTCTTTTTATTAGACAATTTTAAGGTGTATTACATCATTTTATTAGCATGATAAGTGTGACCCCCATCAATGCATTTCGAATGCTATTGGTTTCTTGCCCATGACATATGCAGCCACAAGTAAGAATGCAATAGCTTTTAAAATGCATTGATGGGGGTCACACTTACCATGCTAATAAAATGATGTAATACACCTTAAAATTGTCTAATAAACACATGGTATTAGTTTCTTTTTATCAGCCGGACTTGACTTTTTCATTTTCACTTGAATTGGTCGGGGCAGGACCGACATCTGAGCCCTATGTGGATAGGAGATTGGAATGGTGAGCTGGATTTCTCTTGTTTGCAGCTCTGTAACTGATTATATTCAACTCCCACCAGCACAGGGATGCTGGGTGTCGCACTCCCACCAATCTTATATTGATGACCTATATCAAGAATAGTCGATCAAGATAAAGTACACAGTAATGTGATAATGCAAGGCATAGGAGCTGTGCCTATGTGATCACTGCAGAAACCTGGCTATTTAACCTCTTAGGGCCCTTTCACATCAGCGGTAATTTCAAATCTGCTTGCAGCGGTTTTTTTCGCGGCCGCACCTGCCGCAAGTGCCGAAACCACACTTTCCGCATCTGCCGCACCCTTACCGCAAGCCCCATAGACATTGCATGGGGCTTGCCGCAAGTGTGCCGCAAGTGTCGCGGTTATGCGGTAATCGCAGCAGATGCGGTTTTTTCACCGCATCTGCCGCGATTTGAAATTACCGCTGATGTGAAAGGGCCCTTAGATGCTTAATTTAAATACAGCATAATTGACGTATTGCTCTCATTCTGTATAACTGCTTTCAGGCATCAGCCCCAAAACACATCCTTAATGACTGTCACAATATATCCACCTGTAGAATGAAGTTTATATCTAATCCTGACATAAGCACCATCAAATAAAAACAAATAATAAAATGTATTTCCCCATCCCCTAAAAAAATCAAATACATTTTCATTACATTATAAGTATCCCAAGGAGCAGTGTACTGACAATGGTGGCAAATCACGCAGCTGCTATTGGGCCCGTGACCAAGGGGGGCTGATGCCAGCCCAGGCACTGGGCCCACCTATCATCAGCACACTTTCAATTGTATTGACATCACAAAGCTGATACAGTTGAAAGCAATGATGAAAGAGGGAGAGCTCAGTTCCCTCTTCCATCATTCTCCCACTGTGCCAGCACTCTGATATTTCAGCACAGCGGGACACGGTGATATCACTACTGCGCGTCACTTTGCTGAGATGTGCAGCATGCAGAATGCTCATAGGGAGACTGATGTAACAGGCGAACAGAGGATAATGCATGCATTTCTGAAAACACATAAATCTGCCTCTCCTATTACTGAGACTTATTGTCTCAGGTATAGAGTCCTTGAACGACCGTTTAGGAGAATAATTAGATTCTGCATTACAACTACTGGTGCCAAGCATACTGGGCTTTTTTTGTAGGACTTGAGAGATCTCCTTAGGCTTGTATAAGGAAAGATCTGGTCGGTGAAATGGTCATGGTTTCATGTGATGTGTACTCACTATACACGTGTATTCCTCAACATTTAGCTGTTTGGCCTTTAGTCACCATTTAGATAAAAATATCTCCGACAAAACAGATTAGAGAGTGTATATAAAAAATATATTGAATTTTTTAACGGGTCACAACTTCTTTATGTTTAACAGAAGGTTTTTCCCACAAGTTAGTGGAGTGGCCAATTCTCACCATCTGTGGCTAATTTAGCCATAGGTTGGTGGGAAGACTGCTTCATTTATTCTAACAATAATTCTTTCCTAACATACATAGATACATATGCCAGATATATAGATGATCTTGTATTTATTTGGTGTGGAGTGTGGAGACACGGGGGTCTGTGGGTGCTCTCGTCTGCTGGCTAGGCTACCTTTAGAAAGACCACATGGACCAGGGCTCATCCCACCTGAATGCCCAAACTCCTTAACCATGGGTAAAACACTACTCACATAACACAGGGTGTGGAGAACAACACAATGGTATGACTTTGTTGGATCTCCAACTGTCAAAGGATTATAACACATACTAAGCAAAACACAATGTTTCAGGCAACAGAGTCTCACCCTTCCACTGGCTCACCAGGTATTAGAATATTCGTACCTTCGGGGCTTCCAGGGCCAACTACGCTAATCCAGCAGCATCCCACTTTTGCCAGTCGTCCATCGAGAATGGAATAGTTGCATGCTTAGGAAGCTGTCTGAGCACATGTGACCGAATTGTTTCAACCTGGGTTTCTTCCAGCGAAATCCTAGAATCTTAGGCTGAACTCCTGCAGAATATAATCCAGTTTTGATGCTCCTGTAGTCAGAACCAAAGCTCCTAGACTGAGGCCACATAGCATATGAACTGGTGACTGAAGAAAGTCCTTTTTATTAAGAGCCCCCATCTCATAGAATTGTGGTCTTACAGATTTGGTGGGATAAGGCTGTTCTCTTATTGGTTGGCATATCAATTCGACTGCATAATTTCCCTTTGAGTAACAAAGACAGAAAGGGGCTGAGGTAAATTAAATTTCGTTAGCAAGCAACAAACCAATACAATGGGGCTCCGAGTAGTCTGGCAAGAAGCAATGACTTAACAAACATGAGTTAACAAACAAGAGAAAAATACATCTCGCCAAATTAAGAAAATTAACCAACGACACGCATTAAAAAAGGTTGTGTCGTCACATGGAGATCAAAACAAAATTCCAGATATCCTTACCTTCTTGAATGAGAATCAGTATAATTTCCCTTTTACACATTATGAGACAAGAAAGGGGGTGGTAGTGCATGTGAAGGAAGTTTAAACAAGGGAAATTTGTTGGAAGGGGCTGTGTGGCCACTCACCATTGGTGGTTGTGCATGCCCTGCAAAACTGCGGTGTATCGCCTCAGTGTTATACCTCCTCCTTGGAGGTGTTTGCAGGGACAGCTGGCAGTATCCACAGAACCTGGAGATCTTTGCTGCAGTCATGTGACCAAATCAGAAATACGTCATCACAGGTCCTTCAGTGGTGAATGCAAGCTTCTTCCAGCAGGTCCTGTGGTTTAGGAACAATGTTTGAAGATTCTCCTGCTGCCAAGAGCTGGTATGGATAATGAAGACAGCAATTTAACGGTCTGTGGAGCGCTAGGGTCAGGGAGATGGAAATATTTGTAAAAAGTTTTATTAACCTCTTACAAGCCACAACGCATTTCCGCAGCACAGCGCTGCCTTCATCAGGTGATGCAAAACACATTATAGTCATTCTAGCACTATTGATTTCATGGATTTAGAATTGATGGATATTCCTAAGTAGAGATGAGCCACCACCCTAGTGTTCGTGTCCAATTTGGTTCGTCGAATCGGCGGGGTGTTTGACGAATGTTCGTCGAATGCTCGACGAACACCGTCGAACACTTCGGAACACTAAATAAACAGCTACGTGTGGCTGTTTCACTTCCGCAATGTATATACATACATCACGGAAGTGAAATTAAGTAAAATAAAGTGTTAAAAAAAATTGTATGCTCACCTGTCCGCGGTCCACCGAAGGCTCCGGCAAGGTCCTGTTGCTGATAGGACCTGTGGTGACGTCAGTTATTGCGGGAACTCTGGTCACATGACTGGAGTTCCCGCGATAACATGACGTCGCCACAGGTCCTATCAGCAAGAGGACCTTGCCGCAAAGTTAAAATAGACATTTTTATGTTTTGGACACTTTCTTTAAGTAAAAGAAAGTGTCCAAAATATAAAAATGTCTATTTTAACCTTTCCGGCAAGGTCCTCTTGCTGATCGGAGTCCCGGAGTTCAAACCGGATTCTCCCGGATTGCCCCGGTCCGGGGCAATCCGGCACCCTAGAGTCCCATGTTATGGGGCTCCGGATTGCACCGGTACAATCCGGGAGAATCCGGTTTGATCTGGTTTTCTCTGTAGAACGCCTTCCCACCGGGATTTTCAAATGAACAGTTGACTCAGGTCAGCTGTTCATCTGAAGTAGCAGTGCTGTGAGGTTCATGTGAGTTCATGCTTGCCTGCATGAACTCACTGAACTTCCCACGCCTAGGGTGCACACTCTGCTATATCTCTTGGAAGGTTCTCTACCAGAGATGTAAGCACGAGCCAAAGAAGAACCCTGGATTGGACTATGTCGGACAGAAGAGAATTTTTTTAAATCGAGATGGAGTCCCTAAGTGTGTGCTTTTGGATTTTTTTTTTCAATAAAAATAATTTTTCTTGGTTGTGTTTTTATTTAAACAATTTAATGCAAATTCATAGGGGGCATGTCTACTGTTGCGTGACCCCATGAATTTCAGCTTGGGCCAGCTGATAACAAAAGCTGGCCCTAAACCCCCTTTATTACCAAGTGAGCCATGGCACAGGCCCCTGGAAGAGTTGGTTTCAGCGCCAGAAACATGGCGCTTCAATGGATGGCCATCTTCTGGGGCGGCTGAGGGCTGCAATTCACAGCGGGGTGCTCAGAAGCTTGGGCCTCCCTGCACTGCGGATTCCAGCCCCCACGTGCCTAGCTGTACCTTGCTGGACATAGAAATAGCTGTGAGGCCCACGCATTTTTTTTTATTATTATTTCAATGAAATTCATGAAATAAAAAAAAAAAAGGATGCCAACTCTCTTCCCTGTACAGGGCATATAGTCCTGAACTCTGATGATCAAATCAATTATTTTAACATAAATTGCTTTAAACTTTTTTCTGTTTTGGCTTTAAACTTACCATGCAGTCTTCTTCTCTTCACCAGTGGTCATCCAGCTCATGTGTACTGCACATTGAAGCTGAAGCCGCTACCACTGCTCTTTCCAGACACAGCAGGTGGATTGATCTGTATGAAAAAATGCAGAATATTAGAAAGATAGGAAATTGATTTTATCATGAATGTTAAGTGAATTTCATACTGAAATCCTGGTCTCTATCTTGTAGTAATTATCTCATCCTGTACCTATCCTTGCATTTAGGTGCTCCATCCTAGACCCTCTCCTTGATATCTAATGTCCCTTCCTGACCTTACCTTTGTAGTAATGTACTCCATCCTGACTTCTTCTTTAGTAATGTGCTTCCTACACGGACCCTCTCCTTGCAGTTTGGTGCTCCATCCTGACCCTCTTCCTTGTAATGTGCTCCATCCTGACCCTCTCCTTGTACTAATGTGCTCCATCCTAACCCTTTCCTTGCAGTTAGGTGCTCCATCCTGACCCTCTCCTTGAGGTAATGTGCTCCATCCTGACCTCTCTCCTTTAGTAATGTGCTCCATCCTGACCCTCTCCTTGAAGTAATGTGCTCCATCCTGACTCTCTCCTTCTAGTAATGTACTCCATCCTGACCCTCTCCTTGAAGTAATGTGCTCAATCCTGAACCTTTCCTTCTAGTAATGTGCTCCATCCTGACCCTCTCCTTGAAGTAATGTGCTCCATCTTGACCCTCTCTTTCTAATAATGTGTCCCATCCTGACCCTCTCCTTTAGTAATGTGCTCCATCCTAACTGTCACGTGTAGTGAGAATACTGATAAGGAATGGATGTTACGGGCAGGGTGAACCAGGGAAGATTACTCTGACCCTAGTCTGGAAACCCTGAATGGCCCTGATCCCGAAGGTATCTCTGAAGGTGAGAAGGTTCGGTCCTCCAGCCTCTCCCTAAAACTCCTCCACCACCCTGTTTATTCCCCACTCACCTCCCTCCACAGAACTGGGATACAGCAACTCCAACAGAAAGGACATCAGCCACACAAACACACAGGTCAGCACAGCAAGGCTTCCAGACATAGAGTGAAACTCTAGCAACAGCACCACCTGGTGGAAGGAGAGGCTACTTAAAATCTAGGGGGAGGGGAGTTCAGGTGAGTCACATATTAATCCCATCAACCAGCAGTTGAACCTCATAGTGAATGCAGGTCTGGAGCCCAACGCAGGAGGCCAGGACCTTCACCACTATCAACCATGCAGCTCTTAAAGACAAACACATACACCGCAGCATCCAGCAATTTCAGCATGTGACACTAACCTTCTCTTTGTAGTAATGGGCTCCATCCTATTCTTGTAGTAATCTACTCCATCCTGGGCTTCTCCTTGTACTTATTTGCTCCATCCTGACCCTCTACTTATAGTAATGTGCTCCATCCTGACCCTCTCCTTGTTTAATGTGCTCCATCCTGACCCTCTCCTTGTAGTCATGTGCTCCATCCTGACCCTCTCCTGGCAGTATGTCCCTATCCTGACCCCTTCTTGTAATAATGTCTCCAACCTTATCCCCTTGTATTATGCTTGATCCCTGTCCCCTTGTGTTAATGTCCCCATCATGTAGTAATGCCCCATCCTGCAGTAATGCCCTATCCTGCAGTAATATTACCCTTCCTTGTAATAAAGCCACAATCATGTCCCCTCCTTGTAATAATGCCACCATCATGCCCCCTCCTTATAATAATACCACCATCATACCCTCTCCTTGTAATAATCCCACCATCATGCCCCCTCCTTCTAATAATGCCAGCATTATGCCCCCTCCTTCTAATAATGTCACCATCATGACCCACTCCTTCTAATAATGTCACCTTCATGCCCCCTCTTTGAAATAATGTCACCATCATGCCCCCTCCTTCTAATAATGTCACCATCATGCCCCCTCCTTCTATTAATGTCACCATCATGCCCCCTCCTAATAATGTCATCATCATGCCCCCTCTTAATAATGTCACCATCATGCCCCCTCCTTCTATTAATGTCATCATCATGCCCTCTCCTAATAATGTCACCATCATGCCCCCTCCTAATAATGCCACTATCATGCCCCCTCCTCCTATTAATGTCACCATCATGCCGCCTTAAAAAAAAAAAAAAAAAAAATCATACTCACCTAGTACTCGCGCCTTCACCGCTGCTCCTTCCCATGGTGTTTTCAGTCCCAGCATCACATGACTCTGAGCGCAACACATGACCATGATCACCTGACGCCGGGCAGAGCTTAGAGACAGTGTTGGAGATGTGCAGGAAGGAGAAACCTTCTCCGATCCGACATGGCTTTGAACTGCTGGCTGTAACGACCATCCACTGTGAGGCTGAGCTGCTGGTAAGGCAGCACCCCGAGAAATCCTGAGACCCTTAACCCCTATACAGGGATCTGGAATTACAGCGGAGCCCAGGGGTAGCTGCCTATTATGAGCAGTGAAGCAGGAAGGTCACCAGGAAGGGAAAAATCAGGACCCGAAAAACGAAGTCAGGAGTCCGAGTCAAAACCGAGAGGGCAGCTAAGGTACAAAATCGTCAGGCTGTAGCAGAGTCGAAAATCCAGGCAAAGGTCAAAGTCAAAACCAAACACACACTATATCTTTTTCTTTTCAAAATTCTTTTTATTGTTTTTGCAAAAGTAATACAGCGGTACAAAGTAAGCAATATATGAACAAAGTAAGCAATATATGAACATTGTGAATAGTGCAGACAGAGCTTAATTTCCATGAGGATGTATAGAACAAAAAGATTAATAATAAGATAAAGTAAAGGCAAAAAGGAAGAACACTGCTCTTGATAATATCAACGCCTTGTCTAGTCGGGCGTTTATCATAACGTCTGTTAGAGCGAGATATATCAGGTAGGCGCTAAAGAAGTATAGTTTTTCAGCCAGGGGAGCCTTTGTGTGCTCTCGTCGGTGTTCCTTAAGTTGCCAAAGCTCTTAGACTCTTTTAGCCGTGATAGTTCCATTCACATTAGATTCTGAGAACAAATAATAGTATGCACCTATAAGAGTAACTTAAATCTAGTAGAAAAGAGAGATATAGACAGAAAAAAGATAGAAAGAAGTTAGTGGGGAGGAAGGTAGGGAGGGGAGGGGGGAATATCAGGCACTATTGATCAATATGGGTAGGGGTCATATGGTAAGGTCTCTACAAACACACACTATATCACTGGGGAACCAAGACTATATCTCGCGGCCTGCAAGACAGGCTCCAAGGTATTTGAAGGTCACGGTTACCTCCTATAGGCTGGAGCTCACAGCCTGATGATCTCATCCAGACTGCCCCTAGAACTAGGCCAGATGCTGATGAACGACTGGCACCAACCACCCCACTTTTGACAGAAGAACGAAGGCTGCACCTATCAGACACCTCTGCAAGACCCACTCTTCTGCAACCAACATCACCCACAGGAGAAACACGGCGGCATCCAGCGACTGAGGCAGACGTCGAAGGAGCAGGTCCATGTGAGGACATGGCCCTCCTATCACCGGCACCATCAGCCAAAGGAATCCGGCGCCTCCCAGCGGCCGAGGCAGGAAGACCAGCCACCGAGTCCAATGGCGATGTGACACTGGCGCCACAATGCCAGCAGTTCAAAGTGGCAGTGAGAGGCGACGCCGTGTGCCAGGGGAGATGGCTCTGCGTGCCCTCACTGGCATGCGTGCCATAGGTTCACCATCACTGGTATATAATATTTAATCTCTTGCCATTCATTCATCTAATGTGATTTTCCTGTGATTCACCATCTTTCTGTGCTATAGAAATGGTATATAATAATTTTCATCTTACTTACAATGTACAGGAATGCTGTAATAAGGTCATCTGTCTTTAAGGCTTTAGTTCATTCTGGCCTGCAACCCTGTTTATTTATCTGACTTTGCATGTTCCCCTGCTGTCTTAAGTTAGTGTGATCGATGGATTAACAAGTTAAATTGACCCTGATATAAGCACAAGCTCCTCTATAAATTTAGACATAGCCTAGGGGAAGCATATGATGCAGGGGTCAGCATATGATGTGCAGATTTTAAGAAGTGCATTATGCAGTTACACCGGGCAGTTAAACGGGGCAGGAAACGGGTAAGTAATGCTAGACAAACATACATATACAGTACAGACCAAAAGTTTGGACACACCTTCTCATTCAAAGAGTTTTCTATATTTTCATGACTATGAAAATTGTAGATTCACACTGAAGGCATCAAAGCTATGAATTGACACATGTGAAACTTCATACTTAACAAAAAAGTGTGAAACAACGGAAAATATGTCTTATATTCTAGGTTTCTTCAAAGTAGCCACCTTTTGCTTTGATTACTGCTTTGCACACTCTTGGCATTCTCTTGATGAGCTTCAAGAGGTAGTCACCGGAAATGGTCTTTCAACAGTCTTGAAGGAGTTCCCAGACATGCTTAGCACATGTTGGCCCTTTTGCCTTCACTCTGCAGTCCAGCTCACCCCAAACCATCTCGATTGGGTTCAGGTCTGGTGACTGTGGAGGCCAGGTCATCTGGAATAGCACCCCATCACCATCACACCTCCTCCTCTATGTTTCATGGTGGGAACCAGACATGCAGAGTCCATCCATTCACCTTTTCTGCGTCACACAAAGACACTGTGGTTGGAACCAAAGATCTGAAATTTGGACTCATCAGACCAAAGCACAGATTTCCACTGGTCTAATGGTCTAATTCCTTGTGTTCTTTAGCCCAAACTAAGTCTCTTCTGCTTGTTGCCTGTCCTTAGTAGTGGTTTCCCAGTAGCTACTTTTCCATGAAGGCCTGCTGCACAAAGTCTCCTCTTTACAGTTGTTGTAGAGATGTCTCTACTGCTAGAAATCTGTGTGGCATTGACCTGATCTCTAATCTGAGCTGCTGTTAACCTGTGATTTCTGAGGCTGGTGACTCGGATGAACTTATCCTCCGCAGCAGATGTGACTCTTGGTCTTCCTTTCCTGGGGCGGTCCTCATGTGAACCAGTTTCTTTGTATCGCTTGATGATTTTTGCAACTGCACTTGGGGATACTTTCAAAGTTTCCCCAATTTGACTGACTGACCTTCATTTCTTAAAGTAATGATGGCCACTCATTTTTCTTTACTTAGCTGCTTTTTTCTTGCCATGATACAAATTCTAACAGTCTATTCAGTAGGACTATCAGCTGTGTATCACCAGACTTCTGCACAACACAACTGATGGTCCCAACCCCATTTCTAAGGCAAGAAATCCCACTTATTAAACCTGACAGGGCACACCTGTGAAGTGAAAACCATTTCCGGTGACTACCTCTTGCAGCTCATCAAGAGAATGCCAAGAGTGTGCAAAGCAGTAATCAAAGCTAAAGGTGGTTACTTTGATGAACCCAGAATATAAGACATATTTTCCATTGTTTCACACTTTTTTGTTACGTATATAATTCCACATGTGTTAATTCATAGTTTTGATGCCTTCAGTGTGAATGTACAATTTTCATAGTCATGAAAATACAGAAAACCCTTTGAATAAGAAGGTGTGTCCAAACTTTTGGTCTGTACTGTACCTTGATCACTTGTACTGCAAAATGTGTTCACTATTTGTATTTGCATCATTTTTGTGCTAGCTGCTTCTATGCCTCATATCTACTGCTTTTTCATACACTTGGTGCACTCCATCCATATCAGTCCCTCTCTGTTCCCCGCTCCAAAGTACTGCTCTCATGCTCTTTTTAGAATGTTAATAAACCCAGATTTATCGACACCCTTCATACAACATAAGAGACGGCTTCACAAACCCCTTAACCATCTACTCACTCTCTTTATTCTTCTGCTTCTACTGTAGTTGCAGGGGATATTGAACCAAATCCAAGCCCTTCTTATCATAGTAAACTTAACTCCTTCCTTACTATTCTCAGAAACTCCAAGAATTTAATATCCCCTGTGTGGCACATTCACGACATGTCCCAGGTACTGTACCTTTGGTTTGAGAAGGTGACATTTAGATGGCTTGATTTTCATGCCATATTTGGACAAGGCTTCGAACACTTCTGCCAGGTCTTGTAGATGTTGCTCATACGTCTTGGAGTAGAGCAATTGTCATCCGCCTGACTTGACGGGTCCAAGGGCTCGACGACTGTGATGGCATTATTATCAACCGTGTACAATTTAGCCATGGTAGCATGCTTTGGTAATGTGATCTCATCATCTCCACAGTTTAATAGGCGTAATGGCACTCTTTCCCGGTATGCCTGAGACAGACAGGACAGTAAATACCGGAATAGTGAAGGTCCACCATCTTCACTGTACCATAGCAAAGCAACACGGAGGGGTCAGTGACACAGAGGTCTCAAGTTGCCCAGCAGATTGGTACCCGTAGGAAGAGCCAGGGCCAGCAGTTCAGCTACAAGTGGCTGCAGGGCCACACACAGCGGATAAGTAGGAAGCCAAAGACCTGGTCAATGTGGGAGCAACCCGGTACAGACTCCGTGGACAATACTGTGTTATACCATCTGCAAGTAAAGACGTGGAAAACAACAGAAACCGTGAGTGTGTGTGTGTGATCCTTATGCTGAAGCCCCACCTGCCCTCATAAACTGCCATTGCCTCTACTCTCATCATCTCTACTGCTACCCCTACTCTCCTGCAGCATCAATAACCACCATCACTGACTTTAACTATTATGACCACTGCCCCGGGGAACCCAGTTCTACCCACTGGAACTATTCCATCCAAGCTGCTATCCCATCATCCCCGGAGGTTCTGCATCAGCGGCGGCCCCATCAATGGCCGCATATAGTGGGTGGCGTCACGACTGACAAATCCCCTGTAAATAACCCCCATTTTATTGTGCGGGCCCGGGACATGGTCCGGACCAGGACCGCCGTGACATCCCCCAGCAGCACCCCGGTCCGGCACTGAGTACCCCGTCCCAGTGGGCTCCACACCTGCATGCCATCTGTCTCCTTCAACTGTGCCCTTTGGAACCCTCAGCATGCTACAAACTCTATTACACCCACGACTTTTTCCTTTCAAATAACATTAACCTCTTTGCTCTTACAAAGACCTGTATTCAGCAGTTGGACACTACTGCTGCTACTGCTCTTTCATATGGTGGCCTCCAATTCTCTCATACCCCTATACCTGGGAACAGACCAGTTGGAGATGTTGGTCTGCTGCTGTTAACAATATTGTGCTTTTTAGGTTATCCCACCTGCCCCTCACTTATCTTCCCTTCTTTTGAGGTAAACACTGTTAGACCCTACAGGCCCTTCTTCCTGCCAGTGGCAGTGGTGTATCGACCTCCAGGCCCCCATGTCAATTATTTTATCACTTTTCCACCTGGCTTCCACACTTTCTAGCCTGTGAGCTTCCCACTCTCATCATGGGGGATTTTAACATTACTATTGACAACCCCATCTCCACATCTGGCTCTCATCTTTTAACCCTAAACTTCTCTCTTGGTGTTTCACAACTTTGTAACTCTGCCACACATGAAAATGGGAATATATTGTACCTGATCTTCTCCCATCTCTGCTCAGTGCATAATTTTACAAACTCCTTTCTTCTGCTCTCTGACCACAATCTTCTTTCATTCTCAGTCAAGTACTGTCAACCCTTCAAGGACACCCCCAACTCGTTCACCTATAGGAATATATGTGCCTTTAACACTCAGAAACGTATAAAGAATTTACAGTCTTCACTCGCCCCAATCTCCTCCCACTCTTGTCCTGACTCTGCTCTAAAACTCTATAATGAAACACTTCAAAGTGCCCTGAATGAAGTTGCACCTCCTACACTTAGGACAACTCGGTACCGACAGCGTCAACCCTGGCATTCTCTGCAAACACGGTTTCTCCAGCGGTGCTCTAGGTGCGCAGAATGTCTCTCGAGACAATCCAACTGGGTCGAAGATTTCATCCATTATAAGTTTATGTGGAAAACATACACCACCCTTCACCTCTCCAAACAAGCTTACTTCAACACCCTTATCACCACACTAGCCAACAATCCTAAACGACGGTTGATACTTTCCATTCCCTCCTCAGTCCAAGAATACAGGCCCCAAACACCAGCCTCAGTACTGACGATCTGGCCAAAATTTACCTCATACGACAGGAAATTTCTTTACCGCCTCAGAACATCATGCATTTTCTTCCCTCCTTCACTTCCTAGAACTCACTTTCGGTCTTTGAACCGGTCACAGAGGATGAAGTCACCCGACTTCTTGCATCTTCTCGCCGTACTACCTGCACCAGCGACCCTATTCCCTCACATCTCCTTCAATCCCTTTCCCCAGCTGTCACTTCTGACCTAACTAAAATATTTAATCTTTCCCCCCTCATTTGGTGTTTTACCCTCCTTCAAACATGCCAGCATACATCCATTATTAAAAAAAACATCCCTTGACCAAAACTCTGCTGCTAACTACAGACTTGTCTCTAATCTCCCCTTCATCTATAAACTCCTGTAACGCTTGGTCCACTCCTGTATGATCTGCTATCTCTCTGACAATTCTCTTTTTGACCCTCTACAATGCAGCTTCTGCTCTTTACATTCTACTGAAACTGCCCTCACTAAAGTCTCTAATAATCTACTAACAGCTAAGTCTAATGGTCACTACTCCCTGTTGATCCTCCTGGATCTCTCCGCTGCATTCAATACGGTGGGTCACCAGCTCCTTCTTTTATGCTCTGCTCTATTGGGCTCAAGCTTCTCTTCCTACCTCTCCACCCGCTCCTTCACTATATCTTACGCCGGCTCCTCTTTCACTCCTCTTCCCCTCACGGTTGGGGTTCCTCAGGGTTCAGTCCTAGGTCCCCCTTCTCTTCTCTCTATACACCACCCCTATTTGACAAACTATCAGTAGATTTGGTTTTCAGTACCATCTCTATGCTGAAGACACCCAATTATACACATCTTCTCCTGACATCCACTCCACATTACTACAAAATACCAGTGATTGTCTGTCTGCTGTCTCTTACATCATGTCTTCTCTCTAACCTAAATTAAATCTGTCAAAAACTGAAATTCTCGTGTTTCCTCCCTCTCCTAATCTTTTGAAACCTAATATTGCCATTTCTGTATGTGGTTCTACCATTACTCCTCAGCAGCACACCCGCTCTCTTGAGGTTATATTTGACTCAGATCTCTCCTTCTCTCCAACCATCTGGTCACTCGCTCGCTCATGACACCTACACCTCAAACGCATCTCTAGAATTCAACCTTTTCTTACTGTTGACTCTCCAAAAACTCTAACTGTTGCCGTTCTAGCCTGGATTACTGCAATTCTCTACTAATCAGTTTCCCTCTTACTAAACTCTCTCCTCTCTAATCCATCTTGAATGCAGCAGCCAGGATCATATTCCTCTCCAACGGCTTCACTGATGCCTCTATCCTAGGGCAGTCATTGCACTGGTTGCCAATCCACTACTGACTACAATATAAAATGATCACTCTCACCTACAAAGCCCTCCACAGTTCTGCACCACCCTACATCTCTAGCCTCATCTCTGTCTATCGCCCTACATGTGCCCTCTATTCTGCAAGTGACCTAGGACTGATATGATCTACAATCTGAACCTCCCACTCACATCTCCAAGACTTCTCATGAGCTGCACCAATTCTCTGGAATGGGTTACCAAAGACAATTCAATTAATTCCCAATAGTAATAGTTTTAAGTGAGCCTTAAAAATGCATCTCTTTAGACTGGCCTATCACCTCACCTAACCTGTCTAACGATCTTACCTTTTCCAAATCTGGCCTCTTGTTTCATCTGTCTGCACCTGCAAACTGTCTATCCGTCTGTCGCCTATGCAAAATATAGCACTTCATCTGTACCTGTACAGATCCTGACCAGTGACTGGTTCATGCAGTGTTACATGAATCCCCTATTTATTATATTGATGGCTGGACCATATATGACAGCATTTTTTACCATTTACCTTTTGTGCCTCCCCTATTTCTTCATAGATTGTAAGCTTGTGAGCAGGGACCTCACCCCTCATGGTTTTTGAATTTTTGTTACTCTGTACTATATTGTTTTTATATGTCCCCTCTGAATTGTAAAGTGCTGCGTAATATGTTGGCGCTATTTAAATAAAATTATTATTATGGAGGCCATTATAATATTTTGAGGGCAATGAGGGGGCCTTTATACTTTAAAGAGGCCTTTAGAAGGCCATTATACTGTATACAAGCATTTACAAAGTGTGAAGGTTTGTATGGGGTTTATCACACTGTGTAGAGGGATGTGTGGGGGCCATTATACTATTTGGAGGAATGTTAGGGGCCATTCTACTGTATATAGGCCCATTATACTGCATGAATGCTTGTGTAAGGGTCACAGGTGGGGATCATACTGTGTTGGGGTCACCATTCATTGCTGAGGTAGTTGAAGGGGGGTACAGTAGGGTCATGATACTGTGCCTGTGGAGGGGACTTTGGAGGAATTCATTGTATGGGTATCAAAAACTGTTTATGGGGCACTTTTCTTGGCATCATACTTTATTGCTGCAATGAAAGGGGAATCTAGGGTCTTTAATAGGAGGAAAATTACTTTATAAGGGCTGGAAGTTGTGAGATATGCTATTATGTGACCCAGACAATTTTTCTTTTTCTTTTGGGGGGTAGGGGGCAATTAGAAATTCTGCTTGAGCCCCATGATTTCTATGTATGCCCCTGACTTTATAAAACTACTTATTAACATAAGGATAAAACATGCTATGACCGTAGGAAGGCAAAGAGAAAAGAAAACACTACAGAAGTCTAGTATCAGGTTGTACTCTACTAAAATGATTGCACCTCTCTGTAGGACTCCTAAACACCTTTCAGGTCATGGTCTTGCTGCTGCTTTGTGCAAGGATTTTTTTTTGGGGGGGGAGGGGGTGGCTGGTACCGAATGGACTGGATTCATCATTGTCCTCACTCCTGATAGTTGTCTAGTTTTCTGTGTTTTGCACCTTTGTTTGCACTAATTCATTCTATTACACCTTTGTGAAGTCTATGTTATATGTGCTTGACCCCCCTTGTTCAGTGTTTAATAATTGCAGATGTTTTTGGCTGATTCATCATTTCTAACTTTTTAAAATGCGATTAGATTTGTCGCAACTCCGCTCCAGTCGCTTCTTGATTGAGTATTGCTGACTGGTAGTCACTGTCATCGTTTCATCCTTTGTAGTTTTCCTTTTATCACCCTGTATCTGAGGACACTTTTCATATTAATAAAGTACAATAAAGAATTATAAACAAAGCTCAGGAAGTAAGCTGCAATTTTTTTCATTAAAAACAAACTTCAATCAGGTAGCTCATTACTTTTAACGTGTTGAATAAACAGAGGATGAGTTGACATAATTGAATTCATTTGGTGATAGCACACTTACGATGCATTATGTTAGCGTGGACTTCAATTAGTCTAAGTACTTCCTTGTTTAACTAATACTGTGAAACCAGCAATACTGATTAATTTCTGAGAATTGGTAACACAGATACTTGCATGAAAAATTACAGCTATGAAATAATAAAATAAAAATTAGACAAAAAATCTAATGGATTAAACTCTCTTTGTAGGATAATATTCTTGTGGTAAAGAGGATATTTCTGAGGAGGCTAAGTAGTTTTAAATAAGGCTTGCATAGGGTGACTTCACATGGCGGTGAGATCTGATCTGGGGCTGCACACCAGACCGGAGGGGGTCCTGTGTGCTGATCCAGTCCGGGGCTGTCAGGTTCACCCCTGACAGCCCCGGATCGGACCTGACCGCAGTGTGATGGCACCCATACTCAGTAGGCAAAACTAAATCTAGTTTACCAGATCATGCCTGATTTGGTAATACTGGATCCAGCACTCATTCAGTTTCATTTTCATTTGTGCTGGATTCTTCCAGATCCAGTTGGTGTTTTTTTTTTGTCAACCCCCAAAAATGCAACATTTTGCGCTCTTTGGAGGTTGACAAAAAACATTTTTTTGCCACGCCTGGCAGAAACCAGATTTAACTGCATGCTCCCACATGTGCCGGATTTCCCATTGTAAGTCGATGGTGAACAAATCGGATCTGGTAGCATGCGATTTCTGCAGGATTCTAAAGAGGAGAGTCAACTACCCTCACTTGGATAGTATTGCTAATCCCAAACCTTTATGGGTAAAATCGTAGAACTCCTTGAATGCTCGTAGACGAAACTATGGAGAAACAATTACCGTATATACTCGTGTATAAGCCAAGTTTTTCAGCCCAAAATTTGGGCTGAAAAGTCTCCCCCTCGGCTTATACACGGGTCAATACGGTAGGGCCGCTCATTATATATGCACTGCTTCCCCCTGTCAATCAGCGGCAGGGGGAAGCAGTGCATATATGCCCCCAAATGCTGGCACTCTCCCCCTTGTAAGGGCCCCCCCCGCTGCTTATCTTACCATTCCGGTCTACTGCACAGCGCCGATCCTCGGTGCTCCGTTCTTCATGATCCCGTCATGCTACATCCGGGATCTCCGGCCGTCGCAGGCACATGACGTCATCGCGCGACGGCCAGGGATTCCGGATGCAGCGAGGACGGAGCATGAGAACGGAGCACCGAGGAGCGGCGCTGAGCAGAAGACCGGGATGGTAAGATAAGCAGCGGGGGGGGGGGCGAATGCCAGCATTTAGGGGCTGCTATATACCCCCTGGGGGCTGCTGTATACTACCACTGGGGCTGTATATACCATTGGGGCTGTATATACCTCTGGAGCTGCTGTATACTACCACTGGGGCTGCTGTATACTACTACTGGGGCTGTATATACCACTGGGGCTGCTGTATAATACCACTGGGGCTGTATATACCACTGGGTCTGCTGTATACTACCACTGGGGCTGTATATACCTCTGGGGCTGCTGTATACTACCACTGGGGCTATATATACCACTGGGGCTACTGTATACTACCACTGGGAATGCTGTATACTACCACTGGGGCTGTATATACCTCTGGGGCTGCTGTATACTACCACTGGGGCTGTATATACCACTGGGCCTGTATATACCTCTGGGGCTGCTGTATACTACCATTGGGGCTGTATATACCACTAGGGCTGGATATACCACTGGGGCTGCTGTATACTACCACTGGGGCTGCTGTATACACCTCGGGGCTGCTGTATACTACCACTGGGTCTGCTGTATATACCTCTGGGGCTGCTGTATACTAACTACTGGGGCTGCTGCTGTATATACCACTGGGGCTGCTGCTGTATATACCACTGGGGCTGCTGCTGTATACTACCACTGGGGCTGCTGTATATACCTCTGGGGCTGCTGTATACTAACTACTGGGGCTGCTGCTGTATATACCACTGGGGCTGCTGCTGTATATACCACTGGGGCTGCTGCTGTATACTACCACTGGGGCTGCTGTATATACCTCTGGGGCTGCTGTATACCACACTGCTGGGGCTGTATACCTGTGCTGGGGTCCACCCTCGGCTTATACACGAGTCAATAGGTTTTCCCAGGTTTTGGGGGCAAAAGTAGGGGGGGTCAACTTATACACGGGTCAGCTTATACACGAGTATATACGGTAGTTTATAGAAAGTATTATTGTTTTTTCTGCATCATGCATGTAGGATGCTTTGGGTACTCTCTAGACTCCAGAGCATAAAAAAAAACATTAAATTAACAGAGAATAAATTTGCTGCAAATCGAATATCCCAGAGGAATCCACACAATTTGGCTGATTTGAATCTTGCCTGATCTCCTCCTATCGTATCGTCATCCATCATTCTTAAATTTTTGCCTGCTAAATGAGTATTTATTAATGGTTTACTTTAGTATAGCATGTAGAAGATTCTTTCGGCATTGTAATAACACACATTATATGGTGATCTATTTTTATTCAATGCAAATGAAAAACATATTTTAAACTGGAACACTGTCCCTTTAGCCTTCAATATAAACATTTTTTCATGTCATATTGTACAACACCGATACAATTTTATGGATGATGACAGTTCCAATTTAACTTTCACTTGTTCGTCCTTTGTTCTAGTTTCAGCTTGTACCGTATGCCTTTATTTCCCTTCTACTTTTATCCCTCCATGAATGGAGTCTCTGTTCAAGATCCAGAATCTATTCACTGGATTCTTTCCCAGCAGAAGGTTACAACACAGGGAAACATTTCAGATTGCATTTCAGTTAAAAGGCATATATCTATCAAGTAATTTCTTCAAGAGGAGCATCGACTTATTAATATACTGATAACGTATTGCTTCTAGAGTCACACGTTTGGTGGGAAGAAGACTAATTACTCAGCCACACAGTACTCGACTTTTACTTACATTACTTTTTGGAGACGACTCTAGTTTGACTAAATATCCTAACTCATCTGATAAAAGTGGCAGACAATGAAGTAGAGGATAGTTACGGCTCCCCAATGGGTGGCATTAGACTGCAACCTTACTTCCACTGGAGCAGAGCTAACCTTTTTCCAGAAAATCTTGCCAGGTCTATGAATCTCTCTTCACCTTCCGATGGTCTCCACAATGAGATGTAGCAGCTCCTGGACATTTGTTAACAGTCCTAATTCTGTTACAGCAAGAAATGCTAATTTCCTTTAAGCCTACATACAGTATTTGTACAATTTCTCACATTGGATCTGTATAAAAGAATTTAGACCTTATAAATGCACACTGTCTAAACTCAACGTCATTGGCATAGTGTGGGGGAACAAACAAGGAGGTTTCCTGTGCTCCAAATTCTTTGAGAGTAGAGAATTTAATCCTCCAAACCCTTCCTATTTCTTATTCTCAATTCCCCTCCCGGCCGCTGACAAAGTAGATGATTAAAGCTGATATGGAGATTCTTACATCTAGATCGGCAACACACAGGGGCGAACATACCATTAGTGCAACCTGTGCAGCCATACATAGCCCAAGAGGTCAAGGGCCTGTTTCTACCTCTAACGTCAGTACAATTTTGCATTTTTAAGCCCATATTTTTTTCATGCACAAAGGCCCTTTTCTGTCTGTATCCACCAGTGGCAACTCAAGTTCCTTTGCAGGCAAGGCTTAGCAGTCGAATTTGAAAAGGTACCGTTACATGACACGACGTCGGAATGATGTCTGTAACGATCCCTCATTGCTTTGAATGTGCAAAGTCGGCAACGACATCGTTATCGCGGTGTCACACAGAACGATACAGCAGGTTGGCTGATCGTTGATCGTGAGGTTTGAGGAAATGTTCTCAAACCTGCGATCAATGATCCAACAACTTATCGTTGTTGAATCACGGTGTTACATGCGACAACATCCTAATGATGTCGCTGGAAGGATTCCAAACCCGTGACGTATCAGCGACATCATTAACAATGTTGTGCCGTGTAACGGGGCCTTTATAGGCTCCTGTAATCTGAATAGGCAGTAACCAAAATTACAAAGCTCTCAGTATGATGAAGTAAGCTATGCAGAGGTCAGCATTGGATGACAAACACACCTTGACTGCTGCACTGTGCATAGGCGGCAGGTGACATGAAGAACCTCTGATGACCTTTGTCACTTCAGTTGCTGTCTATGCAGAATGCAACAGCTGATGACAAACTCATCTGGATAGATGGGGAGAAACTAAGGTGATAAAAGCTGAATTTTACTCTCCCACAGCTCTTCTTCTGCTATTAATAGTAATTTCTGAGAAGAGGACAGACACCTATTGGTGGAGCTTTCCAAACTCTTTTTTTTAACTCCTTAGTGACGGAGCTAATTTCCACCTTAAAGACCAGACCGTTTTTTGTAATTCTGACCAGTGTCCCTTTATGAGGTAATATCTCTGGAACGCTTCAACGGATCCTAGCGATTCTGAGATTGTTTTTTCGTGACATATTGGACTTCATGTTAGTGGTAAATTTAGGTTGATAATTTTTGCGTTTATTTGTGAAAATATAAAAAAATTGGCAAAAATTTTTGAAATTTTCACAATTTTCAAATTTTAAATTTTTATTCTGTTAAACCGGAGAGTTATGTGACACAAAATAGTTAATAAATAACATGTCCCAAATGTCTACTTTACATCAGCACAATTTTGGAAAAAAAATCATTTTTTGGTCAGGAAGTTATAAGGGTTCAAAGTTCATCAGCAATTTTTCATTTTTCCAGCAAAATTTACAAAACCATTTTTTTAGTGAGCACATCACATTTGAAGTCCCATTGAGGGGTGTACATATAAAAAACACCCAAAAGTGACACCATTCCAAAACACTGCACCCATCAAGCTACTCAAAACTACATCCAAGAAGATTATTAACCCTTCAGGTGCTTCACAGGAACTAAAGCAAAGTGGAAACAAAAAATGGACATTTTAATTTTTCCAACAAAAATGTTCTTTTAGCCTCAATTTTTTCATTTTCACATGGGCAACAGGATAAAATGCATCCGAAAATTTGTTGGGCAATTTCTCCTGAGTACATTGATACCTCATATGTAGTCATAAACCACTGTTTGGGCGCACGGTAGGGTTCAGAAGGGAAGGAGCGCCATTTGACTTTTGGAGCTAATTTACCATTCAAAAAGTCAAATGGCGCTCCTTCCCTTTTGAGCTCTGCCGTGCGCCCAAACAGTGGTTTATGACTACATATGAGGTATCGGTGTACTCAGGAGAAATTTCCCAACAAATTTTAGGATGCATTTTATCCTGTTGATCATGTGAAAATGAAAAAATTGAAGACAAAAGGAAATGTTTGTGAAAAAAAAAGTACTTTTTCATTTTTACGGATCAATTTGTAAAGCACCAGAGGGTTCAAAGTGCTCACTATGCATATAGATAAGTTACTTGGGGGGTCTAGTTTCCAAAATAGGGTCACTTGTGGGGGAGCTCGAATGTTTAGGCACACAGGAGCTCTCCATACGCGACATGGTGTTCGCTAACAATTTGAATGGAAAATTAGCTTCAATTGTTAGCGGACACCATGTCACGTATGGAGAGCCCCTGTGTGCCTAAACATTGTAGCTCCCCCACAAGTGACCCCATTTTGGAAACTAGACCCCCAAGGAACCTATCTAGATGGGTGGTGAGCACTTTGAACCCCCAGGTGCTTCACAAATTAATCCATAAAAATTAAAAAAGAAAATTTTTGTGGAAAAGAAAGTACATTTTCATTTTTACGGATCAATTTGTGAAGCACCTAGGATTCAAAGTGCTCTCTATGAATCTAGATAAGTACCTTGGGGGGGTCTAGTTTCCAAAATGGGGTCACTTGTGGGGGAGCTCCAATGTTTAGGCACACTGGGGCTCTCCATACGCGACATGGTGTCCGCTTACAATTTGAATGGAAAATTAGCTCCAATGTTAGCGGACACCATGTTGTGTATGGAGAGCCCCTGTGTGCCTAAACATTAGAGCTCCCCCACAAGTGACCCCATTTTGAAAACTAGATCCCCCAAGGAACTTATCTATATGCATAGTGAGCACTTTTAACCCCCAGGTGCTTCACAAATGAATACGTAAAAATGAAAATGTTTTATGGAAAAAAAAACGTTTTTATTTTTATGGATCAATTTGTGAACCACCTAGGGGTTCAAAATGCTCACTATGCATCTAAATATGTTCCTTGGGGTGTCTAGTTTCCAAAATGGGGTCACTTGTGGGGGAGCTCCAAAGTTTAGGCACACAGGGGCTTTCCATACATGACATGGTATGCGCTTAAAATTCAAATTGTTAGTGGACACCATGTCATGTATGGAGAGCCCCTATGTCCCTAAATATTGGGGCTCCCTCACAAGTGACCACATTTTATAAACTAGACACCGCAAGGAACGTATCTAGAGCATAGTGAGCATTTTGAACCCCCAAGTGCTTCACAAATTGATCCATAAAAATAAAAAAGTACTTTTTTTCCACAAAAAAAAATATTTTTTCAATTTTACGGATCAATTTGTGAATCAATTGGGGTTTCAAAGTGCTCACTATGCATCTAGATAAGTTCCTTGGGGGGTCTAGTTTCTAAAATGGGTTCACTTGTGGGGGAGCTCCAATGATTGGGCACACAGGGGCTCTCCACATGCGACATGGTGTCCGCTAATAATTCCAATTGTTAGCGAACACCATGTTGGGTATGGAGAGCCCCTATGAGCCTACACATTGGAGCTTCCCCACAAGTGACCCCATTTTGGAAACTAGACCCCCCAAGGAACGTATCTAGATGCATAGTGAGCACTTTGATCCCCCAGGTTCTTCACAAACTGATCTGTAAAAATGAAAAAGTACTTTTTTTCACAAAAATCTTTTTACCTTTTTACGGATTAATTTGTGAAGCACCTAGGGGTTGAAAGTGCTCACTATGCATCTAGATAAGTTCCTTGGGGGGTCTAGTTTCCAAAATGGGATCACTTAAGGGGGAGCTCTAATGTTTAGGCACACAGGGGCTCTCCAAACGCGACATTGTGTCCGCTAACAATTTGAATGGAAAATTATCTCCAATTGTTAGCGGACACCATGTCGCGTATGGAGAGCCCCTGTGTGCCTAAACATTGGAGCTCCCCCACAAGTGACACCATTTTGGTAACTACCATCACAAAGTACTCACTGATCTGGGGCGACCAGTCGAGGAAAACACTGCAGGCAGCTGTCACGGGTGGCACGGATGACAGGGTGGAGGCCACGCGCAGACGATCCCAGCGGGTGGCCCACCAGCCATAATGGGGGAGGATGGTCCGTCTCTTTCAGGGGCATTTACCTTCTGTGTAGATGGAGAGAGGGTGTGATGGGATCTCGCTGTTATGGGGGGACGGCTGTAGAGGTCTTGTGCTCGGTCTGGTTTTATCCACCAATATGGTGGGTCACTAGGACCCAGTAGATTCCTTCCACCTTTATAAGGAGGTTCATTACCCTTCCTCGGTGCAGGTGATAGTTCCTTGTGCACTCATTATCCTTGCTCCAGCAGACGCTGAGGTTGTGGAGGTTGCTGAGTTCTGCTGTCAGATAAGTGTTTCCTTTTCCCTAATGTCTGTCTTCCCTGGTGTTTGGCTTTAGTTGATAGTGGAGGGGTCTAGTGCACCTTTCCCTCTGATCCTTAGATAAGATAGTGCTAGGATCAGAGAGGGACGAGGTTCGTGGTCGGCGACAGTTGAGGAGACTGTATAGGGACGTTAGGGCAGACAGGGTCAGCTCTAGGAAGTCTAGGGGTCACCGTCTCCTTCTTGTGCCCTTAGCGTTAGGGACTCCTTATTCCCCCCCCCCGTCGTTATCCTACGCTGGGTGTCTTCCCCACTCCCAGCGTGACAGCAGCTGGCTAAAGCGCTCAAACACAGTGAAATCCATAATGCATTGCCCCCCTGGGAATTTGAAGATGCAAATGGAGTCTGTGGAGCCTCTATTAAGAGTCTCAAACACAGAACTAGCCAGATATCCCTCCAGGGAAGGACCTAGCCCTGGGGTGGAATCCTTGCGGAGACCACCATAACCACCATATTAAAGAGGACCTGCTGTATCCAGTGCTGTAATTAGATCACCATGCCTGCTTTGGTGACAGGTCCTCTTTAAGTGGCCCTTTTAGTCAATATCCCACTCAGTTACGAGTTAAGGATATGACAAGGGAATTAACAGAGCCAGGTATCCATCCACAGACAGCTGTTTCGGGGTATTGCCCCACATCAGTGTGGAGTAGGATTCTGGCTAGGTGGAAGCAATGCCTGGTAGACCAACATCACAAAGTACTCACTGATCTCGGGGAGACCAGTCGAGGAAAACACTGCAGGGAGCTGGCTAAAGCGCTCAAACACAGTGAAATCCATAATGCATTGCCCCCTGGGAATTTGAATATGCATATGGAGTCTGTGGAGCCTCTATTAAGAGTCTCAAACACAGAACTAGCCAGATATCCCTCCATTTTGGTAACTATACGCCTCAAGGATTATATCTAGGGGTATAGTGAGCATTTGGAACCTACAGCTACTTCACAGAGTTTGATAACATCATATTGAACATTTTCTTTTTTTCACACAATTTCTAACTTTTAGGGCATGTGCGAGAGATCCGGAGACACTGTGTCCTTGTTGTCTCCTCTCCTGCATTTTTTAAAAAATATTTCTTTATTAAATTAAAAAAAAAAAAATGACCACACAAGGGGTTGACTGCAGATCATCATCCCTGTGTGGTCACAAGGGGTTAACTGCAGTTCCGGTAACCCCTTGTGACCACACAGGGATGATGATCTGCAGTTAACCCCCTGTGACCACAAAAGAGGTTAACTGCAGATCATCATCCCTGTGTGGTCACAAGGGGTTAACTGCAGATCAGGTAACCCCTTGTGACCACACAGGGATGATGATCTGCAGTTAACCCCTTGTGACCACACAGGGGGTTAACTGCAGATCACCCCTGTGTGGTCATTCAGGGGTTAACTCTGCCTCTTCCTAGCGCATGCAGAGCAGCGGTGTCGGGACAGAGGCAGAGAGAAGACGGCGAGCGACGCTGCAGGACGGGTAAGTATGAGATCAGGGAAGGGGGGATGTGGATCGGAGGGGGAGGGAGATTGGGGGGTCGAGGGTAGGCAGGTTGATGACCAGAGGGAGACCTGGGGAGCGGAGCAGGGAGGACGGGGAGCTGGGGAGCGGAGCAGGGAGGAGGGGGAGCTGGGGAGCGGAGCAGGGAAGAGGGGGAGATCAGAGGTGGGGGGGATGACATTGGGGACCCCCAGGAATGGCGGCATCTCTATGCGATCTGACCTGTCAGATCGCGTAGAGATGAAATGGAGACGGCGGGTTGTGCCGCCGGTCGCTGCCATTTTTACATGGTCCGGGGGAGGGATGGGGGTGGGGGGGTTATCCCCAGAGGGGAAGGTGATCCCCAGTACTGGGGGTCTTGGGGCAATGAGGGGTTAATGCTTTCACTTTGATCCGACATGTGTTTTCATGTCGGATCAAAGTGAAAGTACTTTTTACCGACACTTTAACTTTTTCTAATGTGATGACCGGTAAATGGTGCTTACTGGTCATCACATTACTGCTGCCGGTAAAACACCATCCAATTCCTAATCTCTACGGTCTCAGCTACAATCGGTATGCTAACACCCCAGAGATTTTAGCTACAGGGGCTGCGCACCTGGGCTTAGTTCTGCCTTACGTCTATAGACGTTGGCTAGGCATAAGTACCCTTTTTGTCCGACGTCTGTAGATGTAAGGCCGTCGTTAAGAGGTTAAAAGTGTCCTCCTGAAAAGAAACACAAACAAAATAAAACATAAAACCATTAATGTTATATTAAACTAAGTCTTTAGATACTTTTTAGACATCTAATCAAGGTTAGGTTTAGAGATAGAACAGTTAGATAGCTACAGGTAGAACTAGTGTTTGGGATAAGAATACGCTTAAGTCTTGGGTTAACATTGGGGTTAGGTTCATCAATGCATCAATGGGACAATGGATGGAGCCATGTATTATAAAATCCTGAGTGACAACCTCCTTTAAAAATGGGTCGTGGCTGAGTCTTCCAGCATGACAATGACCCAAAACATACATCCAATGCAACAAAGGAGTGGCTCAAAAAGAAGTACATTAAGATCATCGAGTGGCCTAGCCAGTCTCCAGATCTTAATCCCACAGAAAACATAAGGAGGGAGTTGACACTCAGAGTTGCCAAGTGATAACATCAAACTTTTAATGACTTAGAGATGATCTGCAAGGAGGAGTGGACCAAAATTCCTCCTGACATATGCGCAACTACAAGAAACGTCTGACTGCTGTGCTTGCATACAACGGTTTTGCAACCTAATATTAGGTTTTGTTTGCCAGAGGGATCAAATACTTGTTTCTCTCTTCAACATGTAAATAACTGTATATAATTTAGACAATGTGATTTTCTGGATTTTACTTTTGATATTCTGTCTCTCACTGTAAAAATAAACCTACCCTTAAAATTATAGACTGTTCATGTCTTTGTCAGTGGGCAAACTTACAAAATCAGCAAGGGATCAAATAATTATTTTCTTCACTGCATGGACAGTGGGAACAAGGCTCAGGATGAGGCTCCATTGACCTACATTGTAAAAGGGTCTTTCTGCTCATGCGTAGAGCACTGTATGATCTAGAGAGTCTGAAGATTGATGACGTGACAGAGACGAGGAGCAGAACGATGCTGGAAGCTGGAGAAGGCAGCGAGAATTGAGTTTAATAACACACAACCACACACGCACTACATACACACACACAACCATATATACACACACAACCACACACACACACACAGTGCACACTTCATATACACACACTACAAACACATAACCATACATATACACACAACCACACACACATACACACTGCACACTTCATACACACACACACTAAATACACACAACCATAAATACACACACACATACACACTACACACTTCATACACCCACAGTACATGCACACACAACCATAAATACACACACAACCACACACATACACACTACACACTTCATACACACACACACATACACACACAACCACACACACGCACTACACACTTCATACACAGACACACTACATACACACAAACATACATACACACAACCACACACACATACACACTGCACACTTCATACACACACACTACATACACACAACCATATATACACATACAACCACACACTACACACTTCATACACACACACAAAACCATACATACACAACCACACACACATACACACTATACACTTCATACTCATACACTATATACACACACAACCATAAATACACAAACAAACACAAAATTGCACTTCAGAAAGGAAGTGGAATAATTCCAGTGCCACATTTAATTAGCTCCTCAAAGTCATAATCACTTTCCAATAAGCTTTTAAATATGACTAAGGGATTTGTGCCAGATCAGAACCCCAAACTACAGACGCTGCGTTTCAGGGTAATCCCATAGTCATATTTAAAAGCTTGTTGGAAAGTGATTATGACTTTGAAGAGCTACTTAAAGGTGGCACTGGAGATCTTCAACTTCCTTACAGAAGTGCAAATTTGCATATTTCCTAGAGGGGGATGTGGCTACAATCTCCTCACCTACTTAACTGTCTTCTTATGGTTGCAGGAAAACGTCTCTCCATAAGGTAGATAGCAAGTTCCCAGACAACCACACACACTTACACACTACATACTTCATACACACACACAACTATAAATACACACACAACCACACACACATAAACACTACACACCTCATATACACACACAACCACATACACACTACTCACTTCATACACACTACATACACACAACCATACACACTACACACACAACCATAAATACACACACAATCGCACACACATACACACTACACACTGCATACACACACTACTGTAGGGATTAGCTCTGGTAGGAAAGGGCATGAGCGCAGTAAAAAGGTACACAAAGTTTCTCCATCAAAAAACTAGTGCTTAATTCACACTGAGGTAAGCAGAAAATAAACAGTCTTACTTCAGACAGGAGATGCAAACAAAAGAGTCCAGCTTGTTATCCCGCCCAGCACAGGGCCTGGACGTTCCAGTCCTGGTTCCAGTATGTTTACCCCATAAAGCCTGCTTCAGCTTTCAGACCAACCACTTCCAAAGTGAGTATATAGGATGGCATCTCTATCCAACCTTAATTGCTGCAGCTGTGCAACTACAGTGTTGCAAGGAAAATTTGTTATGACAGTAAAGGTCTATGCATTTAATGAGAGGAGTATATCTCTGCAATCTACTGCCATACCCCTTACTGCATTACGCTACATACAAAGATTTAGAACACAACAACACACACAACCACACAGGGCCGGCTCCAGGTTTCTGTGGGCCCCGGGCGAAAAAGTCTCAGTGGGCCCCCTTTAGTACATATCATGGACTATAATATATATATTGCCGCACACTTACCGCAAGCCCCATAGACAATGCATGGGGCTTGCCGCAAATGTGTAGCAAGTGCAGCTGCTAGGCGGAAAATGCGGCAGATGCGGATTTTTTTACCGCAACTGCCACATTTAAAAAAAACGCCTATGTGAAGGCAGCCTTACAGGACCAGTGACTGCACAAACCAGCAAGAGCTGTTTCTGACAGTGAGTATATTACACGTTGTTAGGAGCGGGCTAAGGTGCGTTTGCGTTCCCTTGCGCTTTTTAAAAATACCCTTCAAATGCAAAATGTTGCATTTTTGTGCGTCTGAGGATGCTTGGTATATACACAAGCATGCTCAAGCACACAAATAATGAAAGCAGCTCAATGGAGCCACACTGCCATATGGGTGGCACTGCAGCCAAGCGGAGTGTCTGGCCGTCCAGATCTCTCTTTCTCCTCACCTTTCTTCTCGCTGCTCCGGTCTCCTCCGGTCACTCTGCACATATCAGCACAGTCATGACAACATCGTGCCCCCTATGCTGAGCTGCAGAATGCAGACAGCGGCAGAAGAGACTATGGAGAAGAATGCTGCTGACAAAGGTGGCTGAGACTATAGGAGCGGAATCCGCTCCATACACCTCCTACGCACGCGGCTCTGCTCCATACACCTCCTACGCACGCGGCTCTGCTCCATACACCTCCTACGCACGCGGCTCTGCTCCATACACCTCCTACGCACGCGGCTCTGCTCCATACATCTCGTACCCACGTGGCTCCGCTCCATACACCTCGTACCCACGCGGCTCCGCTCCATACATCTAGTACCCACGCGGCTCCGCTCCATACCCCTCATGCACACACAGCTCTGCTCTGTACATTTAGCACCCACATGGCTCTGCTCCATATCCCTCGTACACACACGGCTCTGCTCCATACACCTCGTACCCACGCGGCTCTGCTCCATACACCTCGTACACATTCGGCTCCGCTCTATACACCTAGTACCCACACGACTCCGCTCCATACCCCTCGTACACACACGGGTCCGCTCTGTACACTTAGTACCCACATGGCTCTGCTCCATACCCCTCGTACACACACGGCTCTGCTCCATACACCTAGTACACACTGGGCTCCGCTCCGTACACACCTCGTACACACTGGGCTCCGCTCCGTACACCTCGTACACACAAGGCTCCGCTCTGTACACCTAGTACCCACATGGCTCCGCTCCGTACACCTCGTACACACACGGCTCCGATCCGTACACCTAGTACACACACGGCTCCGCTCCATACACCTTGTACACACATGGCTCCGCTCCGTACACCTCGTACACACATGGCTCCGCTCCGTACACCTAGTACCCACTCGGCTCCGTTCCATACACCTAGTACACACTCGCCTCTGCTACATTCACACTGTAAATCCCTCTTGACCCCACACATAAACTTCACCAAATTGCCATACCCCTAGTACACACTCACCTCTGCTACATTCACACTGTAAATCCCTCCTGACCCCACACATAAACTTTACCTAATTGCTATGCTGGCCATCATGATGCAGAGTCCTGCATACACTGAGGAGCTGGTCATGTGACCCCTGACTCCACCCTCCATTGACATCATCACAGGTCCTGTCAGCCCAGAGTGTGCAGCTCTGTTGGCTCCCACGGAGGGAGATCTCCGGAGCTGCAGGAGGCTGAGTGCACCCTCCCTGCAAATGACCCCCCCAGCTGCCCCCTGGATATGGCCCTGGCTGTGGGAGCAGTGTGCTCAGGGGCCCCTGAGGCTAGGGTCACACTTGCATTGTGACCCTAGCCTGGTGTAAGTATTTTCGGCTGCAACACATAGCTTTTAATGCTATGCGCTGGAGCCCATAGAAGCCCGATGTTTACCATGCCAACCATTGGTTGTCAATGTAAACATCGGGTTTCTATGGGCTCCGTTGCTGGCAGCGCATAGCATTAAACGCTCTGCGCTGCAGCAGACAATACTTGAGTCAGGCTAGGGTCACAATGCAAGTGTGACCCTAGCCCTCAGGGGCCCTGTGGGCCCCCTCCAAGCAGTCGGGCCCCGACACTTGCCCGGTGCGCCGGGTGCTGACGCCGGGCCTGCAACCACACACATACACACAACTGCACAAACATACACACTTCATACACACTACATACACAAATTTAGCACACAACCACACACTTCCACACTAAAATTCACTCATACATAATACATATGCATATGCACACACAACACATACACAGATTTAGCACACAACCACACACACACACTAAAATACACTCATACGCACTACATACGCACATGCATACACAGCACATACACAGATTTAGCACACCACACACACACAACTAAACACATACACACAACTGCACAAACATACACACTTCATATACACACTGCATACACAGATTTAGCACACAACCACACACTTACACACTACAATACACTCATACGCACTACATATGCACATGCACACACAGCACATACACAGATTTAGCACACAGCCACACACATGCACACAAGTGCACAAACATACACACTTCATACACACACTGCATACACAGATTTAGCACACAACCACACACACTTACACATTATAATACACTCGTATACACTACATACGCACATGCACACACAGCACATGCTCAGATTTAGCACACAACCACACACTTACACACTACAATACAATCATATGCACTACATATGCACACACAGCACATACACAGATTTAGCACACACCTGCACACATATACACACAACTGTACAAACATATACATTTCATACACAGAGTTAGTATTAAAAACGTGATGGAAGGATTCTTTAATTTGGTGGATGATGAATAATAGTAATACTGTTGACTTCCTTTAATCTATGAACTGATCGTTGAAGAATAAAACAAGCATAGTAATACCCTAAAATCCTGTGTGCTATTTATTAGGCTGGTGTCAGCAGAAGTTTATCTTTCAAGCACTGTACAATTATCTCTCATCTATTGAGTCCTATGTTGATGTTGGATTACATATATTTTACTGCATTTGCACTAATTAAAATCAATATTCTAACAATGTATATTTCCCACGTCCCCAAAACATTACACACCAAGCAAGATGTATTCACACAATAACAAACCTGCAATGATTTTCACACTCCAATAATCTGCTCAGCATGGCCCTTTGCATCTGAAATTACACAAATTGCCCACTATCCAAGCTTTTAGCTTAAAAGAGCACATTAAGAACTAAAAGCAAACCTGGTCATCACGTGTATTTTTTATTGCTTACTTAATGTACAATATAACATCAAATTGTTTGGATTGCTGTGCGGTGCACTGTGTGCACACAACTCATTGAGCAGAATAGAAATCAATAAATAATGGAACTTGTATATAGTATTGATAATAGACAAACTGTACATAGATATAAATATAAGTTCTAACCTTCGAGACCTATATGGCTAATCATACATAGTTTGTCCTCATTAAATATACAGTATGTAATGGGGGCACGGCATGGCACACACACATTTAGAGAAGGTTGGAACCTTGGGTCAAGGTTACATGGTGACTACAGGCAAAGCTCAAGACATGAATTGTTTGGAATAATCCAGAATTGCAAGGAGTGAATTCTAAACAGATGAACATGTTTTCACTTCTTATATATTTTGTTTATTTTTATCATCCATTTTTTTATATAAAAAAGAACCAAAGCCTATACATTAATGGCATCAATTTGTGGTTCTGTTTAAAAAAGAAAAAAAAGAAAAAGCAGAAAAAATGTCAAAAAAATAAAAGAAGTCATAGCCAATTTAAAAAAGCTTCATACATCCATACATATATTTCTGAGACATGCATAGAGCCTTCTTTTTGTTACAAATTACATCATTGCCTATAAGCATAAGTAGGTAGTGACCTACTTCCTTCAGCCTGGGTCACGGCTCAGCAACCGTTTGCTTCTGGATTTCACTGTGATCCTGGTTCGGGCAGTATGTATCAGCTGAGAGGTTCCCTTGAAGCCACTAGGACTCAAACCACATGAGGGCCTACCTGGACAGGTGGATCCCTGGCAGTATATCTTTGTTGTGCTGGAGTGAAGCAGTATCTACTTTTACATGGATGCAAGGAGAGACTATCACCAAAGAGGAGCGGGACGAAAAAAAGTTGGCAAGACCCTAATTTACTGGCTAGTTTCTCAGCCCCCTGCAGCTGTTAATATATGTCCTACAAGATAACTAGTTTTCATCCGTTTTTTTCAGAAGAAAATTGAGCCAAGTCTTAAAGGTCACGATTGAGTATATAACCATATGCAAATTGGCATTCATGTGATGACGTTATAATGGCTTGAGCAGGCAATAGAGGAAAATGCTGACAGTATGCATACAGTACAGAGATGTTCTTTTGAGGGTAGGTCTCTAGGCCTCCAGTGGTTCTGTGAAATGGTAAAGTCACTTCAGAAGATCACAGTATCTCACTCCCATCTCAATGTTGTCATTGCCACAAGTTACCCACTATATGCAGCCTGTATGAAGTGTCAGAGTAGCACATCCACAATAGTTACTAGTGGATTCCTATCTGGTGTTCTGCAAAGAAACAGTCACTTATCCTATGAGATAACACTTTCTATTGTGGGCTAGTCCCAACAACTACTACCTGTGGACAATAACTGGGCAAACATCCTATCAAACATTCCCATCTCACCTTATATCTAATAACTACATACATTACCTATACATTGTTCAATACACAAGAGTGTTAGGGCCCAATACACGTAGCGATATTGCTAACGATATCGCCGCAACGTCACAGGTTTTGTGATGTAGCAGCGACCTCGCCAGCGATATCGCTGTATGTAACACTTAGCAGCGATCGATCGGCCCCCCTCTGGGAGATTGCTGATCGTTAGGGTATGTGCCCACAGGAAGGTTTAGTGGCGTTCAAACCGTCAGTAAACCACTGGAAATTATCAGTTCTGAGCTCTGAAGTCTCCAGCTGTTTTCCGGCGGTTTTCCGGCGGTTTTTTCAGCGTGTGCGCAGCGTTTTTCAGTCGATTTTTCCAGCGGTTTTTCAGGCGGTTTTCTATGGAGGATTTTGTTCATGGAACCGATCAAAAACCGCTGAGAAGAATTGACATGCTGTATGCTGCTAAACCGCTGGGAAACCGCTCAACCGCGGGCAGATCCGCTCACATAAACCGACTATGTGTGCACAGCGTTTTCTAAATGACATAGGGTTACTTGTAAGTCCTAACGCTGCTTAGGATTTACATAAAGTTAAATAAAACCTATGCTAAACCGCTGGCGGTTTTCGCTGCTAAACCGACGTTAAACCTTCCTGTGGGCACATACCCTTAATGTATGGCCTGTACCATTTTTTGATCGGCGATATCCTGCTGGGCATGCTGGATCGCTGTGTGGGACAGGGGCAACGACCTGGGAGCACCATGCTTCGCCCGAGAACCAAACAGATCCCAACGACCGTTGGGTGTCGCCGCATCGCTGGGTAATCGCTGGTAAGTCTGCCTGTATGGCATCTCACCAGCGACCACACAGCGTTGTCCCTGCGATCCTGGCCAGGTCAGATCATTGTCGGAATCGCGGGAACATCGCTATGTGTAATGGGGCCTTTAGTCTAGATAGTTATCTTATATCGCACATAACATTGCTGACCCTCCATATATCATACTGATATACTACTATATACTGTTATATAACAGTCCTTACATCTTAACTATAACATAATACATACCTTAGCCTATTACACATATTACATTACAGTTCACATTACAAAGTATATACAAAGATGCATTACATTAAAGAGGACCTGTCACCCCCTGGTGCATAGCAAACTAAATGAAGCACCGAATGCAGCATGTCTGCTGCATTCAGGGAAGGGGTCCCCTATGTCCCTAGCCCGCCTGTACCCCAAGAAATATGCTTTAGAAAGCTTACAGATAAGAGGTCGCCTAGGTGGATCTGAATAAGAGGTTGTTGCCGCTGGAATAATCCTACGTGCCTTCTCCTTGTTTGTTCCTTCCCCTCTACGTGTCTGCCGCCGCCTCCTGTTTGCTGGGTATGCCCTTTTCTTCTGCTGCTCTCTGTCAATCATGCTGCCGCACAGAGCGGCATTGTGTGACGTCAGCGGCAGAGCCCATTCTGTTTGTGCTTTATTCAAACAGCAGTGCAAGAATCTGCCACTGATGTCACGCAATGCCATTCTGTGCGGCAGCGTGATTGACAGAGAGCAGCACAAGAGGAGGGCAGACCCAGCAAAAGAGGAGGCAGCAGCAGACACATAGAGGGGGAGGAACAAACAAGGAGAAGGCAAGGATGATCATGCCGGCGGCAATGACCTCTTATTCAGATCCCACACAGGCGACCTCTTATCTGTAAGCTTTCTAAAGTGTATTTCTCAGGGTACAGGGGGACTACGGACATGGGGGACCCGTTCCCTGAATGCAGTAGACATGCTGCATTCAGTGCTGCATTTAGTTTGCCATGCACCAGGGGGGTGATAGCTCTTTAATTACACTACAATACATCAGTGTGGTTGGTGTCTTCATGGATGAACACACTCTTCACTCCAGCCCCTTGTACAAATAGGCCCCAGAGCATACATTGCGAACTCCAGGGCTCGCTAGTGGCCATAAACCCCAATCTAGAGTGAAAAATTAGCCTAGGATGTGGTGCAAGAGACATACAGAGGACCAGACGGTGCATAGGGAGCAGTAGGGGCAGCTCGAGACTTAGGCAGTTAGCAAAAGTTGAAAACCCCACACACACATCTCCGCTTACCTTTCCAGCCGCTCCCTGCCTGCTGTCTGGTCCTTACATCTCTGACGCATCTCATCTCCAGTCCATTTTTACTTATACGCCTGGAAGTATGCGTAGTGAATTCCGAGGCTTGCACAAGGCTAGAAGCCATCGCTTACCATGAACATTGTCCCATAGATGCAACACAAAGGAGGAGTGGAGAACCAGATGTTAAGAAGTGAGCAGTAGGAAGAGCCGGAAATGTGAGTGGAAAGTTGAATATGCTTTTTTATTCCTTTTCAATTGTTTCCTTTTCCACTACAATTCAGCAAGATGGTAGTTGAAGCTAACAGACATTTTGCTGAATTACAAGGAACAAATTAATATTCACTTATTTCAGTAAATATAACTGATGGAAAACCACTTGCAAAATGTACTAGATAAAATTGTGAGCCCCTCTGAAATGAACAAGTTGACCTCCTTTAGTTGGGACCCTATACTGAAGACTTACCTTTCTCTGTACATAGGTTTCATATAAAGTGGAGCATACAGAATCTAGCTATACATTGCTGCAATTAAAAACAATGTTGAAAAGATGGTTGGATAATGGGACCTATGGCTTTGGGGTGGCTGTATGTTGCATTATACAATGCAGTAAACAAAGAATTAGTCTTTATTACTAGGTGAAAGAGTTTTTATATGTAAACTTACAGCTGAGCCAAAGCACAAAGTTAACAGGTTTGTAGGACCGTGTTCACACCACTGTAGAAATACTCTGTTATATTAGGTAATAATAAAATGCAAGTGCTAGTAAAACACAGTGTCAATAACAGGGAAGGCTGGGGTCACACATAGAAATCCGTTTTTGGAAGTGATTTCTATGACCAATCCGTTTTTTATAGGGTGCTTTTTGAGCCTCCTGCACCTCTGAACGTTTTTGGACTTAGTCAATTTTTCTTTTTTTTTTCATTAAAAACGCATATGCGTTAACGCATGCGTTAACGCAGGTGCCTATATGTGCCATGCGTTAATGCATGCGTTTCCCATAGGGCCCCATGTTAAAAAAACGCATGCATTTTTTAACTGATGCCAAAAACGTTGCTAGCAACGTTTTTGGCTCAAAAACGGACAGAGCAATGTTTTGAGGTCCAGAAAAAAACGTACAGGGTGTTTATTACATCCAATCCGTTTTTCTGTCAGTTTTTGGACTTAGAAAAAAAAAATGACAAAAATTAAGCCAAAAACGGACCAAGGGCTTATGTGTGACCGTAGCCGTACTTAGTTAATATGTTTTTTGTAAAAAATGTATGAAGCCTTTCTACTAGGGATGGGCGAATCTACTCGCTAGGACTCGTTACTCGGCGAGTAGTAAGGGACTCGCAGGACTCGGTACTCTGCGAGTTTCCCAGTGATTACTCGCACGAGTCCAATGCAAATCAATATCAATCCTAGTTTTGTCAGAAACGCTGACAAAACTAGGATTGCCATTGTTTGCATTAGACTCGGCTACTGTGCCAGTGATAGCAGGGAAACTCGCAGATAATGCTGTTACATTGCGAGCCGAGTCCAGCTGTCTTCTCTGTGCAGCTCCAGGGTCCTAGAGCCCGCCTGCTCACAGACATGATGTAGCAGTGCTGAGATTGTTCTAGACATCTATATTTATGCACAGGGGATGTAGCAGAGAGGACATCGCGTTTTGGACTACGTCGGACAGAAGAGGATTTTTTTAATTAAAGATGGAGTCCCTAATGGCTTTTTTTTTTTATTTCAAATAAAAAATTTTCTCTGTGTTGTGTTTTTTTAACCCTTTATTGGAGATTCTTAGTGGCTGGGTCAAACGTGGCCTGACATTAAGAATCTCGGGCTTAATACCAGCTTGTAAAACAAAGCTGGTATTAACCCCTTTATTACACAGCGTGCCACTGCCACCAGGGCCGCTGGAAGAGCGGGCTTCAGCGCCAGAGGATGGCGCTTCAATGAATGCGCCATCTTCTGGGGCGGCTGCGGGCTGCAATTTGCAGCGGGGGGTGCCCAGAAAGCTTGGGCATCCCTGCGCTGTGGATTCCAGCCCCCAGCTGCTTAGCTGTATCTGGCTAGACATAGAAATTGCGCGGAGCCCCACGCATTTTTTTTATCATTTAATGAATTTCAGAGTCAGAGTCTCAGAGTCAGAGTCTCAGAGTCGGAGTCTCAGAGTCGGAGTCGCCTCAGAGTCAGAGTCGCCTCAGAGTCGGAGTCGCCTCGGAGTCGGAGTCGCCTCGGAGTCGGAGACGTCTCGGAGTCGGAGTCTCCTCAGAGTCGGAGTCTCAGAGTCGAAGTCGCCTCAGAGTCGGAGTCGCCTCAGAGTCGGAGTCGCCTCGGAGTCGGAGTCGTCTCGGAGTCGGAGTCGTCTCGGAGTCGGAGTCGTCTCGGAGTCGAGTCGGAGTCGTCTCGGAGTCGGAGTTGTCTCGGAGTTGGAGTCGTCTCGGAGTCGAGTCGGAGTCGTCTCAGAGTCGGAGTCGTCTCGGAGTCGGAGTCGTCTCGGAGTCGGAGTCGTCTCGGAGTCGGAGTCGAGTCGGAGTCAGAGTCGTCTCGGAGTCGGAGTCGTCTCGGAGTCGGAGTTGGAGTCGAGTCGGAGTCGTCTCGGAGTCGGAGTCGTCTCGGAGTCGAGTCGGAGTCGGAGTCGTCTCGGAGTCGGAGTCGTCTCGGAGTCGGAGTCAAAAAAATGCGTGGGGCTCCGCGCAATTTCTATGTCTAGCCAGGTACAGCTAAGCAGCTGGGGGCTGGAATCCACAGCGCAGGGATGCCCAAGCTTTCTGGGCACCCCCCGCTGCAAATTGCAGCCCGCAGCCGCCCCAGAAGATGGCGCGTTCATTGAAGCGCCATCCTCTGGCGCTGAACCCCGCTCTTCCAGCGGCCCTGGTGGCGGTGGCAAGCTGGGTAATAGAGGTTAGGGCCAGCTTTGTATTATCAGCTGGCCCTAAGCCCGAAATTTATGGCGGTCACGCCAATATTGGTAATGACCGCCATGAATTTCTATTAAATTGTTTTAAAAAAAACACAACACAGAGAAATTTTTTTATTAGAAATAAAAAAAAAAAGCCATTAGAGACTCCATCTTTAATTAAAAAAATCCTCTTCCGTCCGACGCAGTCCAAAACGCGATGTCCTCTCTGCTCATCCCTGTGCATAGGTATAGATGTATATGCACAGGGAATGAGCAGACTGAGAACAATCTCAGCTCTGCTACATCATCTCTGTGCACAGACATTCATGTCTGTACACAGGGAATGAGCAGACTGAGAACAATCTCAGCACTGCTACATCAGGCAGCAGGCGGGCTCTAGGACCCTGGAGCCAGCACACAAAGAAGAAAGGATCTTATCTGTGCGAGTTTCCCAGCAAGCGATTACAGTTGCAAAGTAAACTAGTCCAATGCAAATAAATGACAAAACTAGGATTGCTTCAGGCTGAAGCTTCCGAGACACATCTGCGATTTGTAAATCTCACACTACTCCCTATTACTCGCTTCCCCATTCATTAACATTGGACTCGCTAGACTCGCAACGAGTAGCGAGTCCTGGGCTCGGACTCGCTAGAGTCAAGCGATTCCGAGTAATTTAGGATTCGCCCATCACTACTTTCTACCAATGTCAAGGTGACCTATATCAGAAAGGTCCCTATCTAACTTATTTAAAACCTGATCCTATGTAAACTTACCTCATGGATGCAGGATGAAGACGGGCCAAAGTCCAATATGGACACAGTGCAACAGACAGCACCTTATGTGCTTGGCTTACGTGTTCTGAGGTGCTGTCTCTGGCCCGTCTTCATCCTGCATCCATGAGGTATGTTGACATAGGATCAGGTTTTAAATAATTTAGATAGGGACTGTTCTGATATGGGTCACCTTGACATCGGTAGAATGGCTTCAGAAATTTTTTGCAAAACATTTATTAGCTAAGTAGCCTGTTATTGAGACTGTTTGTGCTAGCACTTGCTTTTTATTATTACTTATTATAGCAGAGTATTTCTACATGTTTGTTATACTGTTTTTTCTGTGGTCGTATTTTTATATGTTTTAAACAGGACAATTTTAGAGGTGCAGGAAAATTAATACTTTTTTTTTATTACATGATTTTTTTTAAATATTACAGCTTTTAGCCTAGTCATGTCCTTGATGTCCTTGAGATGAACCACTGAAAAATCCTAGGATAGATTGAATTGTATAGAAGCTCCTGTCAAGCTGAAATCAAGCAAAAAATATCTTTATTATTACCCTCTGCTAAGACACAGAAGAACTGTAAGGGTTATTGCTTGGACAGAGCCTATCTGCCAGCTATTTGCTTTTAGCTGATGGTATTTTAGAATATGCAGAAGTGTAGTTACCTTTTGACACAATTCTAAAGGCTGGTTGGCGCGATCGCTTTCAGCAAGTAAAAACCAAATTTAATTGGCATCAGCGAAAGAAACATCAACCATCTGCCTATTCTGGCACCGCTCTGTGCATCATATGGCTCAATAATGGTGGTTAAATCTGCAGTCAATGGAAATAGATAGCACTCCCATGGAAATATTCTATGTCTAAAAATGTACAGTAACATAGGATACAGGAATGGTTAGAAAGAATGAAGTCTTCCTATAATACCTAAAAAGTAAACCAGTGATATAGAGAGATATAAAATATTAACTCCATAAAAATATACATTCACTCAATGCTCTAATTACTTATCGCGCCATCTTCTTTTATAACTAATACTTAAGGCACCAGCCCAGTTAATGAATGCTCCTGGCTACTTAACAATGATGAGTTCTATCCGCTAGAGATGAGCAAATTTATAGACACTTCTCAAATTTTATAAAAATCTGGATTCTCCAAATATGGATTTTTTTGGTATTTGCTCCTCACACATTTTGCCAAATCAAATTGTTACAATTCACGCGATTTGGCAAATTCATATCTCCTCAGATTCACCCATCTCTAATATTAACCAATTGCAACTGCTGCAGATGTCCTTTTGCAATGGCCGCATTGGTCTGGGGTACTCGGTAGCCTGGCCGGCGATCTATTAGGGAGGTCATGGTGGCTGTGGCCCAGCTCTGTGGCCCTGTCCGTGCAGTGATGGAGGGTTAATTTACAGGGGATTATGAGTCTTTTGTGACGCCACCTGTGGTACCTGGTCATGGGTGACAAGCACTACTGTTTTGGACCCCTGGGGAAGACAGTACGGCAGCCGGGATGGTAACACTCTCCACAGGTGGAGCGAGACCCCAGGGTTGGTATGAGAGTCTATAGGGATGATGATAGTTGTTGTACTGGAGTGCAGCAAGGAGAGCGTGGGAAATAACAGGAGGACATGGATGGTGCAGTTCTTCACCTTTACTTGAATGAACGTGATAAAGTCTGGGGGCAATGGTTACCAGGTCCGGGAGGGTCCGGTCAGCCTGGAAGCAGTCAGATTCCACATCGCCAAGTAGATTTGGAGGCCTGCCTGCTACACTTCTCCATTTGTGTCCCAGCTGCCTTTGAGCTACGCATACTCATTGGATAGCATTTCAAGAGATTCGCTTATATCTTCTAGTTATCCAGCAGGACAGTGCCTAGTGTTTTTTGTGCCTTCTTCAAATCATTATCTCTTCGGCAAATTCTCCCCTTGTTTATTGGCTAATAACACCACTTTTCTTCCTCTGAAGAAGCCACAAGCAATTAATATAAGATTGCACATCAGGGATACTCAACTCTTTTCAATGCCCCCCCCCCAGCTACATTTACAGATACACAGCTTAAAGTAGTTTAAAGATAGTAGTAGTCACCGTCTTTTCCTGGTGCCTGAAAGTCATAGGGTCCTCTGCCATATTAGAAGATACCAATTTGATAAATGACACTTAGTATGTAGTGGCATGTTACAAATTTGACATTATAGAGGAACTGTCCCCCCTGCTGCATGGCAAACTAAAAGCATGTCTGCTGCATTCAGGGAAGGGATCCCCCAAGTCTCTAGTCCCCCTGTAAACTTTAAAAAAGACTTTAGAAACTTTACAGTTAAGAAGTCGCCTGGGTGAGATCTTAAGAGGTCCTGGCTGCTGGCACAGTCATCCCTGCCTCCTCCTTGTGTATTCCACCCCCTTTATGTGTCTGCTTCTGCCTCCTCTTCTCCTGGGTCTGCCCTCCTCTTCTGCTCCTGCTCTGTGTGACGTCAGGAGCAGAAGAGGAGGGCAGACCCAGCAGAAGAGGAGGTGGCGGCAGACACATAGAGGGGGCGGAACACATAAGGAGGAGACAGGGAGGACTGTGCCAGCAGCCAGGACCTCTTAAGATCTCACCCGGCGACCTCTTAATTGTAAGGTTTCTAAAGTCTTTTTTAAAGCTTACAAGGGGGCTAGAGACATGGGGGATCCCTTCCCTGAATGCAGCAGACATGCTGCGTTCAGTGTTGCATTTAGTTTGCCAAGCACCAGGGGGTGACAGGTCCTCTTTAAGGCAAGTTAAGCCATTGTACACAAGTTGTAACTATGTGACTACATCTCATTCACGCAAAATGCAGATAGTATTGTAAAAGCAGAAATCTATGAGAATTTTCTGTGCAAAAGGAAACCGAAAAAATATGGGAATAGAATTAAAGAACTGTACCATGTCTGGAGCAATGAGCTTAGGCTCAGCTGGTGTTTTTAACAGATTTCTTGCTAACCAGAACCCCTTTCTAACACATCTTCCAATTGTATTGTCCATGGGCTTCATTTCAGCTCTTCTTTTTCGGATGAGCATGTACTTTCTTGCTCAATACTGTAATTTACTTTTTCAGCACGTCGGAAATCTCCAACTGTAAAAGCTTATTGTTGCTCATATTTTGTGCAGCCTTCCTTCCAGGCTGAATACTGTCGCAGGCAAAAGTTATAAAATGACTTATGAATATTGGCACTGACCACTGCCAAGAGGATTAATATGACTCTTACTGCAGCCACATTCTATTTGTGAAGCTCCATTATTAGTCATCGCTGGACTTATTCCCATGTTCACCTCTCCAGCTTATTTATAAAAGTGGCAATTTTTTTTGCCAGTTTGATCACTTAAACATATTGGATATGTATTTATGTGCTGCTGAAGTATACATTATTTCTATTCTGAATAGCAAATAGAAGTCTGGGAAACTTTTAGTCTTGTTATAAAATTATAGATGCTTGTTACCTATCTGCTCAATGAGCATGCTTTATAACATCATTGCACAGGACAAAAAAAATAGTTTAGAACATTACAACACTGCTGAAGAATTTGCACATGGATTTTTGATTATTTTTTTAAATAAAAATAGACTTAAAGCATGACCGCATTTACATTTTTATTTAATAATAATGTAGAGCAAGTGATTTTAATAAACTTTCAAATATACTTTATCAGAGAATTCTGGTTGAAAACCATTTATAAACCTTCTACAAGGTGTCCCAACTATACTGTGTGTGAAGCAAACATATGTTCATTCTCAGTCAGATCCATATTCACGCTGAACATGTGGAATGTAACCATATAAGGTAAAGGGGGCATTGCCTACACTGTGTGCTAGCTCATGGCTGCAGCTGGTGAGGAAACAATGTATCAGTTTACAGCACAGTGCTAAGCAATGTCAGAATGTCAGGATCAGTGCAAACTTTTCTTTCATTGGCACAAGCATCTGTTCTTTCATCTGGCTCCTTCTCTGCTCAGTCACGATCTATGTTAACTCCTTCACTGCTGGTCCCCACACAGCTCAGGATCTCTCTTGCACTTCCTCTGCTGTCACATTGCACTGCTCCTAACCAGCTGCTGGCCACACCCACACAGCCATAAAATGCAGTTTTTAAAAAAGCACAGAGGAATGTTAGAAAATAAGTCATATGGTACAAAAAAGCATTATCTTAGCTCCTGTGTGAATCATCATTAACAACCAGTGCAGTATTGTTTTTTCTTTTTTTAATAAAATGACATTTACACTTTAACCACTGCAACATTCTCTTATTTGGGTGGGACTTATTGTAATGCTACCTTCCTTTACCCTGGTTCAAAATATTAAATCAGTCTGAGAAAAAATAATTTTCAAATACCTTATTAGAGTTAATAAAGGAAAATCTCTTGTATAGGACCCACATCAATTAGCCACAGAGGAGAGAAGATCTATAGAGTGCCTTCCCTTCTCAGCTCTTCATGGGCAGTGCTTTCAGCTTCATTTCCTTTGTGATGACACTGCACAGACTTTGGATAGTCACTGCTACTTTTTCAGGGCTCCAGCAGGTGAATACCTTGTGATCAGTTCAAATCTGATAAAATAATGTAGTAGAGCTGACAGAGTGGTGCAGGTAGATGTGTAGTTTTGTACAAAAGAGTCAGTATAAATTGTCATTTAGTCATCAAATTCTGAGCTTAAAAGCCCAGTGGACTATATTAGTCAGGGAATGCTGTCAATCACTGATTAGCACCATCCACTTGACTACTTAACCAAGTTTATATGGAATTAGCTGTAGTACCCGGCTACGCCCAGGTTAATAAATAACTGCTGTTAGCTATAACAAAATAGAATTTGAATATGTCATATTAATGACCTGTAGGAAAATAGAAGCTGAGCTGTGATTGATTGCTATAGGCAGCCTAATAAATCTCCAGCCAACAGTAAACCCTCCCCCTGGCCGGGCAGTATATGTTACCTCACACATACACATAATAGACAGCTCATGTGACTGACATCTGCCTTAATTCCCTATATGGCACATGTGTGGCTGTTTTTAATCAGATGTTTATGTTTGGAAAAGAAAGATAGCACACATGTGAGGCGAGTTGTGTGAGGTGATTTGTGCACATCTGTGTCTGTCTGTGTGGTGTGTGTGTCCCTGGGGTGTGTATGTGTGTGTCCCTGTGGGGGGGTCTGTGTGGTGTGTGTCTCTATTGTGTGTGTCTCTTTGTGGTGTGTGTGTGTCCCTGTGGGGTGAGTGCATGTGTCCCTATAGGGTGTGCATGTGTGTGTGTCCCTGTGAGGGGGTCTGTGTGGTGTGTGTGTCCCTGTGGGGTGAGTGCATGTCTCCCTATAGGGTGTGTATGTGTGTGTGTTCGTGTGTGGGGGGGTGTCTATGTGGGGTGTGTGCGTCTCTTTGTGGTGTGTGTGTGTCCCTGAGGGGTGAGTGCATGTGTCCCTATAGGGTGTGTATGTGTGTGTGTCCCTGTGGGGGGGTCTGTGTGGTGTGTGTGTGTCTCTTTGTGGTGTGTGTGTCCCTGTGGGGTGAGTGCATGTGTCCCTATAGGGTGGCTATGTGTGTGTGTCCCTGTGGGGGGGTCTGTGTGGTGTGTGTGTCTGTGTCATGTGTGTCTCATTGTGGTGTGTGTGTGTGTGTCCCTGTGGGGTGAGTGCATGTCTCGCTATAGAGTGTGTGTGTGTCCCCTTGGGGGTGTGTGTGTGTCTCTGTGTTGTGTGTCTCTTTGTGGTGTGTGTGTGTTTGTTCGGGTGCGTGGTGAGTATCCAATGTTGGGACTGCACCTTAGCGACTATACACTTGCTGTTACTCTTTGTGTGCGTGTGGTGTGTATACATGTCCCCGTGCGTGGTGAATATCTCATGTTGGGGCCCCACCTTAGTGACTATATGCTGGTATATGCTGTTAGTCTTTGGCGCTGTCATTAAGCCCCTCTCATTCACAACTGTCAACTGGTAACTGTCACTTGTTCCCCATTATGTAGATAGGGGCAAAATTGTTTGGTGAATTGGAATGCGTGGGGTTAAAATTACGCCTCACAACATAGCCTATGACGCTCCTGGGGTTCAGACGTGGGACTGTGCAAAATTTTGTCTCTATAGCTGACAGCTGTCGATTTTGCTCCAACTCTTTTCCATTCACTTTTTGCCCATTATGTAGATAGGGGCAAAATTTTTTGGTGAACTGGAACGCGCAGGGTTAAAATTTCGGCTGACAACATAGACTATGACGCTCCCGGGGTCAAGACGTGTGACTGTGCAAATTTTTGTAGCTGTAGCTGGCAGCTGTCGATTTTCCTCCCACACGTTTCCTTTCCCTTTTTCCCCATTATGTAGATAGGGGCAAAATTGTTTGGTGAACTGGAACGCGCGGGGTTAAAATTTCGCCTCACAACATAACCTATGACACTCTCAGGGTCCAGACATGTGACTGTGCAAAATTTTGTCTCTATAGCTGACAGCTGTCGATTTTCCTCCAATATTTTTCCATTCACTTTTTCCCCATTATGTAGATAGGGCCAAAATTGTTTGGTGAACTGGAATGCGCAGGGTTAAAATTTCGCCTCACAACATAGCCTATGACGCTCCCGGGGTTGAGACGTGTGACTGTGCAAAATTTTGTGGCTGTAGTTGCGACTGTGTAGATGCCAATCCCGGATATACACACATACACACACACATACATACACACATTCAGCTTTATATATTAGATAAACTATTCCACTGAAAAGTATATTAATCCACTTGACACCTTCAGCTCTATACCATGCTGCCTACAGATAAAGCTCCATTTTCAAAGGTGATGGGTTTCATTAGATAATTGACCAAATGAGCAAAACAGACAGCCCTTCAACTACAAATCTGTGTAAATTTATATTGGCATCACATATGCACTCTGTATCATGGATGCACTCTTCATGGTCACTGAACAAATAGGCTTGGCCCTATCTTCTTGGTTTGCTCTGGCCTTCACCCTTTAACGACTGTACTGGGAACTTGATTTACACAGGGGTCCCTACTCTTGGCCACTGAGTCAGCTTCTGTTTGGTGGTACAAGCTGGCAAACAGATTAGTTAGAAAGCTGGGTCAAAATTAGAAGGTATGGAGGATATAAACTTGCAAAGCAAGAAAAATATTAATAACTGGTGGAGGTTGAGAGAATTCAAGATGAATCAATAGAATCACAGTACAAATGTAAGCCTGGTAACACAATTGACAGACAGTTGGAACTGACACTAAGGGATTTATATAGTGAGTAGCCTCACCAAGTACAGACAGCAAGAAGAAACCAGATTAAAAGAATTAAATCCATACCTCTTGGACTGGCCACAGACACAAGTCCCAGGAATAAAATAGGGCTACTGAATAGACTCTCTACATCAGTCAATGAGTGAAGTGTGTGTATGTATATGCATCTACATAAATAAGTATACTGTAAAAGATGAACAAAACACTTTTAGGTATCTGGAAATTGCACCCAAAGATGAACCAGACATGTACAAGATTTCTTTAGACATTCCTATGATGCTACACAAAGAAGCAGTGTGTTTCAGGTGTGCAATAAAATACATCCACAGGTGTGGCTTTAATTAACTCAGATGTTACCAATAAACCTATCAGAAGCTTCCAAACACATGACATCACCACAAGGTCTTTCCCAAATTGTTTAAAGGCATAGTAATCAGTGTATGTAAACTTGTGACTTTGCAGAAAGTAATAAAAATGCCTTAAAACATTCTCTCTCATTATTCTGGCTTTTGGCAAATATTAAAAGTTATGGTAATCCTAATTGACTTAAAACAGGAAAGGTTTATACTGATTTCATGTCAGATAGTGAGAAAAACATGCATATGTGTCTTTTTATATAGTGTATATTCTGGTTTCAACTGTATATACATACTGTAAAACTGCATCACAATCTTTATATGCCTTAAAGTGTTTGTAAAAATCTGTATGACATACCTTATATTGTAAACTGTAAATTGATCATACAGTAAACAGATATTTTCAAATAAGTATGGTTTACCTTTTATGTTCTTTACTTAATATCCATGTAAATTTATGGTGATTATCATATTTCTTTTTAAATATAAGTAAATCAAATTAATGTAAAATTTTAAATATCCACTAAACATGTAAAATTCAATACGTTTTCAATTTACTTTGTATCAATTGCTTAAAATGGCCACCATCTTATTACACATTGTATAAGAGTATATCAGCCAAAGAAGACTTATAAGAACTCAGGTGCAGACATACAGGCTTCCCCATATTGCTTTGCAGCAAATACATGATATGATATAACAATCACAATCAGTAGGAGCTATAGTAGTCTATTTAAAAGCAGAAGCAAGGAGTGCAGCAGTCATTTTGTGTTTAATCTAAATGTTGAGACAATGCATGCCCTCTTCATCTCCCACCTCGATTATTGCAACCTCCTACTCTCTGGCTTCCCCTCTAGCACTCTTGCACCACTCCAATCTATCCTAAACTCTTCTGCCTGACTAATTCACCTGCCTTACAATAATTTTAAAGCCTCTCCTCTCTGCAAAGCCCTACACTGCCTCCTTATTATCTAGAGGCTTCACTTCAAAACCCTAACCATGACATACAAAGCCATTCACAACCTGTCTCCTCTATACATCTGTGATATGGTCTCCTGGTACTTACCTACACACAACCTGCGATCCTCTCAAGCTCTCCTTCTCTATTCCCCTCTCATCTCTTCTTCCTACAACTGCATACAAGATTTCCTCCAACTTTACACCCCATACTCTAGAACTCTCTTCCCCAACACATCAGATTCTCGCCAACCGGGGAAACCTTCAAAGGGAACCTGAAGACACACCTCTTCCAAAAAGCCCACAACCAGTAGTAAGCATCAGTCTACTAAACCGCCACACAACTAGCTGTACCCTCACCTATTGTATCCTCATCCATCCCTCATAGATTGTGAGCCCTTGTGACCAGGGCCCTCTCTCCTCTCCTACTGTATCTTCACCCATCCCTTGTAGACTGTGACCTCTTGTGGGCAGGGTCCTCTCTCCTCTCCTACTATATCTTCATCCATCCCTTGTAGACTGTGGGCCTTGCGGGCAGGGTTCTTTCGCCTCCTGTACCTGTGTGTTCCTTGTATTGTTCATGATTATTGTATTTGTCTATGTATGCCACTTCTCACATGTTAAGTGCCATGAAATAAATATCACTATAATAATAAATAATAATATTGTCACAACTCTTAGCTTATTAATACAGAATGAGAGAGAATGCCATTAATCACTGAACAAATTGTACAGATAGTATGTGTGCTGGCACAGCAGGGAAATTTAGTGTGTGAAGAAAACAAAATAATAGAAAGATTGAATTGATAAAAAAAGAGATAGGAAAGCTGGCAAAGATTGGTCAGAGTGCATATAGTGCTATTGTTGAATTTCATCTACACTTTTTTTGCATATAGAAACAGGCAAGTAATATTAATAAAGAAATATTTAACTTTGACTTGAACCTGAAATAGCTGCAACAACAGCACAAGCACCAAAACCACTTGCACCAGATGTGTAGGCTGTGATAGTACCAAACCCAGGACACAATTATCTTTATCTCCAGCAAGCTTATTAATAGAGAGGAAGTGGAGGAAATGATGAACTATATGACATATTACTCATTTTGGTAATTGTAGAGTGATGATGTTACCTCTGACAGTGACACCATTAGTTTGAGTAAGTGTTCTGTACATTCCTACTTTTGTGCCACTGTAACATAATGTTTTTGATTTTGGGCTTTATACTCCGTCAACAACATTCCAATGTGCCGAAACAGATGTTTCAAAAGAGCTTCTTACAGTTGACGTATAGGATGAGATGAACAGTTAGCATTTGGACTTGGTTGAGATGGGTGAGGAAGAGGTGGAGGACATGACTTCATTACCTAGCTGCTTTAGTGGCAGTAGAATTAGTAATATTGCCAGCTGTGATGGTAAGGGCTACCGCAATGGCAGCTTGGATGGTGGTGGAACTCAGAGTCAGGGGAATCTAAAAGTGGGAATTAGGAGAAGCGGAGAACAGGGTGCTCATGACTAGTGATGGAAGAACCCAAACTGTAAAGTTAAGGAACAGTACCAGACACCTAGTCTCCGTGCACGGACCCCAAACATGGACTTCTCATAGAAATCTGTGTTACGGTTCGGGTTAAGCTAGGGGAGCTGCAAATGAAAGTAAAATTGTGATTAACCAGTAAAATCATACTTGCTACTCCTCTGTCTCATTCTCGCACCTGCTTCCAGGTCTGCTCATAAAGCCTCATACATATTCACTGCATGCCACCGTCTGTGATTGGTTGCAGTCAGACGCCCTCTTTGCTGGCATCTGTGATTGGTTACCATACACACACATGCCACACACTGATGTAAAAATAAATAATTTAAAAAAAGGGAGTGGTGTCCCCTGTATTTTTGATTTTCAGCACAGATAAAGAGGGCAACTCGGGGTTGCTATTCTCACTGTGGGGAGGCCCTTAATTATTAGGCCCCATAGCATCAATATATTAGCCTGCAGGTACCCCAAAAATCGGCACATTCATTAAATGTGCCAAATATTGGCACTTTACTTGGCTCTTCCTGATTGCTCTGGTCCATTGGCAATTGGGGTAATATAAGGGGTTAATGACAGCTGTGCGAAAAATCACAGCTGCCATCAAGCCCTAGGTTAGTGATGGATAGAGGTCTATGAGATCCCCCATCACTAACTTGTAAGTCAAAAGAAGTAAATACAAACACTGAAAAATCCTTTATCTGCATTAGAAACACACAAACCTTCTTTCTACACTTTATTAACCCCCAAAATACTCCAGGTCCAAAGTAATCCATAATGCAATGTCCATAAAGATCCGATCTCTGCTACATCCAGAAGCTACAGTGATGGAAAAAGCGTCCTCTTACAGAAGCTTCTGGGACCACTCTGAATACAATGGCGAGCCCTTGCTGTGAGAAGCGGTGATATCAACAGAGGGCTTCCTGCTGCTGTCAGAGAAGTCCAATGAACCCGCTGCCGGATTGCCGGATTGTAGGACATCCAACAGTGGGTTCAACGGACAGTGGGTTCAACAGCAATGAAGGTCCAGGTCAGGCTTTACCTACATCTCTGCTGTTACCAGTATTAAGGCACTTGCTGGGAGAAATGTACCTTCCTACCAGCACCACACCATTCAGTCCTATAATATATGTCAATAAAAATAATAAACAAATATATATATATATACATATATATATATATATATATATATATATATATATATACACACACACACACACATGTAAGTCTTAAAGTGATAAAGTATAAAAAGGTATAATGGCAAAACTGTTGTAGCTCCCAAAAATATAATAAAAAGTGATCAGATGTGGTATTAATACCAACATTGTATGAAAAAAGTCAGCTTACCTCACAAAAAACTAGGCCTTATACAGCTTCATTTAATTTGCTAAAATTATTATAAAGACCTACCTCAGAGTACTTAGGGGTGTTGTGTATATAGGGCTTCACAGAAATACAGGTACATCTCAATGAATTAGAATATCATCAAAAAGTGAATTTATTTCAGTAATAATTCAACACAAAAAGTGAAAAGCATTTATTATATAGAGTCATCTCAGATTTCAATTGTTTATTTCTGTAAATGTTGATGATTATGGCTTACAGCCAATGAAAGCTCAAAGGTCATTATCTCAGAAAATTATAGTAAGGAGGAGGAAGGGTTAAAAATCATTCTGCCGTATTCCACAAGACATCAAAGGGTGAATATAATATTGATTTATTAGTCAACGTGATACAGGGTTCCCAGAAACATGGTAGCATGATATTGAGGAAGGGGACATGTAGGCTAATAAATCAATACTATAATCATTGGCAGTGTAGTTTTTAACCCTTCATCCTCCCTACTCTATATGCACCACGCTAGGCACTGCAGCAGCCGTGATCTGCTTTTATAGTGGTTGTGACTCTCACAACCACACAAGGTGAAGCCTCTGATACCTATTTAGTGAATATTTTATCTCTCAGACCCTTCATCCTCCCTACTTAAATTTTCTGAGATAATGACCTTTTGGTTTTCATTGGCTGTAAGCCATAATCATCAACATTAACAGAAACAAACACTTGAAATGCATCACTCTGTGTGTAATGATTCTATATAATGTACCGTATGTGTTTTTCCCTTTATGTATTGAATTACTGAAATAAATTGACTTTTTGATGAGATTGCAATTCATTGAGATACACCTGTACATATGCAATGTCCACATAGTCAGATAACTTGCATTTTTCCAATGTAAATCCTAATTTCTTGTAGAGATATTTCCTGTTGATAAATCCCTGATTGCTGTACAAGACGTACAGATTACAGCACAGCGCCTGCTCTCAAGTGTTCTCACCTTGTTCCAGTGTGAGAGATGCTCTGCATTCAGAATGTCTCGTTTAAGCTGGAGATAATAGTAGCGGGGGCAAATTTATAAGATATTGTTTGATACATGATGGATTAAGAAGTGTCTATTCCACCACGATGGCTCTTTGTAGTCTTGCACTTCACTCATTCTTACATTTCTAAAGCTATGTAGCACATGAACCTCTGGAACAAATAGGACTGATTGAATAGTGTCAATCAGCTCAAGTTTCTCTCTCTAATGAAGCTGGAACACTGCCTACAGTTACACAATATAAAATATTGCATGTGTGGTTCTCTGTATCTGCTGTGCAGCCTCAGGGCACATGACTAACGCAGGGGAGGATATATCGGGGCCCTATGGTGGAGGGGGCCCGCAAACAACAGGGGCTATTTCAGCTGGATGTGCATCCAAGGACTTCAACTATCCAACCAAAATGTATTGCAGTGAAGGGGACCCACTGGCTTCTTGTGCTGCAATATATGCCAATCAATGGCCAAATAGTTGACGTTGCCGTGCCCATGACTGGTGGTGCATGGCTGTGATGTCATGTGCCATTGTGGGCATGCTGAAGTCAGCTCCTGAGCCAGCAAAAGAAGAGGACCCTGTGCAGTGTGGGAGCAGAGGGAGGTGAGATGAATCTTTTTTTGTTGTTTTTCTTAATGTGTTGAAGAACCTTTTACCAGGATGGGGGACATTAACACATGAGGGAGAGCAGGATAGGGTACATTAACCCATGACGGGTGCAAAGATGGGGCACATTGACCCATGAGTGGGACTAGGATTGGGCACCTTATACCAGGATGGGGGACATTATACAATGACAGGCTCCAGAGTGGGACCCATTATACCATGAAGGGGCTCAGGATGGGGCATATTATATTAGAAAAGGGACCAGGATGGAGAACATTATAACTGGAAATGGCTAAAGATCGGGGACATTATATCAGGAAAGGGCCAGGATGGGGGACATCATTATATGGGGGGTGAACTCATGTATCTTTATAGGATCTAGAACAATTCAATAGCCTATATATCTGACCAATTTGCCTGTGGGGCACATGTCCAAATTTTGCTATGTACATGATAGCATCCTCTCCCATCCACACTATTTCCCCTAATTCAGAATGCTACTATCTCGGGCTTAAAATGAATGTGTGTGTGGGAGGAGTAGGACACAGGATGGGATTATGGCTATGTGCACATGATAAGGATGTTAGGTGTTGGCAGGAAAACGGCTGAGTAAAATGTGTGTTTTTGCCTTGCTTTTTACATGCATTTTTGTTGCGTATTTCTCCCATTTATTATGACTGAAATCTGCTGCAAGAATTGACAGATTTTAATCTGCTGAAAGTCTGCAAGGAAAAAATAAGCAATGGCCTTGTTCACACATCTCTGCTGCTAGTATTTAGCGGGTCTCCGCTAAATACTTAGCTTTTTTCAGTGAAGCGGAGATGCGTGAGCGCTGCCGCTTCCTGGTGACGCAGCCCCTGGTTACCCGATGTTGATCGTGGTAACCACTTCACACACAAGGCTGCCTAGTGTCGCCTCTGGGAAAGCGGACACTAGGCAGCCTTGTGTGTGAAGTGGTTACCATGATCAACATCGGGTAACCAGGGGCTGCGTCACCAGGAAGCGGCGGCGCTCATGCATCTCCGCTTCACTGAAAGAAGCTAAGTATTTAGCGGAGACCCGCTAAATACTAGCAGCGGAGATGTGTGAACATGGCCATTGTGTGCATGAGAATTCTGAAATCTCACTCACTTTGCTTGTGCTGTAAAACATTACATAGTTTATATAAAAAATCCATGGTTAAAAAATTCAACAAAAATGGGATGTGTGCACATAGGCGTCAAATGAATCAGGGGAAGAGTCAAAGTGACTGATAAATTTATATCTATCGAGCAGCGGAAAGTATGGTTAATTGGGCCACAGCGCTGGCTTATCCATTTACATTTTGAATGGGACATAGCTAATAGTATAGTAATTGTGGGGGACATATTTGTATTCAGGGGCCCAGTGTTGGGAATGTTTTATTTAGGAGACAAATGTTTATATAGGATACATGTGACCTTGTTATTTTGAGGGCTGATGAGCCGTGGTTGGAAAATGTTGACATGAAGGTTTGACCAGATGAAGATAAATAGAAAACTTAGCAGACGGGAATTTAGTGGTGTGTCACTGGATGGAAACATTTTTTTATCTGTACAGTATTACTTGGAGTAATTCTGTTGTTTGTTAAACAACCACCTTAAGGCCGGGTTACACAGTACGATGTCCCAGCGATCCGACCAATGATCCGACGTGGCAAGGATCGTTGGGACATTGTTTTTTGATCGCTGGTGAGCTGTCAAACAGGCAGACTCACCAACGATCAGCGACCAGCGAGAACACTGGTATTCAGGGTAACACATCGGGTAACTAAGTCCGGGCTGCGCTTAGTTACCCGACGTTTACCCTGGTTACCAGCTCCCAGCGTCTGGTGTGCGGCGCTGGGAGGTTGTTTATCGTTGGTCTCTCGCTGTTACACACGCCGATACTGGCAGTCCAGTGGAGACCAAAATAAATGGTCCTGGCCATTCTTCCACAATCAACGATCAACAAACTTATCGTTGATCGTTGATATGTGTCACGCGCAACTATGTCGTTTTGACGTCGCTGCAACGTCACAAACCCGGTGACGTTGCAACGATATCGTTAACAATATTGTGTAACGAGGCCTTTAGACTACATTCTCATATTCATGTGATCTGTCCATGTGCTCATGGAGTTTCATAGATCCATTCACAAATCCATGAAAATCATGGATCTGTAAGGCTGGCTTCACACCACTGCACAATCCAATCCGGGGCTGTGCGGTGTAAACCTGACAGCCCCGGACCGGATTTTGGCCCCACCGTATCCTATGGGGCTGGAAGGAGCCGGATGGCAGCTCTCTGTCATCCGGTTTCCATGTGTCCGGTAGAATCTGGGAGGAATCGGATTTTCTCCCAGACACAAAATTGGAGCATGCACCATTTTTGTGTCCGGGGAGAAAAATTTCCCCAAATTGAATCCTCCTGGATTCTCCTGGATCCTTCGGATCCGGGCAATCCTGCGCTCCATGACATAGGAGCCTATGGGGCCAGATTGCCCCGATCCTGCGGCTGCACGCTGATGTAATTTCAGGACCTCGGCTAGCTCCTGAATGGTGGTTCTGATGATGTATTCATGAAGTGATAGTTGTTCTGGCACTGTATTCGTGTACTACTGATGGCTTTTTCATGTATCCATATAGTGATGATTGTTTTGTGCTGTATTCTTGAACTACTAATAGTTCTTGTGATGTATTCATCTAGTGATGATGGTTCTGAGGCTGTATTCATCACCTTTGTATCTCGTGAACCTACAACTCTCAGTAAATAGCAGATGCTGGGTGTTGTTATCAGAAGTTATTAGACTGTGGACCATACAGGAACCACAGTATTGATGAGACGTAGTCAGTATAAACATGTAAACATTTACAACCAGGTATCTTATAGGTGACATCTTCATGATTGAGGAATTTCTTTCTCTTTATCTCCAACTTGTACACATCCACCGCTTCCTCTCCCAATTCCCTGTTCTCCGGTCTTCTGCAGCACATCCAGACATGGTGCCCATCAAAATTAAAAGTGTTCTTAAAATGCCCTCAGCATAACAATATCTGTCCATATTATTCCTATAGTATTTGACCTCCAAACTGTTCACCTTAATGATCTATACCCATCATACTATCTGCCATTCTCAGTTATAGCTTCTACACCACATAAACCACAGCGTACACCATGGCTGTTGACTCTCCACTGTTTTCCCTTACACTCTCTTTATCTGCACACTGTTCCCTCAACATGCTAACCTCTCTCCATACTGTGCCCCCATTTCACAATACCCCCTCTCCATATCCATTCTGTGTCCCTTTATCACACTATGCCTTCATATTGCCACCACATTGTCATCTCTAAACTGTACCTCCTCCACATTCTATGCCCTACACAATATGATGGTCACCACAGCCCATTATGTCTTATGTATGCCACTGACTCTCAATATACAGTATGCTGGCTACCACAGCCCCCTATACAATATGGCCACTACAGTCCCCTATACAGTATAATTTCATCCACCAGCCCAAATACAGTAAGGTCACCACTGACCCCTTTACAGAATTAAGTATGACAGTCCCCAATAATAATAATGTTCTCCGGTGTCCCCGATATATTATGATTTGCACCACAGACTCCTAAACTTTATGATGTCACCACAACCCAGGTTAATGTCCCCCACAGCTGCCACTTCCACACCATTTCCCATACTGATAATAATATAGTAATACCATAACAAACAATATGATATCGACACAACCAGCCCCTTTTTTTTGTCCCTACAGCTTACCCCTCGTATTTCACCAAAGCCAGCCCCATGTATGTCCCACAGCCAACCCCTCATAAGTCCCACAATATACCCCATGTATATTGCTGTGGAAATTAATTGGGGAACAAAGCAAAAAAGCACATATTTTTGAATATTTAATAATAAAATGTTACAATGCACTGTTACATACTAATTTTAGTAAGAAATACGTCCTCCTTTAGCAGATATGAGATTTTCAATGTGTTTTGGCATTGATTCTACCAAGTTTTTTGCATAAATTCTTCAATTCGATTTTCCAATACCAAGGTGTAAGCGATTTCTCTTACAGTCAGACCTGTATGTTCATTAAGATTAATATTCTACACCTCTTCCGTGGAGTAACATCCATTTTTACAGGCACGAATCACACTGAGAGAAAAAGTACACTAAATCCACTCCTCACAGAAACAAGTCTCAACTGAAGCGGAGGGGGCAGCTAGCTGTTATTTTCTGACTAAAACCATCACACCACATTTTGTTACTCAAGGTTGTACACTCACACCTGTTCAAAGCAGTTAAAACTGGTTTGAATCACTGACTGGTAACCCCAACTTATGATTTTACTTAAAAAATACTTTGTCCCAATTAATTTGCACAGCACTGTATTTCTTACAGCCTGCCCCTCATATGGTCATAGCTAGTCTCTAATGTCTCCAATGCCAACTCCATATGTCTCCACAGCTGGCCACTCACATGCCTCACAACCCGTCCTTCATGTATCCAGTGTGCCCCATGTATGTCCCATACAGCCCTTTATATGTCCCATAGCCAGCCTCTCATATATTCCACAGCCAGCCTAACGTATGTACCCACATCCAGCCCCTCATGTCTCCACAGCCAGCCCCTTTTGTAATATCCCCCATTAATCGTTAAACTAGTATAATAAAATATTATACTCACCTAATCCTGGCTTCTTGTCCAGCGCAGCCTCTTTCTCCTCTTCTATCCTGTAAAGCAGTGGGTGCTAGATGCCATATGACATCACTGCATCGCACTAAGTCTAACAGATCGCTGCCAGCTCCTGTGCTCTTATGCATGCAGCAAATCACATCAATTATAGATGTCAATACAATTGAGTGCACAGAGGGAGAGATGACCGAGGGCTCAGGTAGACACTCACCTCTGTGCCTTCTCACTGGCCAGCAGTGTGCTGAATGCCTACAGTAGCATTCAGCTATGTCACTTTTTACCCCCAAAGTGTGCCACTGTTGGGGAGACATGATGCAGAGACCTAGGCGGGTGCCTGACCTTCCTACACGCTTGTCCCGGCCACATACACACAATATATAGTATATAAACAAGGGGGCAAAGACATTTTCTGCACAGGCAGTCACTGTCCGCCCCTGTATCCAATGCTCCCCCAATCCTAAGCTATAAACTGTTTGAACCCCCTTTTTTTTACCATTAACATTTATTAATGGACCTGTTAAAAACAGATGAAAAATGAATGGAAAACTGCGGAAAATGGATGTACATCAGTTTTTGATGGGTCCCCATGGATTTCAAATGCCAAGTTTGATCGCAGGAAAATCATTGCAAATAATTATAACAGAATGGATGAATCATTTAGCTAAACAATGTGTACATTTTTTAAATTAAACTCTATGCAGTTTAAAAATAAACAGCATATAGATGAGAAAAATGGATGGATGAATTAAGCCTACAGGTATGTTGACATGGGACAGGTTTGCCTTGTTAAATCTATTGTGGAGTTCTTAAAGAATCCATGGTAGGAATTCTGAAGTTAAAACTCATATTTCTGCTGTCAATTGAACAGCAAATCCATTAATTCATGTACAGAATAATGCCATTGTAATTCTGGCTTTTCTTGGCATAATCTACAGCAATAGTGTATTGTCAATTTTAAAATCCACGGTCCGCTCATTATTTCACATAGAATTTTTTCCTATATTGGAACCTGTCATCTGATTCATGCTTTCCAAAATGTGGGTATAATGAATTGGTTATTATTAATTCATTAATAAAATGAATAATAATAATGAAAAATATACCCGGCTGCATAATTGCAGCAGAGCATAGTTTTATTAGAAATGCTCTGGCTTTTCAAAGTACCGTATATGTGTTTTATTTCATCATTTCCGGAGCTGCAAACGATGATTAAATAGTCTCTCCCTCATGTAAATAAAGGTGAGACCTGTCAATCATATCTATCAATGTTGGAAAAAGCAGTCAAGGGGTGTAACCGGTCTAGTCTTGTCTCAGGCTATGCTTCCCGCCTTAGGCTAGGGCCACACTTAGCAGGATACTTACGTTTCCCGGATCATGTAACTGCACAGCCCATCTGCAGGAACGCACAGCGAAAATTCGGGTATCTTCCTATGTATGCTACTCATAGTAACCCGATGTTTACCATGGATGCAGCTACACAGGAAGCCCCAGGCAGTGCGCTTTTGCAGGACGCACAGGAAAACATTGCTGACAACGTTTTCCTGTGCGTCCTGCAATAGCGCACTGCCTGGGGCTTCCTGTGTAGGTGCATCCATGGTAAACATCGGGTTACTATAGAGTAGCATACATAGGAAGCACCCGACATTACCGCTGTGTGTTCCTGCAGAATGGGCTGTGCAGTTACTGCATCCGGGAAATGTAAGTATCATTCTAAGTGTGGCCCTAGCCTTAGTTGGATCTCTAGTCACAGCATTTCAGAGAAAAATATACCCAGCCACAATCATGCTGTCGGGATCTGACTCATACTGCATTTCAAGCATCAGAATCAGATGATAGGTTTCCTTTAAATATCCTTTTAACTTGCTTTATCAGTGGACTGTAAGTGAATTCTGTCATGATTCAAGCATTGGTATGTGTCTATAAATGTAAGTAAAACAGAAGAAACCAGTATGGCTGCTATGGATTCTTGGGAGAAATTAGGAAAAGGGAAGGGGAATGAGTGCAGCTCACCAACATTCACCGATGGACTCAAAGGCATTTGGTATAGTGGCTGGCTTCCACTGATTCATAGTGAAGATAAAGAAGAATCTGGTGCCACTTTCTCTGGTAAAAGCTAAGTCTTTATTTAGGTATTCATATCGATATAAACGATCTAAGGTAGACTCAAAGGTGGTTCTTCCAGATGTGTTTCGGGACCGTGGGTCCCTAACAATTAAGAGGCCTACTGTCCCAAAACACATCTGGCAGGACCCCTTTTGGGTCTACCTGTGATGGTTTATATCGATATGAATATCTAAATAAAGACTTTGCTTTTATCGGAGAAAATGACACCAGAGTCCACAGAGGAGGTCCCAATTTCCTTTTCATTAGATGGTGAGAATCACTGTTGGGCCGGAGTCACACTGGAGTATTGCAATATCATTGCATATGATTTTTTCTCATTTGTCAATCCGTTTTTTAACTTAACAGCTTTCTATTTTATTTTCTATTTTAAGGACCGTTAACAGTTTCCCATCTTACAGAACTGAAGTGGATCTGTAAATATCAGATCCCATACTGACGGTCTGGATGTAATCTAAATTTGTACTCACAAAGTGCCGATTTCAGAGTCAAATCGCAGTATGATGTCATATTTTTCTCGAGTCAAATATAGCTGAAACTAAAACGCAGATCTGCACAGCCCCATTAAATAACATTGAGCTGTGTGCAATCCTCTTTATGTTATTGGATTGAGCTCGCCCAATTTATAGTCATGTTAGCGAGCCCTAATGTTTATTGAAAGGTATGGAAAGCTAAAAGATTACCTGACTATTCGTACTTCATTGACAAAACTTAGATCTGTGATAGTGAACACCATTTTTTTTTGGGAATAAAAACGATAATGAATGAGTCGGGAAAACAGAAAGCCTAAGTTGGACGTATACCCCGTATATGTCAACCGAAAGTGATATTTTAGTAGAACATAATATACTAAAGTAATAAGTAAATTAGTAGATCAGAAAGTCCAAGAGGGGCTAGAAGACATATCACTGATGAGACACATATTATAGCCCCAGTTTTACTTATTAATTGCCATAGACAGAATTTATGTCCAATTCATGGTTTCTCAGTAGATTAGTATTTCTGTTTTTTACACTTATCCACTCTATGAAGTGCCACATGAGTGTTCATGTCTGATTTTATCTAGAGGGTTGAGAATGCGCACATAGGGTCTTATCCTTTATAGACAGGAAAAATGTGAAAAAATCAGACTTGCTCCCCTGGTCCGGTTGTGTAGCACACAACCAGCGTAATCGCTTAAATAATGCAGCTGCTGCAGGGACTGTACTTCCACGAGGTGCGGTGCTGTGATCAGGTTTTTTCGGATGAAGTACCTTATTGTCCGCGCTGCTGCCAGAGAGATGGAAATACCAACGACACAGGACGTCTGAGTACTGGTGATAGAGGTTCATTTCCAACGCATTTCGGTGCTCGGTACGTGGCTCCGAAACGCGTTGGAAATAAACCTCTATCACCAGTACTCAGACGTCCTGTGTCGTTGGTATTTCCATCTCTCTGGCAGCAGCGCGGACAATAAGGTACTTCGTCCGAAAAAACCATGTCTGATTTTAGCCTTTATATCACAAAATGTTGTGCAACCTACTTTGGAAAAAAATTCCTTGAGAATTTAGTGACAGAAATTTGGCCTATAACAGATAAACATTGACATTTATTCATCAGCCATGCCACTTTACAAAAAATACGGTACATCACAAAAGTACACACCTCACATTTTTGTAAATATATTATGACATCTTTCCATAGGACAACACTGAAGACATGACACTTTAATACAATGTAAAAAAGTCAGTGTACAGCTTGCATAACAGTGTAAATTTGGCGTCCTCTCTAAATAACTCAACACACAACCATTAATGTCTATACCACTGGCAAAAAAAAGTGAGTACACTCCTAAGTGAAAATGACCAAACTGTGCCCAAGTAACCATTTTCTCTCCTTCATGTCATAATAGTCATTAGCATTATAAGGTCTCAGGTGTGAATAGAGAGCAGGTGTACTAAACTTGTTGTTATCACCAATAAACTCATAAGGTACCTTTACACGCCGCAACTATCACCGGCGATCGGAGGCAACCGAACGTGCACGTGCACGGTTTTGATGGTTGGTACCGAACGCCAATGCCGCATGTACACGCCGCAATTGCGCCCTCAACCTAAGGGAACGTGGCTCCCCGGAAGTTGCCACAGAACCTGCGGGAAACATCCGGTTGCCTCCCAACGCTGCTTCACACGTCGCAATCCACAAAGGAATGTGGGCGTACATGTTCAGCACCGCAAGAACATAGGCATGACAGAGTTGTGTATTCCGCACTCCAAACACGCTGATTAGCGTCATGATGGGCCAGTCTGCGCAGGAAGGCTGGCTAATACATGACGTCATTGCAATTGTGTAGTGTGAATAGACAGCTCTTCAAATATGGCGCCCTGTGAAGGGACAGCCAATGGAAACACAGTAGTCCCCACCAATCATCGCTGATGGGGCGCGGTATCCAGCACACTGTGGCACGCCTCTGGGAAATCACTAGGTGTCGCAGATTCCATCCCTATCGGCCGTTCAAATCCAGGGCAATTCATCTTCAGGGTTACCTCTGGCTTTTGAACAATGCTCTGAAACCGCAACCGGGAGCAACTTAGAAAATTACCATCACTTTCCCCACTTACACGCCGCAATTTCGTAGCAATTTCAAGGCAACGGTGACGGAAATCACAATTGCCTCACATTTGCTACACGGTAGTTGCGTGTAAAGGTACCTATACTGGTCACTGGAAAGTCAACATGGTGCCTCACGGCCAAGAATTCTCTGAGGATCTGAAAAAAAAGAGTTATTGCAGAACATAAAGATGGCCTAGGCTATAAGAAGATTGCCAACATCCTGAAACTAAGTTGCAGCACTGTGGTAAAGACCATACAGCAGATAACAAGACAGGTTCCACTCAGAACAGGCCTCACCATGGTTGACCAAAGAAGTTGAGTTCATGTGTTCAACGTCATATCCAAAGGTTATCTTTTTAAAATACATGTATGAGTGCTGCCTGCATTGCTGCAGAGGTTACAGGGCGTCATAGGGTCTTATTCATCAAAACTGGTGGTCTTAATGTAAGCCTTCATGAGGGGCCCTGCTTGAGTCAGACAGTCCTAATTCATGAGGAGTGCGCACCTATTCATGTATCAACAGTCTCCGACAAGTGGTATATACCTCTTTGTGCTACATCAGAATTCTCCTGCCAATTAGGTACTGGAGTGATATGCCCGGAGAGCATAATGCCAAACCTCATCATGAAATAAACAAGCTATGGCCCTTGCCATGCTCCCATCCTGTCATACCCCTGCTCCAACCATATTGTCGGAGCTTGGAGAAACTGGCACCCATAGTTGCAAAATTGTTGGTACATCTCCGAGCTGTGCCTAAATGTTGTGACTTTCCAAAGCCTGTAAACCAGAAATCTGGTGTAAAAGCTATGATGAATGTCACCCATTGTCATTATGATCAGTGATCAACATAAGGGACTGATGGCATTATTTATGTTCAATCGTTTAACACAGGTCTAAGGGTGCCGTCACACTTGGCGACGTTCCAGCAATCCCGACAACGATATGACGTGCTAAGGATCGCAGGAGTGTCGCTACGTGGTCGCTGGTGAGATGTCAAACAGTCAGATCTACTCAACGACAAAGCAGCGATACGGCGACCTGTATAACGACCTCGGCGGTTGTTGGGACCCTGTCACACAGCAGCTAGTCTGACGACTCAGACCTACATGGCTGAGTTCTATGTCGCCAACGAGGTCGTTGTTAAGGCGTCAAACACACCGATGCATGTTGCCCAGTGGAAGCCCGACGATCAAAAAATGGTCCAGGCCATTCTGACTTGATCGACGATGTCACAGCGGGGACTTGATTGCTGCTACGTGTCAAACATAGCGAGATCGCTGGCGAGGTGACACAACAGCGATCTTGCTAGTGATCTCGCTATGTGTAGCAGGGGCTTTAAGGGCTGTCAACCGTGTAGATTTTCAGGATTTCCTCAGTATTGCACAAGTAATACTATAATCACCTGCACTGGTGATGATCCCAACTGCTGTGTAATGCTAAGGAAATCATGAAAACATGACCTGTTGATGGCTCTCAAGGCCTGAACTTCCCCACCCCTGGTTTAACACATATGACTAACTATATACAGTACTTAATTGAAGTAGTAGTATATACGTATAACGACCCTTTATATTTAGAACCCAGGTTGCTATGTGCCTCCATATTTGTAATGCTGACCCTATTATAAAGTAAAAAAATGATTGAACTAAAGTGCAGCTAAAACAGTAAAACAGGAACATTTCTGTGTTGTGGACAGCAGGTGTCAGCAATGCACAAAATACTAAAGGACAAACTATTCAGTGATTATAAGAGCTCTCTCAATCTTAAAACAAATTGCCCTTTCAATTTAACCCTGACCGGTTTTCTGTATTAAGATATGCATGCGGTGGGAACACGCTGCTCCGTGCACCGAGACCCAGAGCAAAAAAGGAGCATTTTTAAACCAATAATTATAACAATATAAACAGCGGACGAGTTTTATCCTCACTATCATAGGAATTGCTCTCTGCAGTGTTTACGTATAATGGAAAGAGAGTCTGAGATATGTACAAATATATCACTCGCTGAAGTATAAATGCATCCTGTACTACAATAAGATGCATTGATCACCGCTCCAGTCTTAAGTGCATCTCTTATTAGATCATCTGCTTATGTAGATTTTTTTTCTGGGAATAGAAACAGAAAATAATCTGCTAGAAAATGGTGAGGAGACCTTCCAAAAGAATAAAAGATTAGGAGTACGTAGAATAGAGAATAAACTACAAAGCAAAACAAGCAGCGGTATAAATAACGCTGCAGCTTTGGTTGACTGGACTAAATAAAGCTGTTAAAATTGATCTTACTAATCTTATTAGGGAATTTTTAGTTTCACTAGATTGATGACCTTTCTTTAGATCAGGGGTCTCAAACACGCGGCCCCGGGGCCGCAAGCGGCCCGCCAGGCTTCCCACTGCGGCCCGGGGCACCTTGAAGAAATAACATGCCCCAGGCCATTGTGAAGGGAGCCGCCGCGGTACCCGCTTTGTAGTGACTTCCGGGTACCGCTGAAACAAGTGCCATGATCGCACCTGTACATTCAAGCAAGCAGGCGGCCGGCGGACCAATCAGAAGCCTCCTGTCATAGGAGGCGGCCGGCGGACCAATCAGAAGCCTCTTATGACAGGAGGCTTCTGATTGGTCCGCCGGCCGCCTCCTGTGACAGAAGGCTTCTGATTGGTCCGCCGGCCGCCTCTTGTGATAGGAGGCTTCTGATTGGTCCGCCGGCCGCCTGCTTGCTTGAATGTACAAGCGCGATGGCACTTGTTTCAGCGGTACCCAGAAATCACTATAAAGCGGGTACCGCGGCGGCTCCATGGCCCGGGCATCATTAAGGTGTGTGAGAGAGTGAGAGTATATGTGTGAGTGTATTTGTGTGTGTATGTGTATATGTGTGAGTGTATTTGTGTGTATATGTGAGTGTATTTGTGTGTATATGTGAGTGTGTATGTGTGTGAGTGTATTTATGTGTATATGTGTGAGTGTATATGTGTATATGTGTGTGTATGTGTGAGTGTGTGTGAATATTTCTGAGTTAGTGTGTATATGTGTGAGAGTGTGTATATGTGTGAATGTGTGTGTATTCCCACGGCACATCGCCGGCGGCTGGTGCTGGTGAACCGCTTGGTGCCGCCTAATGCTAGGTGCTGGCAGCTGCCACCTGGTGCTGGCGGCTGGTGCCTGGTGCTGGCGGCTGCTGCCTGGTGCTTGGTGCTGGCGGCTGCTGCCTGGTAGCTGGTGCTGGCGGCTGCCGCCTGGTGCTGGCGGCTGCCGGGTCCTAGAGGCCGCTGGGTGCTGGTGGCTGCCATGTGCCGCTTAATGCCGCGTGCTGACAGCTGTCGGCTGCCACGTGGTGCTGGCGGCTGCCAGGTGCTAGCGGCCACTGGGTGCTGGCGGCTGCCGCCTGGTGCTGGCGGGTGCTAGGGGCCGCTGGGTACTGGCAGTTGCCAGGTGCTGCTTAATGCCGGGTGCTGGCAGCTGTCAGCTGCCACCTGGTGCTGGCAGCTGCCGGGTGTTAGCGGCCACTGGGTGCTGCCGGGTGCTGCCTAATGTCGGGTGATGGCAGCTGCCGGATGCCACCTGGTGCCGCCTTCCAGGTGCTGCCGGGTGCCGCCTAGTGCTGGCGGCTACCGCCGGGTGCTGCTGGGTGCCACCTCCTGGGTGCTGGCGGCTGCTGGATGCCACCAAATGCCGGGTGCTGGCAGCTGCCGGATGCTGCCGGCTGCAGGCTTGTGCCGGCAAGTGGGTAGACCAGGAGCCACAGAGGAAGAAGCGGCCGGGATGAGAAGAGTGGAGTCAGGTAAGGCGCTGTTACAGCCGAAGATAGCAGCCTGGGGGAAGGGGGGGGGGACGTGACCGCTGAAAGTGCCTAGGGCGGCAGGAACTCCAAATATGGCCCTATGTAAGTGTGTCAATGTGTGAGTGTGTATGTGTTTGTGTGAATATGTCTGAGGATGTATGTATGTGAGTGTGTGTATGTGAGTGTGTGTGTATATGTGTGAGAGTGCGGGTGTGTATATGTGTGAGTGTGAGCGAGAGAACAAAAAGAACAGAGACCAGGTTGTGAGGACATCTCTACAAAAAGGCGTTGGATTGGGGACATTACTACAAGATGACAAGAGAGGGAACATTACTAAAAGATGGGGACATTACTACAAAATGAGGACCAGGATGGGAGACATTAATATAGGATGGGGACCAGGATGGGGCATTACTACACATATGGACCAGGGAGGAACATTACTACAAGATGGAGACCAGGGCGGGGGCATTACTACAAGACGAGGACCAGGATGGGGGTCATTAATATAGGATGGGAACATTACTACATGTAGGGACCAGGGAGGAACATTACTTTAAAAAGGGCACCAGGATGGGGACATTACTACAAGACGGGGACCAGTTTGTGGGACATTAATATACAATGGGGACCAGTATGGGGACATTACTACATAAAGGAGATTAGGGTGGGAACATTCCTACAAGAAGATCAGGATTTGTACTTTACTAGATTGAGCAAAAAATTCTGGTATTGCTAAAATGTCACTAAGGTACCGTTACACGTCGCAACATTGCATGCAATTTCACAGGCAATTTGCTGGTTGCAGTGAAATCATGGACACATTGTTACATTTGTACACAGCCACAAAATAGAACAATGTGTCCATGATTTCACTGCAACCAGCAAATTGCCAGTGAAATTGCATGCAATGTTGCGACGTGTAACAGTACCCTTAGTCCTACAAGCAATGCGGCCTCCCGATATCAATTTTCTTCTACATGCGGCCCACCAACCCAGCTGAGTTTGAGACCCCTGCTTTAGATTAAAGGGTTTAAGCACTCCTCGGATAACCCCTTCTCATTCTCCATGTTCATCAACACAAAAATTAAAAAGCCTATACTCACCTCCGGTGATGGCAACTTTTCAGCAATGTAAGGACTTGTCAATTCTGATCTGACGCTCACATCTGTACTGGACATGTCTCCGCAATTTATCATGGACCACTCAGTCTGCTCAAGAAAACATACACGTCAACCACCCCATAGAGTAGGTATGAGATACATAAAAAATATAAATATAACCAGTATGGGAAAGACGGATCTCTGAATGAGCCCATAGTCATCAATCTCAGATTGATGGAAGTTCAACACTCAATGTAATGAAAAAGAAGTGAATCTTGATGCCACTTGCTTCTTATAAAACAAACTGTCTTTATTCAAAAATCATGTCGATAAAAAACATCACACACAAGGAAAGGGGGTCTTGCCAGAAGACTCAACGAACCCATTGATTAGCTGTTTTCAGAATCAGTGGTGGTCACAATTAGACAGTAAATGAGCAGAACGGCAGAGCTTTAGTTGTTGTACCATTCTCGGATACTTGAGAGTAGCTTCCGTTCACTTCAATAGGAGCTGAGTTGTATTGCTCACCCCATTGCGTAGACATGTATCAAATAAACAAGGTTAATTCTCCTGAGTAAGAACTTGTATAGTTAGCTGAGCCCATATCTTTGACGAAACTTGAAGGATGATTTAATCAGCCATTGGGAGCCTCTAACAGCTGAGAGTGGATCTACGATCCACCTACTGATGTCAACTAGTTGAATGCCGCTGTCAATCACTGACCGAAGTATTTAACACACACAGAAGGAAGCATTGATGGTTTGTCATGACAGCCGGGGGTGTCTGTACCTTTCATCACAACCAAAATAAAGAGAAAGATCCAGCGGAGAATTTCCGGAATGCTTGTTTATTTGCTATACAAAACCTCCATAAAACAACTGGGTGTACATCAAGCCATTGATGCACACCCCGCTGTTTTATGGAGGTTTTGTATAGCAAATAAACAAGCATTCCGGAAATTCTCCGCTGGATCTTTCTCCTTATTTTGTTTATCGTGCCCGATGCCAGGGCGGTTTCCGTGCGGATTATAACTCCAGGACGTGACAGGACGGAATTATACCGGTGAGCTGCCTTTCCCTACCCTTTTCCCACTGTTACTTTCATCACAACCCTCCTGTTTATAGGGGATCGTGATTTTTGCTTCAGCACTGCTCTGTATAAAACTAGCTTCACAACATGGTTTTTAAGATCCTGTTATGTCCAGTTTGAACAGGACAGAACAATCCGGTTTTGCCTCCCATGTATCCCTATGGGGCTGAATTTGGTCCTATTTGGCCATCCGTTTTTGTGTATTCTGTGCCGGATTCATTTTTCACTGGTTTTTCACCAGCACTACTTCCAGCACAGGCTGTGAATTCAGCACCAAGGACAGCGGCAGAGCAGACACAGGCAGACTTCAGCACCATGGACAGCGGCAGAAAACGAATCCTGCTACAAACAGGATCAGGGAGCATATTTGGCCACACTTTTTTCACATCCTGTCCTGTCAGGTTCTGTCAGGGTGATCCTGCAAAAAACAGGATCCACCCTGACAGCCACACACTATGGTGTGTTTCCAGCCTAACACAGGTGATCGGATGATTGCAGCTTCAAGTCTCTTAACGGAACTGTTAAATACAGTAAAAAGTAAAAGAAAAGTTTTTAAAAAAAAATTAAAAAAGACGAAAGTTCACATCACCCCCCTTTTGCCCCATTAAAAATAAATCAATTAAGAACAAATGCACATAACTGGTATTGCTTTGTTCAGAAATGTCCAATCAAATTGTAAAATAAATTAATCTGATCTTTAAATGGTGAAACGAAAAAAATCAAAACGCCAGAATATATATTTTTTTGGGTCGCCACAACATTGCAAAAAAATTGAATAAAAAATGATCAAAATATATTATCTACTCCTTAAAGGGAACCAACCACCCCAAATGACCCCCCCCCCCGGACTGTTAATATGTGTCCTTACACCCAGCACACACATTTGGGGCAATCGTTTTTGCTAAAAATACTGTTTAGTAGAAGCTAAGATATAGCTTTATAAACTTTAAAAAATGTGGCCGACTGGGTGTTACCTAGCTTGTCCTCCTGCAGTGTTCATGTGCCTGTCAGCCTCCTCTCCCCCCCTCCCTTCAGTAAAGCCCTGCCCTTTCAGCCTCTCAGGTTTCAGCCTTTCAAGTGATCCTAAACCCAGAAACCGAACCCCCCTTATCTTTAGACCTGTCCCTGCACCCCCTCTTATCATTTCTAGCCATTCTTTTTGCAGAAAAAAAATCGCTTTTGTAAAGTAAGAGAAAAGGTTATAATACTTTGTTCTGTGTGAGTTCTCTCTTTCTGTGGAAGCTGCAAATGCCCCGCCTGTCTGCTGCTGCCTGGTAATTATGCACGCCCCTCTCTGCTTCTAAGAGTCTGGCCGCGTCATGAAAGGGGCGGGGCTAAATTGTGGCATGCCTGGGGCAGGATGGAGCTGGGGGGACAGGATGGAGATGGGGGGCAGGATGGAGCCGGGGGGGGCAGGAGGGAGTGAGCAGGGCAGGATGGAGGCGGGGGCAGGATGGAGCCGACGGGGCAGCATGGAGCCGGAGGGGCAGGATTGAGCTGGAGGGCAAGATGGGGGGGCAGGATGGTGGCGATTGGGGTAGGATGGTGGCGGGGGGCAGGATGGAGCTGGCGGGGCAAGATGGTGGCGGAGGGGTAGGATAGTGGTGGGGGTGCAGGATGGAGTCGGCTTGGCAGCATGGATCCGGAGGGGCAAGATGGAACCGGAGGGGCAGGATGGGGGGGCAGGATGGTGGTGAGTTGGGCAGGATGGTGGCGGGGGGGCCGGATGCAGCGAGCGGGGCAGGATGGAGCGAGCGGGGCAGGATGGACGTTGGGGAGCAGGATAGAGCCGGAGGAACAGGATGGGGGGGCAGGATGGTGGTGACCGGGGCAGGTTGGAGCCGGCAGGGCAGGATGGAGCCGGGGGAGCAGGATGGGGGGGGCAGGATGGAGCGAGCGGGTAAGGATGGATGCTGGGGGGCAGGATGGTGGCGGGGGGGGCAGGATTGAGCTGCCGGGGCAGGATGGTGGTGGGGGGCAGGATTGAGCCGGCGGGGCAGGATGGTGGCGGGGGGGCCGGATGCAGCGAGCGGGGCAAGATGGATGTTGGGGGGCAGGATGGAGCCAGTGGGGCAGGATAGTGGCGGGGGGGCAGGATGGAGGTGGTGGGGCAGGATGGTGGTGGGGGGCAGAATGGTGGTGGGGGTGCAGGATGGAGCAGGCTGGGCAGGATGGAGCCAGCAGGGCAGGATGGAGCTAGCGAGGCAGGATAGTGGCAGAGGGGGATCAGGATGGTGGCGGGGGGATCAGGATGGTGGTGGGGGGACAGGATGGAGCCGGCGGGGCAGAATGGTGGCAGGGGGCAGGATGGAGCCGGAGGAGCAGGATGGGGGGGCAGGATGGTGGCGACCGGGGCAGGATGGTGCCGGCGGGGCAGGATGGAGCCGGAGGAGCAAGATGGGGGGGGGAGCAGGATGGAGCGAGCGGGGAAGGATGGATGCTGGGGGGCAGGATGGAGCCGGCAGGGCAGGATGGTGCTGGGGGGGCAGGATTGAGCTGCCGGGGCAGGATGGTAATGGGGGGCAGGATTGAGCCGGCGGGGCAGGATGGTGGCGGGGGGGCAGGATGGAGCCGGCGGTGCAGAATGGTGGCGGTGGAGGGCAGGATAGTGGTGAGGGTGCAGGATGGAGCCAGCAGGGTAGGATGGATCCGGCGGGGCAGGATGGATGCGGGGGAGCAGGATGGAGCCAGCGGGGCAGGATGGAGCCGGTGAGGCAGGATGGTGGCAGGGAGAATCAGGATGGTGGCGGGGGGATCAGGATGGTGGTGGGGGGGCAGGATGGAGCCGGCGGGGCAGGAATGAGCGAGTGGGGCAGGATGGAGCCAGCGGGGCAGGATGGAGCCAGCAGGGCAGGATGGAGGCGAGTGGGGCAGGATGGTGGCAGGGAGGAACAGGATGGTGGCGGGGGGATCAGGATGGTGGTGGGGGGGGCAGGATGGAGCGAGCGGGGCAGGATGGATGCTGGGGCAGGATGGAGCCGGTGGGGCAGGATGGTGGCGGGGGGCAGGATTGAGCCGGCGGGGCAGGATGGTGGTGGGGGGCAGGATGGAGCCGGCAGGGCAGGATGGTGGCGGGGGGCAGGATGGAGCCGGCAGGGCAGGATGGTGGCGGGGGGGCAGGATGGTGATGGTGGGCAGGATGGAGCCTGCGAGGCAGGATGGTGGCGATGGGGCAGGATAGAGCCGGCGGGGCAGGATGGTGGTGGAGGGGGCAGGATGGTGGTGGGGGTGCAGGATGGAGCCGGCAGGGCAGGATGGATCCGGCGGAGCAGGATGGATGCGGGGGAGCAGGATGGAGCCAGCGGGGCAGGATGGAGCCGGCGAGGCAGGATGGTGGCAGGGAGGATCAGGATGGTGACGGGGGGATCAGGATGGTGGTGGGGTGCAGGATGGAGCTGGCGGGGCAGGATGGAGTGAGCCGGGCAGGATGGAGCCGGCAGGGCAGGATGGAGGCGAGTGGGGCAGGATGGTGGTGGGAGGGGGGCGGGATGCCGCGAGTGGGGCAGGATGGAGCGAGCAGGGCAGGATGGATGCTGGGGGGCAGGATGGAGCTGGTGGGGCAGGATGGTGGCGAGGGGGCAGGATGGAGCTGGTGGGGCAGGATGGTGGTGGGGGGGCAGGATGGTGGTGGGGTGCAGGATGGAGCCAGCGGGGCAAGATGGTGGCGGGGGCAGGATGGAGCTGGCGGGGCAGGATGGAGCCGGCGAGGCAGGATAGTGGCAGGGAGGATCAGGATGGTCGCGGGGCGGGGGATCAGGATGGTGGCGGGGGGGATCAGGATGGTGGTGGCGGGGCAGGATGGAGCTGGCGAGGCAGGATGGAGCCGGAGGAGCAGGATGGGGAGGGGCAAGATGGTGCCGAGCGAGGCAGAATGGAGCCGGCGGGGCAGGATGGAGCCGGAGGAGCAGGATTGCGGGGGGCAGGATGGAGCGGGAGGAGCAGGATGGGGAGGGGCAGGATGGTGCTGAGCGAGGCAGAATGGAGCCGGCGGGGAAGGATGGAGTCAGAGGAGCAGGATGGGGGGGCAGGATGGAGCGAGCAGGGCAGGATGGATGTTGGGGGGCAGGATGGAGCCGGTGGGGCAGTATGGTGGCGGGGGCAGGATGGAGCCATCGGGGCAGGATGGTGGTGGGGGGCAGGATGGAGCCGGCGGGGCAGGATGGTGGTGGTGCAGCAGGATGGAGCCGGCGGGGCAGGATGGTGGTGGGTGGGCAGGATGGAGCCGGTGGGGCAGGATGGTGGTGTGTGGGCAGGATGGAGCTGGCGGGGCAGGATGGTGGCAGTGGGGCAGGATGGTGGTGGTGGGCAGGATGGAGCTGGCGTGGCAGGATGGTGGCAGTGGTGCAGGATGGAGTCGGCGGGGCAGGATGGTGGCGGTGGGGCAGGATGGAGTCGGCGGGGCAGGATGGTGGTGGTGGGGCAGGATGGTGGTGGGGGGGCAGGATGGTGGTGGTGGAGCAGGATGGAGCCGGCGGGGCAGGATGGTGGTGGGGGGGGCAGGATGGTGGTGGGGGTGCAGGATGGAGCCGGCAGGGTGGGATGGATCCGGCGGGGCAGGATGGATGCGGAGGAGCAGGGTGGAGCTAGCGGGGCAGGATGGAGCCGGCGAGGCAGGATGGTGGCAGGGAGGATCAGGATGGTGGCGGGGGATCAGGATGGTGGTGGGGGACAGGATGGAGCCGGCAGGGCAGGATGGAGCGAGCGGGGCAGGATGGAGCCAGCAGGGCAGGATGGAGGCGAGTGGGGCAGGATGGTGGCGGGAGGGGGGCGGGATGCCGCAAGTGGGGCAGGATGGAGCGAGCAGGGCAGGATGGATGCTGGGGGGCAGGATGGAGTGGTGGGGCAGGATGGTGGCGGGGGGCAGGATGAAGGTGGCGGGGCAGGATGGTGGTGGGGGGAGCAGGATGGTGGTGGGGTGCAGGATGGAGCTGGCAGGGCAGGATGGAGCAGCGGGTCAGGATGGATGCGTGGGGGCAGGATGGAGCCAGCGGGGCAGGATGGTGGTGGAGGGGATCAGGATGGTGGCGGGGCGGGGGATCAGGATGGTGGCGGGGGGATCAGGATGGTGGTGGCGGGGCAGGATGGAGCTGGCGAGGCAGGATGGAGCCGGAGGAGCAGGATGGGGAGGGGCAAGATGGTGCCGAGCGAGGCAGAATGGAGCCGGCGGGGCAGGATGGAGCCGGCGAGGCGGATTGGAGGGGAGGAGCTGAGGGGAGATGGGCCGATGGTGCTGAGTCGAGAGGCAGATGGGGGCGGGAGATGGAGCGGAGAGGGCAGGATGGTGGGGGGCAGGAGGAGCGGGGGCAGTATGGTGGGGGCAGGATGGCCAGAGGCAGGAAGAGGGGGGGGGCAGGAGGAGTCGGGGAGCAGGATGGTGGGGAGCAGGATGGAGCGGCAGGGCAGGATGGTGTGGGGGGCAGGATGGAGTGGTGGGGCAGTATGGTGGTGGTGGGCAGGATGGAGCGGCGGGGCAGGATGGTGGCGTGGGGGGAGGATGGGGTGGGGCAGGATGGAGCTGGTGCAGGATGTGGGCAGTGGCAGGATGGATGGGCGGGGCAGGATGGTGGTGGGTGGGGAGGATGGGTCGCGGGGCAGGATGGTGGTGTGGGCAGGATGTGGTGGGGGGCAGGAGGTGGTGGTGGGCAGGATGGAGCCGGGGTGGGAGGATGGGGTGGGGGCAGGATGGTGGGTGGTGCAGGATGGAGCCGGCAGGTGGGATGGATCGGTGGGCAGGTGAGGCAGGAGAGGCGGCGGGGCAGGATGGGCGGCGAGGCAGGATGGGCAGGGGGATCAGGATGGTGGCGGGGGGATAGGATGGTGGTGGGCAGGATGGTGGGCGGAGGGCAGGATGGAGCGGGGGAGTGTGGGGTGGGCCAGAGGAGCAGGATGGGGCGAGTGGTGGGAGTGGTGCAGGATGGGGCGGCGGGGCAGGAGTGGTGCAGATGGAGCAGGAGAGGGCAGGATGAGCTGGGGGCAGGATGGTGGTGGGGGCAGGATGGTGGCGGGGGGCAGGATGAGGTGGGGGGCAGGATGTGGTGGGTGGGGCAGGATGGTGGCGGGTGGCAGGATGGAGTGGCAGGGCAGGATGGAGCCGCGGGCAGGATGGATGCGGGGGCAGGATGGAGCCAGGCGGGGCAGGATGGTGGGGTGGGGGATAGGAGGTGGCGGGGCGGGATCGGAGGTGGGGGGGGGTGGATCAGAGATGGTGCGGCGGGGCAGGATGGAGTGGGAGGGGCAGGATGGAGCCGTGGGGAGTGTGGGGGGGCATGGTGCCGAGCGGCAGAATGGGCAGTGGCGATGTGGGGCAGGATGGACTGGCGGGGAGGATGGCAAGGTGGGGTGGCACGGGGCAGGATGGGCAGGATGGGGAGGGAGTCGGGCGACGAGGAGGATAGGGGGCGGCAGGATGGAGGGGGGGCAGGATGGTGGTGGGGTGCAGGATGGAGCCAGCACGGGCAGGATGGACGGCGAGGCAGGATGGAGCGGTGGCGGGGACAGATGGTGGACGGGGGCAGGAGAGTCGCGGGGCAGGAGGTGAGTGGGGGGCAGGATGGAGCCGGCGGGCAGATGGTGGTGGGTGGCAGGATAGCGGTGGGCAGGTGAGGTGGAGGGCGGGGCAGGATGGATGCAGGGGGAAGTATCGGTCTGAGAGTTTTATTATATCACGTGGAAGGGTGGGGATGGGGGCACGGGGGCGATGGGAGGGGGGGCGGGAGCTGGCGGGGCAGGATGGAGGGCAGCGGAGGGGCAGGAGGAGCAGGGGGCGGGTGCAAGGGGGCATAGACGGGCAGTAGAGGCAGGTGGAGCGGCGGGGAGAGATGCAGGGTGCAGGAGCATGGAGCGGGGCAGGATCGAGTGGCGGTGAGGCAGGAGGAAGCCGGGGGGTCAGGAGTGGGGGGGGGCAGGAGGAGCAGGAGGACGGGGCTGTGAGGAAGGTGTGTCCAGGTACGTCGGTGCTCGGCAGCCTGGTGTCTGGGGGCAATTGGCCGCGGGAATCGATGTTGAAGCTGTGCCATTTGGCCATAGTTGCGTCATTGGGCGTGCTCCAGGAGGAGCCAAGTGGGCAGGATGGTTGGCGTGGATGTATGGAGCGGACAGAGGCTTAGCAATTGATAGGATATGTATCGGTGGTCGGGTACTTGACCTGCGGGCAGATCGTGATATAGTGTGCATATCGCGGGCTATGAGTCCCCGAGTGTTATGATATGCCCTTCCGTGGCAGCTGTATAGGTGGATAGGCGCTGGTATGATTGACCAGATGGGCCGCGTCCAGGGATATATTAGTGTAGTTGGTAGAAAAAGAACTAGAAAGGAGTTTTGGCTGTGGCCAGAGGAGTGACGGCAGGCTGACATCGGCATGGTTGCATGGGCAGGATGGTGGTGGTGGGCAGGATGGAGCTGGCGGGGCAGGATGGTGGCAATGGTGCAGGATGGAGCCGGCGGGGCAGGATGGTGGCGGTGGGGCAGGATGGAGTCGGCGGAGCAGGATGGTGGTGGGGGGGCAGGATGGTGGAGGGGGGGCAGGATGGTGGTGGGGGTGCAGGATGGAGCCAGCACAGCAGGATGGAACCAGCGAGGCAGGATGGTGGCGGAGGGGATCAGGATGGTGACGGGGGCAGGATGGAGTCGGCGGGGCAGGATGGTGATGGGGGGGCAGGATGGAGCCGGCGGGGCAAGATGGTGGCGGGGGGGAACAGGATGGTGGTGAGGGTGCAGGATGGAGCCGGCGGGGCAGGATGGATGCAGGGGGTAAGTATCCTCACTGAGAGTTTTTTTTTTTATTATCACCGTGGAGGAGCGGGGGGGGGACGGGGGGGGCCACGGGGAGCGGATGGGCAGAGGGAGGGGGGCCGCGGGGAGCAGAGAAGGGGCAGGAGCAGCGGAGGGGGCAGGAGGAGCAGGGGGGGCGGGAGGTGCAGAAGGGGGCAGTAAGACCAGGGGGGCAGTAAGAGCGGGGGGCCGCGGGGAGCAGAAGAGGGGCAGGAGCAGTGGAGGGGGACAGGACGAGCGGAGGGGGGCAAGAGAAGCGGAGGGGGTCAGGAGTAGTGGGGGGCCGCAGGGAGCGCGGGCAGGAGGAACGGGGGGCTGTGAGGAAAGACAGTGTATCCCAGCTACAGCGGTGCTCTCGCACCGCTGTATCTGGGCTGCAAATTGGCGCGGAATTCGAACTTTGAATTCTTGTGCCTATTTGCATAGTTTTCGCTCATTGGCGCCGCCTCCGGCGGGCACCAATGAGCAGCCTCTGTCTGGCGTGCGATTTCTGTGAGCGACAGACGCCTTAGACAATTATATAGTAGATATATGTCCCCATCCTGGCATCATGGTGTACATTTTACCATCTTGGGTCAGATCATGATATATATGCCCCAATCCTGGTATATATGTCCCCATTTTTATATATATGTCCCTATCCTGGATACATCCTAGTATATATAATCATTTTCCTGGTATATATGCCCTCATTCTGGGCCGCTCCCAGGTATATATATATGTATATGTAAAAAAAATAAAAAATAGGACCTTTTACTCAGCTTCCCAGATGCAGTGACCAGCAGCTGACATCAGCATGCTTGCAATGGCTACGCATGATGTTACTGCCTTGTGCCCCAAGGTCATGGGCACACCGATGTCTCTTTTTAGCCTCTGTCCAGCAAGCTGTGTTTATTGCAGGCCAGTGACCCAATCTGTGCTCTGCTGAAGTAGGCGCTAGGGTTGACGGGTTCCCACCACCCCTGACCCCACTAGTGGTCACAAACTCTGTGATCACACTCATTTTGCCCCTGTTTATGGGTGCCTGAATGCATGTGGTTGGTGTTAACTGTCATTTTGCATTGACAGACAATATTTAAGAGCTTGCTCACACCACCGTATAAGGCCAGGCTCAAACTCACCGGTTTTAGCAGATGTCAGAGACATCCGCTAAAAACTGAGACATTTTCTGCTGAAGTAAATACCATTGATGGTATGCACTCCAGCAGGACGCAGTACCATAGCACCTTATGAATTACCTGTACAGCGGCCGCACATAGATCGTCTTGGGTGGCCGCTTTTCTGAAGCGCATAGGAAAAATACTGAGGAAAAGCGGCCACGTAAGACGATCTATGAGCGGCCGCTGTGCAGGTAATTCATGAGGCGCTATGGTACTGCGTCCTGCTGGAGTGCATACCGTTAATGGTATCCACTTCAGCAGAAAATGTCTCAGTTTTTAGTGGATGTCTCTGACATCTGCTAAAAATGGTGAGTGTGACCCTGGCCTAACATGCACGAGTGCTATTAGATGTTTTATCAAATAGCACTCACTCCAATGTTATACTATGGAGCAGTGGTAATCAGCATTTTTTTCTCATGCTAATTCTCAGATTATGCACACCCATACAAACCTATGGGTGCGTGTGAAACATCGGACTGCATTCGGATGTCATCCAACTGCCGTCTAATATACACAGACAATGGAGAGGATGCAGAGAGTAGTCTCTCCTGTGATTATATTCTTGCATTCGAGAGAATCAGATCACAGTATGATACACTTGGCTCACGCTCGCAGCATAGTTTGAGTTGAGTGTCATTAGCATATTGCATACAATTTTCTGCATCGCCTCCTATACGCCATTGTGAACCCCACTTTATAGTTGCGCTGATGGTATTTTTGCAAGTTATTGGAAATGCTTCAGGTTTTGAAAATCACTGATTTTTTCAGCATTTGACGTTTCTATTCTGTAGACTTTTTGGAACCACCATTTTGGGGTTTAGCTGTGGCCACATTACAGCTGACCAGGATATGTCTTAAAGGACAGATACATTGACTGTAATTGGAAATTGTATTAAAGGTGATCTCTTCATTATAACCTTTTCAGTATGATTTGCTAATTTGGGTTATTGGTAGAATGGGAATATCCCAAGGACCCTTCTGCCCAAGGAGGATGCAGATACAATTGAGGGAAGTTGCTAGTAGGGGTGAGTGAACTTTCTAAAGTTCAGGTTTGGTATATGTTGGCCAAATAAGTCGGTGAACAGTTCACTAAACTTCCGAACCCCATTCAAAACAATGGGAAGCAAATTCAAGGGTTTAGAAAACACCTTCAAATGGTCACAAAAGCTGTCAAAACAGCTCAAATTAGGGTCAGACACCATGAAAAGTGCTATTTATTCACCAGAGTTGTATATTATGGATGCATAGGACAATACCTGACACAGAATTTCAAGTTTCAACATTGATCAGGAACAGGGAGATGAGTGGCAGCTGTAGGCATAATGCTCAGAGAGCCCTGCTAAATTCACAGTACACACAACAAAGACACCACAAGGAAAGTCTCCACATTTCAAAATATTAGGGCCAGATACCACCAAAGTGGTATCAATTGACCCATAAAAAAAAAGTATAATGGTATAACCTGCAAGCATAGCACAGGCTTTGAATCCAGGTTTGGCGTAACATTTGAAGGTTAAACATTGATCAGGAACAGGGGGGTGAGTGCTTATTGAGTGTGGATCCCTCATACCTCATGCAACCACTTCAATAAAGTGTATGCTCCGCCATCCTCAAGTGGCACAAGTATTAGTTTCACAAATACCGGAAGGATTAGTCAGCTGGAACAGTGACACGTATAGGCCTATTGGGAAGGTGTTCCTCATAAGTCATGCAACCGCTCCAGTAACAATTATGTTTCACCACCCTCAGGTTGCACGAAAATCAGTTTCACTTAATACTACTGGAAAAATTAGTCATCTAGGTCAGTCATATGTACAGGCCTATTGGGCATGGGGTCCTCATAAGTCATGTAACCACTCCAGTAAATTTTATGCTCCGGCACCATCAGGTGGCACAAATATCAGTTTCATAGAGTACTACCAGAACAATTAGTCAGGTGGGTCAGTTACATGTATAGGCATGGTGCTCAGAGAGCCCTGCTAAAATCACAACACATACAACAAAGACACCCCAAAAACGGTCTCCATTTTTTCAAAATTAAGGGTCAGATACTACCAAAATGGCATCAATGAACCCAGAATAAAACCTGTATATTCATTCATGCAGCCCGCATGCATGCCACAGGTTCTGGAACAGTGCCTGATCTAGTATTTGAAGGTAAAACATTCATTAGTGACAGAGGGATAAGGGACACATGAAGGCATCAGGCTCACAGAACCTTATGTGGTGCCCCGCAAAGCAGGTGACACAGAGGGGTACTGCACCCATAAAAGAGGAACAGATACTCCAGCTGCAAGTGGATTTCAGGCTGATGGGTGGAACCTACACACACGCACCCCCAAACTAGATCACATGGTGGGAGGTACCCGGGAGGGAATAAAACCACTTCCCGGGGGAGAAAGAAGGTCTTTTGTCTTTGCCTGGAGGCCTTTCGGGCTTCAAGTCTTTGCCTCAAGGTGTTTGACCGGAGTCAGCCAGGCAGTGAGCCTGAGGGAGCAAGGAGGGTCTCTCGGCTAAGGGACCTGGAAAGGACTTAAGGCAGATCCCAGCGCAGATAGCAATCCTGGGGGAAGAGAAGGACTTCAGAGAGTCCAACCCCGGCAGCTTTCCGGGCACCGGAGCCCGCACCTGTTGGATCCTCCAAGGACCACAGAAAATCCGGCGACCTGAGGGGTATATCTACATGCTACTAAGACTCTCAATCGACCAGAAGAGGGTACCAGGCACCGCTTGATGGATCGATGGTCGGCCAGCAGAAGGTAACCCGACAGGAGCGAGGAGAGTGAGAGACAGCAGGAGGCCAGATCCACTGTATGGGGTCAGACGTCACACAAACTTCTGGGAAGCAGGGAAGATTTGAAAGAGAAAAAGCACACGCTGAGGGTTCCATCCAACTACCTGTGATCCGCTTGCAGCCACCCGTTAGTTACTTGCCATTTAACATCGTACTGCACTGAGAACTGTAATAATGCTGCTAAAGTTTCCAGTAAAGTACCCGGAGTGAAGTGACTTTGACTCTGCTACATCTTCTTTCCTATGAACTCATTCCTTCAGAGGATTGCTGCCCCGGAGGTCCCAGTCCTGCCTGCGGAGGATTACAACATCTCAGCCGCAATACCACCAACCTCCAGAGGACTGTGGCAGCGCTGGTGCTACTTTACCAGGAACTGCAGGTGGCGTCACGACAAATAAACTCTGTAAATAGTCCCCTGTATATATCAACCCCTTTTTCAGAGAATAGTCCCCCAGGACACGGGATCAGGCGCTGCCGCTATTCTCCGTGACACAGTTAACCCCCTGCGGCCTGATACCCGAGTAGCCCACACCATGGGGCTCGACACTTACTAAATTCAGGGAGCAGTCAATAAGGAGACCCCCAAGTAGCATCTGGCTAAATATACTTTTGCACCATGGATCCAAGAGTGTGTCAATCCAGTAGTCATCACTAATTTGAATCCTAACCATACAAGCATCATTTTGCAGCTAGGGTAGCAAGCAGGCGCTCATATGTGTGATGCATTCATGAGGCCCAAGTCCTTGTTGTGTTTGTAACATATATAATAATTTCGGCACACAGACAGGGATTGCTTCAAAAATAAAGTTCTTTTATTTGAAAAAAAAATTTTTGATTGATATTCTTTTTTTCTTTTGTTTTGGTCAGACAATGACCTTAATCACAGAAAGAATATCTATGTACAGAAAATAAGAAGTTCATATCAATATACATAGAATTATCCGTATCGGAATGACGTGATAGAAAACAAAACATACATCTCATTACCAGAGCACTTATTAGAACAAAAACCTCAAAATTAATATCATTATTTCATTGCTTGTGTTATATGTATTACATATAGGTATCCCTCAACACCACGTCAAATAAAAGAGACAAAGTGACCTCAATGAAATGTGCTCAAAATAACTCTGTTGCTGAAGACTCTAATCTCAAGTCTTAAAACGTCTAAGTGACTAAAAAGTGAGACAGGTGATTAGTACATGAATATCATAAAATTATCATTGTGAATTGAAAGAAAAAGAAAACTACCTGTTGTCAAAAAATAGGATAACACTTTAGGTAACACATAGAATGCGGGAATAATAGGATTTAAATTCACCATGTATTCTGCTAATGTACCATCTATGACATTCAACGCTTTATATTTATCAATATGGACACGTATTTTTAGTGAGATTTCTGTTGTGGGATTATATGAAATAGGCCTGTATGCCCTGGTGTCACTCAATTGGCATTGAATTTCAGCTATATAAGACGTCTTGTCCATCACCACGATAGAACCCCCCTTGTCCGCCGGTCTTGTTGTGTTTGTGGCAGCGTAAAAATCAATCTTCTTTCCTCCATCATCTCCCACCAACCTCGGACAACAGAAAGGGGAATCATTCCTTCCTCATCTCCTGACTGTTCATCATATCTTCATCCACTCTTCCTCCATTTTTTCCTAAGCACCTGCACCTTTACTACCAGTTTATCTGGTACTTTGAGCCCCCTCTGTCATTCTACTCTGCCCTGCCATACCACCCAGGTGTGTAATGTGATTCTGGGCCTTTGAGATATTGATATAATTTTGCATCCTCTTCCTTGGTAGAGCCACCTCATCTCACAGACTTTTAAAAGTTTACTCCAGCATGTAGATGACCAGAATAGTGATGCTGCTGATGACATCATCAGCACTAACCATCTTAGTAGCCTTTAGAAACTGTGCAGAAGGGTGCAGAGGCCTTGATCTGTGGCAACTCTGCAAGCATCATTTGCACCACATTTGGCTTACTTTGAGTTGCTGTACACATCATTACATACTGTTCCAGGGTTTATCGCTGCTGCCCCTGTTGCTGCAAGATGTGCAGAGTGAAATTCACCATGTCAGCACATCACATTCAAATGGTTAACCGGTTGTCTGAAAGACCTCTATAAGCGAGGCTAGTCGATGAGCCGCAGGGGGAGAACAGTAGAAGTAAGCACCCAGCAATTGTGCTTTGTGCAGCTGTGGCGCCCCGCAACGAGTGCATCACAGGAGGGTATTGCAGCCATAAATGCAGCAGCAATATTCTCTGACCCAGTAGTTATGTGGTTAACTCAGAGATTCATACCCTGCATGCAACACTAGTAGAGGGGACCAATCTAGGTCCTGGTAGGGCAGAGTGCAAGGGTAGTGTGTAGTGAAAGTTTAGTCCAGCTTAGAGAGTTCTAGTCTCGGGTCTGGAGAAGCAACAGCAACTTAGAAGACCTCTGCAGACTTTCAGCTCTGCAACCTAGGAGAGAGGGTTGCACAGTCGGTGCAGCCCCCTGGCCACCTTCTACCGGCCATCTCCTCACCCTTACCACGGTTGAGCACCAGTACTCCCGGTGCATCACCAACCGAACTTGGGCATCCAAATGCGGGTCCAAAACTACCCCGCGCCCTTATACAGCCGGTTTGCTGGTACCGAAGCTAGCAGTTCAGCTCTGCTATGCGAACCAGAAGAGTGGAGGAGCAGCTCTACAGGAGCACTCCACCACCCGCTAAATTCCAGTCGTCTAACCAGCGGTGTACCCACCGAGGGATCCAAGGCTCCCCAAAACATTCATCACGTATACTTTGGATAGGGCATTGAAGCAGCCTCCCCGTACCCGTTCTGGTATTCCTGGGCGACAAAGGCAAACACTTAGCTAGAATGGAGGAACACCGCGGATCACTGAGGGACACCTAACACTGCTGAGTCCACCCGGTCCACTACCCGTTAACTGTATGCCATTACTGCTTGCTGGTTACAGTAAAGACCCTTTACAGAGACTTACAGTGTCCGTGCTTCCTTATGAACTGTCTGTCCGCACTTCAAGGTAACCGCAGCTGCCGCACAACATCTTAAGCAGCTCCAGCCTCCGGGGATCACCGCTCAGCCTGTGGGGAGCGTTCCATCTTGCATCTCGCAGCGTCGGTAAGACTTACAGAACTACTCATAGGTGGCGTCACGAATAAATTAACCCCTTAATCTGTTCCCACAAGACGTCTTCAACTCTTTGATCTGCACTCAACCGGGCCCCACTACCGGCAGGCGCGGTCCACCCGTGACAAGGAGGAAGAAGCTACTGCCTGTCTAAACCGAAGTCCCCGGCCACGGTGAGTCAGAATTTGGCATCACGAACAGGATACGAGCAGGCCCGTTCCCTGACGGGTATAATGTGCTTTAAAATGACTTTAATGTCTACAAAATGGACTTTGTTCGTCCCAAAAAGAACTTTCCCGCCTTTTCACCATTGGGCCAAGATGGCGCCCAAGATGGCGTCCCCGCCATGAGGATCCGCCACGTGCAAGCCCAGGGGTGAGCCACCGCCCCTCATCGTGGGTGGGCTAAAGGCAAAGGCGCCAAACTCTTTGTCCGCCCTGATTGCTCGAATCAACCAGGGGGGCGGACCCCAAAGACTTTTCCCACCATTGGACTACAAAAGCCCCAAGGAAGTGGGAGTGTAAGAAACAGTTCTTCACCAGCTCTCTACCAGAACGGTTACCGGTTAGACGGGTGTGGTTCCTCTACAAAGATGGCCAGTTTGAGACTCCGAGACCTCATGCAACAAGTGGAAGCTGAGGCCAGAGCAGCCATGGGCCACCCCGGTCCGGGTCCTGTCCTCAACGTAGATGGCAGCCCTGACTTTTGGCAAGAAGCTCTGCAAGACCTCCGGGTGAGGCTCATGGAAACTGTTGAGTGGACAATCCGTAGCTGGAGTGCGAGCCTAGGCCGTAGACTACATCACGCGATGCAGCAGAGACGACCGGGTACACCCAACCCAGGACCGGATGATATCTCCAGTTTCACTACAACCTCGCCAACGCCTACCGCTTGCCCTGCATCCTCACCAGAGCCTATCGACTGTTTCATCCCGGTAGAGACCGCAGCTCCACCCGTCCCAGCGCTTGGAACCGCAGCCGACCCCGTTTTTGAGCCGGAGCTTACAACATGCTCCACCGAAGACCTTAACATCTACCAGGTTCCCCCTGAGGAACCCGTCAACAGTTGTACCATCCAAGAGACTGTTGCCTGTTTCGTCCCCGTACCGGAGGCCTCCTTTGCAATTGCCGAGGCCTACCTGGTGACCGGGATCGAGACACCTCTACCTGCAGAAACAGAAGAAGAGGCAGGCAGCCTGGAAGCCCTGCAGGACGTCCCTGTGGAAGGATCCGCAGCACCACCGCCCTGTTGTCCAGAGGATCCTGCACCAGCATCGTCTATCACCGAGCAGCCCGATGTAACCGTCGAGGGAGAGGAGGATGACGACGAGACCCACAGCATTCCTGAGGATCTTGACACCGGTTTCGCTTGGGGAGACAGCGAGGACCCTCCGTCCGAGCAACTAGCTCGGGTACGCTGGTCGGGTGCGTCAGCGACACCTTCCCCTGTGCCGTTCAACCGGGTTCCAGTTCAGACTGTCCGCCAAGCCCAAGCTTCCTACCAAACCACCAGTTCCACAGTTCATCTTCACACCCCGAGCCGTACCGACGGAGATGTACGCCAGCGTCGACGAGAGGAGTGGCAAGCCCGAGAACGCGCCAACATGCGGGCCCGTGCCGAGGCTCGCCACCAACCGCCGCTGCCTGATGAACTCCGCCGCGAAGGTAGAATTTCCACCTTTAATCTGTCTAACGGGTGGGGGTTCGCTTGGGAGGTGGGTTTAAATGAAGAAGTGTTTGTGGGGCGTCGGGAAGTAGAGTCGCATTTGCCCAGAGGACATCCAGATTGCGACTTATACCGGGGTGACATAGTCACCTATGAGCGGTACGCTTGTATGGATGGGTGGTTCGCTATCCGGGTGCGCCATCGTTCTCCGCGCCAGTGACTCAAAAGCTTGGACTCAATAACTGACTCTGCTTCTGTACACTCAATCACTGACTCTGTTCCTGTTAATCACTGATTGTGTGATCTGGCGGCTACAGCCTGAACTTTCATCAAGGACAGCCGACCGTCCGCCGGGCTCGCAAAAGTGTCACCTGTTTATTTTACCTGCCTTATTTTTGCGTAAAATAATGACCTGTTATTAATAAACGTGTATTACCTGTTATAAAATACAAAAATCCTCTGTAATGTGGGTAGTGCGACGCTTGGGGACAAGCGAATTTAACCAAGGGGGAGTGTGGCGCCCCGCAACGAGTGCGTCACAGGAGGGTATTGCAGCCATAAATGCAGCAGCAGTATTCTCTGACCCAGTAGTTATGTGGTTAACTCAGAGATTCATACCCTGCATGCAACACTAGTAGAGGGGACCAATCCAGGTCCTGGTGGGCGGAGTGCAAGGGTAGTGTGTAGTGAAAGTTTAGTCCAGCTTAGAGAGTTCTAGTCTCGGGTCTGGAGAAGCAACAGCAACTTAGAAGACCTCTGCAGACTTCCAGCTCTGCAACCTAGGAGAGGGGGTTGCACAGTCGGTGCAGCCCCCTGGCCACCTTCTACCGGCCATCTCCTCACCCTTACCACGGTTGAGCACCAGTACTCCCGGTGCATCACCAACCGAACTTGGGCATCCAAATGCGGGTCCAAAACTACCCCGCGCCCTTATACAGCCGGTTTGCTGGTACCGAAGCAAGCAGCAGTTCAGCTCTGCTATGCGAACCAGAAGAGTGGAGAAGCAGCTTTACAGGAGCACCACCCGCCAAATTCCAGTCGTCTAACCAGCGGTGTACCCACCGAGGGATCCAAGGCTCCCCAAAACATCCATCACGTATACTTTGGATAGGGCATTGAAGCAGCCTCCCCATACCCGTTCTGGTATTCCTGGGCGACAAAGGCAAACACTTAGCTAGAATGGAGGAACACCGCGGATCTCTGAGGGACACCTAACACTGCTGAGTCCACCTGGTCCACTACCCGTTAACTGTATGCCATGTACTGCTTGCTGGTTACAGTAAAAACCCTTTACAGAGACTCACAGTGTCCGTGCTTCCTTATGAACTGTCTGTCCGCACTTCAAGGTAACCGCAGCTGCCGCACAACATCTTAAGCAGCTCCAGCCTCTGGGGATCACCGCTCAGCCTGTGGGGAGCATTCCATCTTGCTGCTATCCATCCACCGGAGGCCTCGCAGCGTTGGTAAGACTTACCGAACTACTCATAGGTGGCGTCACAAATAAATTAACCCCTTAATCTGTTCCCTCAAGACGTCTTCAACTCTTTGATCTGCACTCAACCGGGCCCCACTACCGGCAGGCGCGGTCCACCCGTGACAAGGAGGAAAAAGCTACTGCCTGTCTAAACCGGAGTCCCCGGCCACGGTGAGTCACAGCAGCCCATCCAGGCTGGGACAGTGGCGTAGGAATTTCTAGAGAACCAGGTTGTGGACGTGAGCAACGCAAGGCACATTTGTCCCGGCATAGGCATTCGCTCCATTATCACACATGGCCCTTCCCTGTGTGTCAGTCGACAGGGTAGGGGGTACTCGGATACCGGGACAGGTGGTTACTTCAGTGGTGATCACAGCTAGTCGGTTCCCGGTTCTGTGCCCTGGACCCTTAATGGGGGGTGGGGGTGATGATGATGGGGGGAATTGTAACATGATGCCACCTGTGGTACCTGGTAATAGGGTTACCAGCACTACGGCCAGCCGCTGAGGTGATGGAAATGCATCTTTGGTAGTACAGCTCCCCACCGGTGGAGCTTTACCTCAGGGCAACGGGGTGGATGAGGGGAGTAGTAGTAGCGGTTCTGCTCTGAATACTGCAGGCGTCAGCAGTGAAACAGGCACACACACACACAATAGTCGATGTTTCGGTATCTTTTTACTAATGTAACAGGCACGGTCCAGGAGGGTAATCAGGTTTTCGGTGCAGTTTGGGACGTCCACCTTGGAGAGTTGCGAAGGCCTCCTCTCTTAGTGTGTGCGGTAATTGGGGTAAGTTCTGCCTGGAGCTGAACCTGACGCTCTTTCTCTTCCTCTCTCGGGATGCTACTCCACAACCGACAGTGAGGACCTTTCTGTCGGGGATCCTTATCTTCTGCTTTGGTCCCTAGTCCTATACTTGGTCAGGCTTGGAGTATACGTTTTCCTGAGCTCTAGTGGAACTAAATCCTCCTGGTCTGTCCAGGCATTCTCTGCTACCAATAGAGTAATAGCAGCTTCGGACTCCGATGGATAAAGGGATACCAGATATGTTCCCTTCTTCTGTCTTCCTACCTCTCCCATTGGCTTTCGTCCCTCTCCCTAGGGCGCTGAACAGCTGGGGTCAGTCTTTCCTGGTTCTGGGCCTGGCTTAGTCCCACCAACCAGCTCCTTCCAGTCCTTCTACTGTACTGTCTAGTTGGAACTCACTAACTGTTCTCTTCACTGCAGACTGCAGACTGACTGACTCCTCCCCTCAGTCTGCAGTAGGGGATCTGGCTTAAGGGCAGCCAGTGGAGCTCCCCCTTCAGGTCTGGGGTGGAAGGAGTTGTGTTCTGTGTGTGCAAAGGTGTACATCCCTCACTGCACCGGTGGGTCCTGTGGCAATCACCTGCAGGGGTGCCACACCTGGCTCCAGGTTTAACGGAGACAGCCATCACTAATACTCTTCATAGCTTTCCACAACTCTTAAGCTGTGTGACTCACATTTCCAAAGCTTTTGATTTTAAACACTGTCTGATGACATAGAGCCATGGTAGCAAAGTACAGAGGTGGGGGGGATTCTGTCTGAACTGTTGCAAGATTAAAAGAAAGGTTGAGAGCGCAGTTCGAGGCCCTAGAGGAGGTGGACAAGGTAGAAACAGTGGATGGAGAGGTACAGCAGAAATTTGTCCCAAAAGTCTTAGGGATTTCAAGACTTGGGGCGTAGTCCCTTCTACACCTAGACCCGCAGCCACCAGTCACCCAATGGCCAGCAAACAAGATGTAATGCCCTTAATCATGTTTGCTTGTCCAGGTGTCAGTAGTGATATGCAACCTGTCACATAAAGACTTTCTCAAGGAACGGGTGATGTTGTCTGCGACATGCTAGGGTAGCGCAGGCATAGCTTTCTTCAAAAAGTAATGGGCAACTGATACTGGCGGGCTGCGATGGAAATCAGCTTTCAGAAACAATCTCTTTCCATCAAACAAAAAGGCAGCATCTCTGTGGCTAACAAATTGGAGCTGGTTAAGTTCAAGCTCTTTGTGTTGGAGGAAATAATCTTTTCCGTGACCACAACTGTGGGATTGAGGGCTTGCTGCTGTGCTGAGAGAGGATGGAGTACCCAAACTGCTTTACTATGAGGGAGGTGCATGTGGAGACATTATGGTAGGTTGATAAACATGTGGTTTGCTTGGTGTTTGAGATTGGTCAAAACCAGCAGGCCTGTCCACTTCTGTAACAGCTGAGGGGCTGTCACTCGCCCTGACTGTAGCGGGTAAACAAGAGGAGTTTCTGTAGCCAGATATCTGTAGGACAACAATTGCCACCTTGATGGAGAAAGAAGAAGCAGGCAATGTGGTTGATGTGGTAGACATTGTTCGGTGAGGCACACTAAGCACAGGTTTAGCACAGACATTTTCGAAGAATAACGCATGGTGCTGGGCCATGTGGTGGTTTATGTATGTTGTAGTCAAATTGTTGGTTTTTTTGCCTCTATGGAATTTGTTTTTACAAACTTTGCAAATAATGTTAGTTGGGTCATCTTTTGCAGTGTTAAAAAAGGCCCTGGATAGGCAAGGGTTCCCGAACTCCACCATCATCTTCTCTGTTGTCCCACTCCTCACCATGAGAGTCACAATTCTCCTCCTCATACCCTTAGCGCTCAGTGCAGTGCGGGTGCTCCTCTGTTGTCTGAGTCTTATCATCACCTCTACCCTGGGGATTAAAGTTTGGTGATGAGGATCTGGATTCTGCTGGATTCTACTTTGTCCATCCCCGAATCTAACTCCAAAAGATTTTGGGCATCAGTTCAGACACTTTCCTTCTCTGGAGTATGTGAATCTTTGGAGCAAACCTCTGATGCTCACTGAATAGAATGTATGAACATCTCTGCAGAATCTCCCATCTGTGTGTCCCCACAATCAGTTGTGTGGCTGGAGAGTTGTAACACTGGATAACACATGGGTAATTGGGTCGCCACTTCTGAGAACTATAATGTGTATTATCTTGAGGTGGATGAACAGGAGGTCATGCCACTCGAAGCAGAGCTTACCAAAAACTGTAGCAAAAGCTCTTTCTGGGCCTCATCAACAATGCATATTGCTCTGCTACTGGCAAACAAAGAGACTGGAGTAGGCTGTCCAGTAACTGAAGCTGTCCCATTGCTTGGGATATGACGAGTCAACGTTTGGTCAGTACAGCTTTCAGTAACATTAGCAGTAGTTCGTACTCCTTTCTAACAACCTTTTTCCCCTTCCCCTTTCCACCATAACCTTGGGATTTCCCACTCATGTTTTATGTGGATAGATTTGGAAAGCACTTGTTTGTGGCCAAACACAACCTTTTTAGTACAAAATAAAGGATTTGTCAATCACTGGTTAGAGACCAAACAGTATTTTTATGGGAAAGTGAAGGATTTTGCAATCAGTGCTTTGAGGCAAAAAAGCCTTTTTATTACAAATTGAAGGATTTGACAATCACTGGTTAAATTCCAAACATAGCCTTATTAGGGGAAACTGAATGATTTGGCAATCATTGTTTTGGGGCAACAGAAGGATTTGACAATAACTGTTTAGAGGCTAAACACAGCACTTTTAGTAGAAATTGAAGAATTTTGCAATCACTGGTTGGAGGCAAAAAAATGCCTTTTTATTACAAGCTTAAGGATTTGACAATCACTGGTTAGACGACAAATACAACCTTTTTATGTTAAACTGAATATTTTTGCAATCTGCTTTGAGGCCAAACACAACCCTTATAGGGAAAAACTAAGATTGGGCAATCACTTGCTATATGCATAATACACAGCTTTGGCAAGGCACACAGATTTAGTAATCATACTTATTCACAGCAAAAAATGTATATGCCTGCATGGACCCTCCCTCCCTCCTATTCTATCTAGAAAGCGATCGAGGAGCTAGCTATCTTTTTGATGTAGCATGGATGGAGCAGGACGAAGTAGCACGGAGTGGCATTAGCCTTGTTCCTAAGAATGAACACTCTGAAAATGTTGATGACGGCAAATGGCCGCTTATTATATCCCGAGGGACATGTGACTATGGCAGCCAATTAAACAAGCTAGCCAATGATCAAGCTCTTGTGTCTTCAGCTTTTGGCTGTTTTATGCGCCCTGATTGGCTGCCGACCAGGAACATCCACACAAAAAATGCCAGGAATAAAAATGGAGTCCAACACTACTGTGACCTCTCCCCACCCGCTCCCCTCATCAAATATGGCTAGGGTCACATCTGCGTTTTGTTTTATAAATCCTGATCCGGTTTGGAGCTTTCAAAAAGCTCCAAACCGGACCAGGAAACGCTCCTCATAGGAGCCTATGCAAAACACCGGATGGCTTCACAAGCCATCCGGTGGCCGGATCCGGCACTGCTGCCTGCGTTTTAAATCATGCAGGCAGCAGTTTTCGCAGCGTTTCTGGGACCGCACTGCGGTAACCGGATGGCTCAGGATGTGTAATCCTGAGCCATCCGGTAACTGCATAGTTTGCGGATCCCGGCTATTGCCGGGATCAGCAAACTGTCCTCTGCCTATTCAAGAGTTAAATTTAGTAAGTAAAGTACTGTTTGAGGTCTGTAGGGGGGCTAAGACCCCCCTACAGACCAGCCGCCCACTCCGGTGGGCTTCTACTACAATTTCCTATGGCACGGGGCTCGGATGAGCCCCGTGCATGTGTCCAAACCTCCCGCCCCCCCGTATCACTATACAGGGGTGCCTGCACCCCTCTTGTATAGCAATTCCTGCATGTGGCCCTAAAGTTAGAATACAGAACACATGTAAGCTCATACTTACATGTCATCGTCGGCAGTGTAGTGTGTAATCCCTGGGCGGGGCTGTTTGCTGCAGCCTCCGCCCCCTCATTCCTTATGGCCGCCCCCTCTGTGCCTCATCCAGTGATGTGAGGGCGGCCACGTCATGAAAGGGGCGGGGCTAAATATGTGACGCGGTTAGCCCCGCCCCTTTCATGACGTGGCCGCCCTCACATCACTGGATGAGGCACAGAGGGGGCGGCCATAAGGAATGAGGGGGCGGAGGCTGCAGCAAACAGCCCCGCCCAGGGATTACACACTACACTGCCGACGATGACATGTAAGTATGAGCTTACATGTGTTCTGTATTCTAACTTTAGGGCCACATGCAGGAATCGCTATACAAGAGGGGTGCAGGCACCCCTGTATAGTGATACGGGGGGGCGGGAGGTTTGGACACATGCACGGGGCTCATCCGAGCCCCGTGCCATAGGAAATTGTAGTAGAAGCCCACCGGAGTGGGCGGCTGGTCTGTAGGGGGGTCTTAGCCCCCCCTACAGACCTCAAACAGTACTTTACTTACTAAATTTAACTCTTGAATAGGCAGAGGACAGTTTGCTGATCCCGGCAATAGCCGGGATCCGCAAACTATGCAGTTACCGGATGGCTCAGGATTACACATCCTGAGCCATCCGGTTACCGCAGTGCGGTATTCTGCACACATTTTTGACAAAAAATGTGTGTGACCGGAATTGCATTCACCGCATCCGGATCCGGATGCGGTGAATGCAATTCATGTTTGCAATGTGACCCTACCCTATATCCCTATCCTACACTGTCAGTGGGTAGAAGAAACGCATGACTTAAATATAGTAATGCTTTTGTCATCCAATCAGTTAACGAAGAAAACCGCGTTCACAGATTTCTGGTAAACTGCTCGTGTTTCCAATCACAAACCAAATCTGCTGTTCATGCCGAATTTGAAACAGGTGAACATGTTTGGAGGAATTTCACTTATCTCTAGTCACTTCTTGTATAAAAAGACTTTCTAGGATATTGGGAAAATACATAGTCATGATGTGCCCTTGTTACCAAGTGTTAGCAGCACCATTTCTGGAGAGGGACAGAAAAAAGACAATCATATTGTCCCACTTAGGTGTGATATTCCCACTCTAACTAAATTGCTGGTAATTTAAGGTCAATATAATTAAATTTGCTGTACCTAGCTGTCTTCATCTGTTTTATCATGTTTTGAAAATTGCCGACATTTGATTGTGCATCCAACCCTATACATTGTGGCTATTGATATGGTTAACAAAGGCTGAACCACCACTAATATAGCAAATACGGTATGTAGCGTGTATCCACTAAAACACCCCTTGGGTCATTGCATTCATTCATATAGGAGTTCTTTATAAACTGCATGTAAAATGCCTAATAGAGTAGTTAATAGACCCCTTTTTGAATGTCATCTGCTGCCTTGACTTGACGTACAGTATTAACCACCTGCTGGTGCTAAGTGGACTCTGGCACTCAGTGTATGATACAATTGTAGCTGAAATTCTAACAGCGTTCACTACATGTAATATCCTAATTATTAAACCCACCACGTTCTAGTTTTGATAACACTTAGCTCCCATAATTAACTGCATTTAAACATTGAGTGGAGTTAATATGCTACATAACTGCTAATGAGTCTATGCCACGGTACAGGGGGGACATAATAAAGTCATTTATTAAAAATACATCTGTATCGTGTATCTATGTTCTTGGTTTTGCTTTGTTTTGTGTGATGAACACATTTCTTACCTCAGGAGTCTGTATAATGTATCTAGGGTTTAGGCGAACACTGAAAGGGGGCTGTGTACAAAAGTTTATTCTTATGTCTGGAAACATACATAATAATGATATGTTCCCAATTAGGATTGAAATGTGACTTGTACTTCTCTCAGCAGAATTCTTGGTTTTCTGTTTTGACACTGATTTAAACTTTGCACTACAGGAGTCAACATAAGCATCAACCCTTATTAGCATTGGAATTAATCCTTACATGTTCCTTGAGGAGTTCACAAAGAAGTGAACTTTTCCAAAATATAAACCTAAAAATGTGATGTGCATTTGTATTTGGCCCCCTGTAGTCTGATACCCGTAAATAAAATACTCAATGACCAATTGCCTACAGAAGTCACTTAATTAGTAAATTGAGACCAACTGTGTGTCATTTATTCTCAGTATTATAGGCAGTATCATGAAAACCAAAGAACACACCAGAAAGGTCAAGGGTAAGGTTTTGGAGAAGAGTAAGCAGGGTTAGATCATAAATAAATAGCTGTGAAAATCTTACAGATTCAATTCATCATCTAAAAATGGAATTTCACACCACCACAGGCGTAGATGAGTAGTGAACCCATTGGACCACAGAATATACCGTGGAGACTGATACAGAAACAAGCCGGACAAGAACATCAGATAAGTGAACAGGGTTTATTGACAAAAATAGGAATGGATCCCCAAGGGGCGTCCACAGGGCCAGAGCACCAGGGTTCCCCTAAGGGAGCAACAAGGAGCAGAACCTCATAGATAGCGATTGTCAGAGCGCAGCCAGAGAGGATCCAATAAACCAACAAACCTGTGTGTCCGACCCAAGGTGGAACAGGACACAGAAACCAGGGAACCAGAGGAAAGGCAAGGACAGGACTTGATGTTGCAGGAAGGATCCGGTTGATTGCCAGGCACCGGCGAGAATGGTACGGGTCTGCGGGTGAGTTAGGCAGGAGTTGGGATCCAGCAGTGAAAGCAAGATACAATGTGTTAGAAAGTCCAAAGACACAAGAAAATGCAAGCACTTTTCAGGGACATGAGCTGGCAACTAAACTAACAATGAAGTTGCCAGGCACCTCCCATATGAAGTGAAGGCCTTAAGAACCTACCAGCCTCTCAGTGATTCGCTGAGAGGTGGTGTCAGAAAAAGGGTGTACTGGACTTTTAAATTTACTATGTGCAGCATGCGTGTACTCTATGTGCGTTCCCCTGCAACCAGGAAGTGAGGAGGCGGGGAGAAGCGCCAAGGAGCTTCTGTGGCCGGAGAGGACGTTGTGGGAGTGCAGGCTCGGTAAGTATGGGTCCCGCCGACCGCACTGTTATAGGAAGACGTATGGCACAACTGCAAACCTACCAAGACATGACCGTCCACCTAATCTAACATCAGAAGCATGGAAGATGAAAATTAGAGAAGCAGCATGGTCACATGGAGAAGATGCAGAGATCCACAGCTTAGGTACAAGAGTCTGCTCATAGAATAACTATTAGACATAAACTCCTTTATGGAAGAGTGGCAAAATGGAGAAGATGCAGAGATCCACAGCTTAGGTGCAAGAGTCTGCTCATAGAATAACTATTAGACATAAACTCCTTTATGGAAGAGTGGCAAAATTAAACACATTTTTAACCCTACAATGTGTATCGGGGGCCTTTTAGGCCCCGGTGCTTACTGTTTTTGCTGTTATCTGCAAAATTACTTCAGTTAGAATTTTCAAACTAGGTATTCCTCAACTATGTCGTTGTTTGTAATATCCAGTTGTTCATATAATTTTTTTGATAGCCTTTTTGTTGTAACAATGCTTTTTGGGGGAAAAAAACATTGGTACGAAACGGGGGCCTTTTAGGACCCTGCTATTTTTATCATGTACTCAGCAGTGTTTGTGTCACAAGTGACTTTATTTGCAGTCAGGGTTGCTGGTGGAGGGGCTAGATCCTGGATCATGCCATGTGAGGATGCCTTGTGATTTTGGAAGGGAGTGATAAGGCCATGACATCATCTCAGGTCCTTCTGAACACAGTAATGGGCTGTGTAGAGAATACTGAGTACAGTACACAGTGTGAGCTAATTGTTGAATGACCTGTGATGATATGAATGGTGCTCTATAAATAAATAATAATAATTATAATAATATGATGTTGGGAGGAAGTCTGACTCATCTCTTTGCTTCTATAAGAAGCTTGCAAAGGGTAGAACATGTGAGCCACAAAAATCCAGAGAATTGTACACCACCTAAAAGAAAGTATAAAAGGTAAGAGCTGCTGAGGGTGAGAGGAGGAAGGAGGCGCTTTACGCTTACATTGTGTCACACACAAGCAAAGAGTGGACAACCCTGATTGTGTTTATAGTTTTTTCTTTTAGTTTACTAACATCTAGTCAGTAATGGAACAGTCTTCCTCCAAGCGTCTGACTGACCAAGAGATTGAAGCAATTATGTTTCAAAATGATGATGAAAGTGAACTATCTTTGTCCGATGAAGTGTACCTGCCATCAGCTAATCAAACATCCTCATCCAGTGGATCCTGAAGAAGTGGTAAGTAGAACATCCAAAACGAATATTTTTTGGGACAGCAATTCTTCATTAGTCGGGCGTACTCCAATACATAATATTGTGAGACATGCTCAAGGAGCTGTGGGAAGTCCCAGATACTTTTCCCCTAAAGACATATTCTGTAATTTATTCTGACAATATTGCAGAAGACATCCTTTTATGTTCAAACCAAGAAGGAAGAGGTATCGACTCTGCAAAAAATAAGTCCTGGAAAAATATGTCAAAAGACGAACGCATATATTTGTCTTTTACTGCTGGCAGGGAGTCAAAAATCTTATGACGTTCCAATCAGAGAATTATTTCTGGACCCACTTTCTGATCCACACTATAAGGCGACAATGGCAGTGGACAGATATGAGAAAATTAGAAGAAACATTCGATTTGATGATAAGCAAACTCGTGCAGCGAGGTTCCAAACAGACAAATTAGCCCCTATCAGTTATATCTGGAACATATTTATAAAAAATTGCACCAAACTTTACAATGCTAGTACTAATGTTACAGTAGATGAGCAACTTGTACCCTTCAGAGGATGTTGCAAGTTCATACAATACATGCCTAGTAAACCAGACAAGTATAGAATAAAAATCTTCTGAATAATTAAGCCTGCAAATTAGTATGGCATAAATGGGCTTATCTACTGTGGCAAAGAAGTTGATGCACCAGTACAGAAAGATCTAGGGTCTGAGATTGTGAAAACACTTGCTGCACCAATATACAATTCTCAAGTTACTTGGGAAGAGGTGTATGGCGATCTGCGCTGCCAGACTGACTCGCATCAAAGAGACACTTGTAGAGGAAGTGTTGATCAAATCCTTCCTTTATTCACCGACGCGTTTCGGTGCCCACCGGCACCTTCACCTGATGAAGGTGCCGGGTGGGCACCGAAACGCGTCGGTGAATAAAGGAAGGATTTGATCAACACTTCCTCTACAAGTGTCTTCTTTGATGCGAGTCAGTCTGGCAGCGCGGATTGCCATACACCTCTTCCAAGTAACTTGATGCTTTTCCACGTCTGAGTGGTTCGGTGAAGGTCCAGCAGCAGCCATCAGGATATTATTCCTAACACGTCTTCAAGCCAGTTGTGGTGTCACAACTGGACAGGTGAGTGGACCCTGTTGCTCACCAGAGTGCAGTTCTAGTGTCTAGTGATAAGGGCACTATTGCGCATTTTGTTCCCCCAACCCCTTTTGTATTTAATATACAATTCTGGAAGAAATATTACCATGGACAATTATTTTACCAATGTTGTACTGGGCAATTTTCTGCTGCTTGAAAAGCTGTTACACTTGTTGGTACTATGAAGCTAAACCGACAAGAAATTCCTCAAGCAATAAAACACAATCCACAGTGCGCACATTATGAGAGTGTCTTTGGTTTCAACAACAAAGCGACACTGATATCTTACAAAGCAAAGAAGGCGAAATTGTTATACCCTTAGTGCCATGCATTCATTGCACTATTGATAGCAATGACAGGAAATTGAAACCATAAATCATCCTGTATTACATATAAAACTAAGGAGTGTTAGCAAAAGGATGAAATGGTGAAGAGTATTTGCAAGAAGCATACAAGACATTGGCCTGTACTAATTTTTCAAATATTTTGAATTAAGCAGTCCTGAATCATTCATTTTAATAGATAACTCTCCAGAATTCCATGCAAGGAGGAAAGACAGGAGCCGACTATTTCTTGAAGGACTTTGCATGAACTTGTAATGCCTCACATATTGCAATGAAAGCAACATGAATTGCATGCCAAGCAAACTAAGAAGCAATGAAATTGTGGCTGTACAGTCCCCCAGATAATAATCCAGTGGCCAGAGAGAAAGAAAAATGAAAGCGTTTCATTTGTCCAAGAAACTTAGAGAGGAAAACTGAGCTATATTGTACCACTTGTGGGGAAAATGTCTGTAAATGACATTCTTCAGAAAAGATAACATGTGAAAATTGTTTGGAAGACCAATAAAATTGAAAAGAAAAAGTTAGAAAAGAAATGAAGCTGCAGCTAGTTTACTCTAGATTTATATTCCTTTGTTTGTTTTTAAAATCTTTGTTTTAAATTTGTGAAAAAAAAATGTTTTTTGGTGTTTTCTACAAAACAATATAATTAAAATGTTGTGCATTATTGATGTCTTATTTTGCAATTTTGAAATAAACTTGTAGAAGTTATTGATGTGAGTTTCTCCATATGATTTACACAGGGGCCTAGGCCCCCGTTAAGTAAAAGTGTAGATTTTGATGTCACGCATGCTAGGGTTAAAAGCAAGCAATACAAAGTCCCATTTACAGTTTGGAAAAAGCCATGTAGGGGACAGCAAGCATGGGGAAGAAGGTGCTGTGGTCAGATTAGATCCAAGTGGAACTTTTTGGGTAAAATGCGAAAATGCTATAAGTGGCAGAAAACTAGTCAGAATTGATGGGAAGATAGA